>JARHVA010004757.1:282500-732500 GCA_037957365.1 Torreya grandis
TTTTTTGGGACCAACTACATTTAAGACTTAAATTTGACACTCTCAATCCCATCAATTAATGGCCATGAGGTCATCATTGATGTTCATGAAGCCATCAAATTTTAGCCCCGTATAAAAAGTTATTAGAGTTTAATTTTGACATTCACACGAATGTGATTGACACCCATGAGGCCATCATTGGCATCCATGAGACCATTAAAATTCAGCTCAAGAGCAAATTCCACTCAAAAGATAAATGTGTTTAAGACTTGCATCTTAATGTGAAAATTAACCTTCCATAGATTAATTTGGTTTCTTTAAATCCATGTCTATACTCAATATTATTATAACTAGGTTTAGATTTGTATAGGCTAAGCTCGAATATCATACTGAAATCTAGTCATGTTTTTAAACATTGACCCAAACCTTAGTATATATATGTCCCATGGTATTTTGAGCCTAATGAGCTTATTTTAATTAAATGTCCCATTACTATAAAACTTAGCTTAAAATTTTTAATCTAAAGTTTTATCATGCTTATTAACATGGTAAAATCATAGGTTAAAACTTTACATTAGATCCTTTGTTATTTGGGCCCCCCTTTTAATATGTTTTAAACTTAGCCTAAATACTTTGGTCTAAATTTTGTTTCATGTTTATTAATAAAAAATAGAACTATAGCCTAAAGTATTTATCCTAAGTTCTTTATATGTCCTGATATTGATTAAAGTTTAGGTACATTTGTAAGATCTACAACTCACATATAATCAGACAATAAGATCAAATGGTGTGAAAATAGGATGGAATTTTTAATAAATCTTCAAGTAAGCATGAGACTAAAACATGGTGGAAGAACATTAAAGCACAGACTGGTGATGTGTAGAGCCTCAAAAGCTTATGGAACTACCAAGTGGCACAACCTTGAAACCTGATATAGATAAGGACCAACAGCATGCAAGTCCCAAGATCGAGATCAATGATCCATGTTGATCTATGAACAAAGATAAAATGATGTGAATCAAAAGGAAAATTTTAAAATTAAATAACTACTTATTAAAAATAATTATTAAAAAGTGTCATGAAAGGTGCCAGCAAGATGCCACGTAGATGCCACATGGGCAAAAGATGATAAAACTAGAGATTTTGTGGGCTTGGAGAAGCAAATGTATAAATGTAAAGGTATAAATCAAATACAAGGCATGAATTCACCTAATTCCAAATAAACCATCACCATTAAAGCTGAAGAAAATCCCTAGCCTCTACTTAAATCCCTAATTTAATCCCTAATTAACCACAATCAAACCAAAAAGAACCTAATTATTGTTTGAGTAAGTGCAAACTGATCCAAAGATAATTTGTAGACCACTGGTGAATAATTTTCAAAATTCATAATCATGGCATCTAAGAGGCAACACATAGAGGACACCAAGCTATATTTGACCATAGACTTGAAAATAATGGTCTTTAAAGACACAATACTCAACATCGTGTCCTTGAACATTGAAGAAAATAATTGGTCCAAGATCTTTTGGATAATTGAGTAATCACAACCCATAACCAAGTAAGATGAGAAGATTTCATCCTTAAAGACAAGGTATTACAACTTTTTTATGTCACAAATGGCAAGTCTTCACCATGCAGTAGCTAAACTAGAGGTACTTCACTATATAGATGTCTTTCTCCCTATTTTCAAAGAATGTAAAATTAAAAAGGGCATGTTAATTAATGAATGTACTCATAAATGTGTTGCCTATGTCCCCCATTTAATTTTATATATACTAAAAGATTCCCAAACCTCAGGTATATGTGCCCACACTTGTTGAATGGGCTAAGAAAAATGACCTCAAGACCATCCTAGCACCATGGCTATATTCTAGAAACCAAGTGTTTTTTAACCCTAGTAGGAACATTCCCATCAGCCAATTCTGACCTAGAATTAGAATAATAATGACCTTGATGAATAGACTCTATGGAAGCCCCATAACCACTTATGTTGATAGCATATGGATGCCCCTGTCTGTTATATGATTGAAAAGGAGATAAATCCTCCTATTGGTGAGCTTATCAGCACATGCTTATGTAGATAGATCTCCACAGTCAAGAAAGGGACTAGGAGATAATTTTATATGATGTCTTATCTCCTAGATTCCATACTTGCCATAATTGAGATCCCTAACTCTAAGGGATGGTCTCCTAAGAGGACACAAATAGTGTCCCAAATTTACTCCAAGCTTCATATCTTCAAATACAGAGAACATATTCATTTTATATGTGATTTCATCTATCCTCATTTGAATGAATCCTTAAGATGGAACCCTATGCCAAGGATAATCCCATTGGTAAATAAATCCATTGAGGGCATTGGGAACATATGGTTTTACTTGGACTACACAATCATCTAGATTGAGGGAACATAATGCACTCCATTGAGGTTACCAGTCCATGTTCCAAATAAATTAGCTGAGAAATAAGTTGCATTTCAAATATGAAATGGTATAGATATTTTTTGTAGGGAGAAAAGGAAAGGATTGTTACATATTCTACCCTTGTCTATTAACAAGACCATCTTACAGTATTGGAACAACATTGAATATGCTTCTAGACATAGAGGCTCTTTCAAATTACAGCATGGCGACTTGAGGTAGTGGGACCCAAATGATAAAGTCACAAATAATTTGAAATAAATAAATGTGCCTTATGAGCATAACCCACGTGCTTATGACCATATATACACAAAATCTTCATCTTTTTATGAATTCCTAACAAGGTTGAAGAAATTCAACATCAACCCAAAAGCAAGGTTGATAAGAGAATAGAAAGGAAATGATGAAATTTGTAAAATTGGTCTTAGGCAATACCACCTATTGGGGGGTCAATCTTCTAGACCTCCTCCAGCACAACATAAAGAAACATAGTTGCTTAAGACATAAGTTACACAAAAACCTGAACTACATATTGAACAGAGGGCTGAAGAAACTAAACCTAGTGAAGGGGCATCATCTTGAATTTTATAACAATTAAAAAATGGAATATTCTCTTGTAAAGGAATGTGAAAATTTGTTAGCACATTTTCCTAAAGCTCTGGTCATTTAAAAAACTCTAGTGTGTTCTATAATTTTTTTAAAAAGGATAGTTGTCGTTACTTTGTACACTTATCAGTTATTTCAACTAACTGACATGCTTCCTTACATTATACAAAAGGAGTATTATCTATTTTAAAAGAGGAAGGAGTTTTAAGAGATAAAACTACTTTGTAACTTTTGGATCAATTTAATACAAGTAGGGAATACTAAAAAGCTTGTCTCAATTGTTTGTGTGAATTGTTATCATGGCTTATCTCTCAATATATATTCTAAGTCTTAGATTTGAAGGTTTTTTAAGAATTTTGGATGTGTATATTCAATATAGGGTTGTAAATTTGGTCCAACTCTAGATTAGTTGAATATATTTGAATTTTATTTGTTTTATTTGCTCTTCAAAAGGATGTGCAAATGTTATTTAATTGCAGTAGTAGATCTTTAAACAAAGTTAATTCTTACTTGTATTTCTTCATATTATCCTTAGATACTCACCTAGTGTGTAGTAGAATTTGAGTGTATTCTATTTTACATTATACATTGGTTAAATGCTTGTTCAGTTGGAATTTAAGCCTTGTCATAATGTTTGAGACAAAGATCAGAAATCACATACTTTCTTTCTACCCTACCTTTCCTTTTTAATTCTTTTTTAACAAGATCACTCTAGTTTAAAACCCATTGTAAATATTCATTCAGATTAATATTTATCTTAGATTTTGATCATAATTCACCAATAATAGCATAGATGCTTCATACTTTACATAGATTTGTTAGCCAGACCATGGTGGCTCCCAACCACCAATCAATATAAATATTATGAAATAGTTTACTCACTCTACTTATATTTCACCAAAGATAATTCACTTATCACAACCTATAACTCATACTCTGGATTCTTTGAATTCTAAAATGAGAAGTGTTCTTTAAACACTAAGACCACCTGTGATATACATAGAGGCATCAACACACATACTTAGACCCAACTTCATGGGCTTCACCTCTTAGGTAAGTTTGGGTACACTTCTTATTCCTTTATCCTGGTCATTGCACTTTGATTCATTTTTAGAATAAAAGGGGGGTAAATGTAATCACCTAAAAGTGGTATTTAAGTGTTAAGAGTGTTAGTTGAGACTAATTATCCCTAGCTTAGCTCTAGACCTATCCTAGAGCCTATTTTCACACTTATCTAGCCTTCATATAGGCCACAAGCATCCTTAGTCATCCCTAAATCAATCCCAAACCCTCATTATTGTATCTTGGCCCTTTGTGCCTGATGTTCTACCACTTGGACACTAGCGCCATAATAAGGATAGTAGTGTTGCATGGTTCTAGTGTCCCAATAATGGGGATAATGTTCTTTTCCTCCATTTTTCATAAATGGATATCTTTTCAAATATAAAACCTCTTAAGGTTAGTTTAGACCTCTTTTAGTACCCGCATAAGCACCAAAATAGTATAAATACATGACTTTTAGCCCTTTAAAGATGGAAATCAAATTCAAATTACATATGCAAACACAGAATAATTTGTGCATACTTAAGGTTATCAATCCCTATTTTTCCCTACTTCTACATACTACCATATACAATAGTCATAAGCTCAAATTACCTAGATTTATAATCTCAAGCACATTCAAAGTATTCAAGTGAACTATCATACAAACTTCACTTTCACTTACACTAGCACTTAGGTGGGGAGAATTACATTGAGCTTTATCCCTCTTTAGAGTATTGGTATGTAGGCAACTTTCATCATAGTGGGGTCTTGAGGATGTCCATCCTACCCCACTAACAAACACACTTTATAGATTGTATCAATTGGATGCCATAGCAACATAGAGGATTGGGTTTTGTTCATAAATTCAATCAAAATAAGAAATATATAGGGTTTCATAACTTGTGAATGTAATAATAAACCTCATAGATCCAAACACAGGTACACTCAAAAGCTTGAGACAATCCTACATAGAAGACACTACCACAAAAATAATAAGACTAAAGCCACATATCTAATAATGGCATTATTATCTAATTAGGGTACTAATATCTATGGGGTTTCTAACACTGAGATCCCATTTGTGACACTCAAAATAGCCTCTGCCTTAGTTTTTATCCTCCAAATCATCTATCTTAGTCATTTTCTAGCTAAGATATTACTTGTACTATTTATTACTATTTTTAGAAAGGTTAAATTTAGTCGATTATGTGAGAAATTAGTGGATATACTTATTGTGTATTATTATCCTGATTTAGTATACTCTACTCTTTAAAAAATATAGGATTTATACTCACTAAGTCCTAAAAGGTTAATACATATTCATAAAAATGAATATCATATTTAAAATTGAATACACTTTTGAAAATTTATATCCTTTTTTATTCATTAATAGGTGTCAGTCATATTCAAATGACAACTTCTAGCTCTAACCTTTCCCTCCAAGTTATTTAAATTTTAATCTTTTGGCTCCAACTTTTGGCTCCAAGATTTTAAAAAATTAACTTTTTGGCTCCAAATTTTGGCTCAAAGTTATTCACATTTCAACCTTTTGTCTCCAAAAGGCAAGTTATCACTCCCATTTTCATCTTCATTACTCAACAAACTATTTCTTTCATGGGGATATTGTAAATCTCTATGTGCAAGATGTTGAGATATATGTGTTGTATTCATTTATGGTATTAATTCAATGAGTCATATTAAAAATGGTAAGTAGGTTTTAGTAAGAGTATGTCATGTGATTTAAATGACCAGCATCTTGAAATTAGGAGGCATATATTAAGATAAACTCCTAGACCTCTTATGATCCATGGAAGCCATTATCAAGTGTGAAATATAATAAAATATTTGTGATGCACTTACTCTTTATTATTGAATTCACATACTATCTTAAATTTTCTCATAATTTCCTACCTTAATTTACACACCAACTGGATCAAGTGATGATTCACCTATTGTCCATTCTCTTCCACCTATTATATATACATAAAACACCAAGTAGGTTTTAAACAAAATACCAAGGAAATTAAAACCAATCAATAATATGGCCTTATAAATCATGTTAATTTTTCCATTGGCATTACTCATCTTGAATCTATTATTAATCCTTACTACAAAAATAATTGTTGATGATGATAACAGTAAATTTCCTCTAGAACCAATGGAACCACCATTTATGAATCATTTAATAATGGTTGGTGATTATGACAATAAGTTTCTTTTAGAATAACTGGTGCACCCTAAGGTGACACACTTGACCCAATACTACCATTTTCTATTAGTTATTTCAATTGAGTTTTCAACTCTTACAAATCTACTACATTCATACGATAAGGTGCTTTAGATGTAGGGGATACCCTTAGGGATACATTAATATAAAAATCAAATTCATGTTTAGGAGGAAAACCAAATAATTTTTTTAGAAAAATATTACAAAAATAGATATTCATTAAATGTTTATTATGTTACAAGTGTAGTTTCTAGCATCTGAATAGATATAACTTGTAACCCTTATATATTATATTCTTTAGTTGTAAATTTAATATTAGCTTACGTACTTTTGATTTTAGTAAACCTTGAATTTCTATAAATGTTTTCAAATCATTACAAAAATATATCACTTTGTTATAGCAGTCCAAATTGGATTTATGTTATTGTAACTAATCCATACCTAAGATAATATCAAAATATCTAAGAGGAGATAAAAATAAATTAACTTGGGTCTGAAAAACACCTAAGTCTAATCTTACTCCTTCAAGATACTTAGTAATCATTACTATTTTACCTAATCTAAACTCAACATCCCAACCATCCTTCAAAGTCACCAGATTCAACTTATAACATGTTACTAACTTAGGATCCATAGAACTATCAATTTAACCTTAATCAAACAAAATTGAAATAGACAAAATTATTTATTTTATCTCTACTTTCAATAGGAGTTTTGGAAATCTACATTTCTATTATCCACAATTGTATACACTTTGTGGTTATCTAGTTGATCAAATTTCATCTTAGTACAATATTTGTAGTAGTGGTTATCTCTACATTCCTAACATTCTATCATTATTTATGGCATCACTTGAATGGTATTGGCTCCAGTAGTAGGCACATTTTGACTACCTTGGGTCGGGTTTATTTTAAAAGTAGTAGTCTTAGAAGAATTTATATTCTTGAAATTCTTATTCTACTCTTGAAATTTATTGAAACCACTCATACTCTTGATAAATCTATGGTTAGAGTTAGATTTCTTAAAATTATTAGGAGAAGGGAACATATTTTTATTCTTAGATTACTACCTATTCTATTTAAAATTGTCTTGTCTTTTGATGATCATTCTCTTTTTCTTTTTCCCTATGATCAGATTCCATAGTAGTGGTTAAAATCTTAGGATTGGTCATATTCACATCATGCATTAATATTTCTTTCAACCTCAACTTAAACTTAGTGACTTTAGTCTCTTCATAATGCATGTAGTTAACATGATGTAGTAGATTTAAAAATTTGTTTTCATACTCAGTCACATTCATATTCTCTTGTTTCAACAGTTAAAAATTAATGATTTTTTGTTCCTTGAAGTTGGAATTAAGATACTTCTTTTTGAACTACCTTTCAAAATTAGGCCAGGTAAGAGTCATTAGTTGGTAACCCTCTAATGCACATAGATGTTCCACCAAATAGCTACAACACTTACTAATTGATAGGTAAATACTCTTGCCTTCACATTAGAGGATATGTTATGTAGATTGAAATACTTATTTAGGTGTAATAACTATGCATCATCTGCATCCCCTGATTCCTCACCTAAAAAGGTTGGTGGAGGCAACTTATTTATCTCTTTAATGATATGATCAACCACATTACCAAGGTTATTCTAACGTTTTGATTCATCAACTTGCCTTTCACCTTTAACTAGAAATTCTTTAGTTGGAACACCTTCTAAATTATTCAACCTTTGTTCTTGGGTTTCCAATTTACTTTTAAGTGAATTTAATGAAGTTAGAATTCTATTTAAAACTACATCTTGGTTAATGTTGGGATTATTGTCCTCACAATTAAGGGCCTCAACATTATTATCAACATTATTGAGAGGTGGTTCCTCTCTCTCAATAATATTGGCCCTATGAACTTGAACTCTTCCTCTACCCATGTTAACATTTATTGGTTTATTATCTACTATTCTAGATCTTATCCTTACCATCCTATAGTGAAACAAACAATAACTCAGTAGGAATTAACAAGAAATATTTCCTAAAGTTCCCTAGAGTATTAAATCATGCTCTGATACTAGTATTTCACAACCACAATTTTATTATTATTATTATTATTATTATTATTATTATTATTATATATATATATATATATATATTTAAAAATAATATTAGAACAAAGTTTCACCTAGAGTTTAGCACAGTTACCCATAATGAGATCCATAATTGTATTACATCCAACATAGGAACTAGACTAAGTACATAACCCATCAATGACCTCATTGGAAATTTTTTTGACCACTTAGTATTTGGATATAAGTGGGTCATTGTGGTCTTACCCACTCACCTCTATCTACATACTATGGTGTGGTCTTCTTAGTGGAATCGTTACTGACTTATGCCCTTACCTACGTACCTGTATGGAATATAGAATAGCTAGTAGCTCATAGGTAATTCAATAAATTTTAGAAAACAATGGTAAATAAAGATAAAATTCAATAGAATAATCATCATACTAAGTTAGTTTAAGTAAGATTTACCAAATCATAAGTAGTGGACAAATATTAAGGGAAAATGACTATTTTCAAAAGCAATGCAAAGCATTTAAACATCTTTTCATTTCATAGTTAAAATGATGCATGAGGTTTGACATGAAATAATTTTAGGAAGTGTTCAATATTTTCATGGTATGTTTCAACAACCATGCTTAAGTTCTACTTAGGAACATTTTACCATTCTACAATCAGGGTACAAGTTAATGACAAATCATACCTAAGTATTTTATAAAGATTTGGGTTAGATATATATTTCCAATTATTACTAATGTGAGTGTTGCATGAGTTCAACAAGCCTGATACATATTAATAGTCTCATGAACTAAATGTAATTATATTAAGCTTTACTTAAATCTTGTTCTTAAATATTTTCCCTTTGTCTTAGATCCATGATCTTAACCTAAGTATTATTTAATTTCTTTCTTAATATTAGAAATTACTAGTTATTAAAATCCAAATTATATTCTTATAATAAAAATATAATTTCATTAACTTCTTTTACCATTAAAGTATATGAACCAGCTTGTTAAAAGTATTTAAATGGCCTATTCCAAACATGGATCATTTGATCCTCAATCATAGTATGATTTAGCTAGGAATAGCCATATCCTTTTTAAAACCTTCCATGAAGTATATCATTTCCAAATTACCTTAAACATATGCGTAAGGTTGAAATAATATAATATTAATTTAATTTCAATGAGTTATTCAGGAGTTTCCCATATCAATCCACTGCACTTAACAGTGCTTAACAATTTCAAAGTGAAATGATTGTCTTTTAGAAGACTTTATTTATAATATGTATACATTTTAATTACTTAATCATTATCATTTAGTTTATCAATTTATTACAACTCCCACCTAAGGGTTATAATTAATATAATCCATTGAAATTGCTAATTATAATACAAGCATTTCATTTTATTAAACTGTATAATTATAGTATAAAATATTTAATGAAGTCTCAACAACTTTAATTAGTTAATTTATCTCTCAAATTAATTATTATAGTATAAAGTGAGTTGAAAAGTTCTTCAAAACATAAAATTCAACTAAACTAAAATATTATATTACAATGCTTAACACAAGTGAACTTGTTCAAATAATAACATCACTTAGCTTTTACAAGCTCAAGGTTAATTATAAAGGAATCATTCAAAGTAAATTATCATACTAACATCATGTTCCAAATCCCATAGTCTCAATGTAATAAATTAATCACGGCATACTCATATTAAATTTTACAACTGAGTTCTAAGATAATTAATTGCATCTTCAAATAACCAAGTATTCAAAACCATAATACCAATAGTGTACAAGTATAACCAAAGACATGAATATATTTTTAGATTATGATTCAATAGAGAACCAATATCATATAGCAACTTGAAATGTTAAAGCTTTCTAATCAAAGCTATCAAACTACTTATTCCAAATAAGTGTCTAACTACTCATACATGATATATACCACATATCTATGTTCTTCTATCAAAGGTATTAATGAACTAATGTAATTTCATAATTTAAAAGTAATATAAGATTGTGTAGATAATAAAATGATCAACTATGATCATATCATGAACTAAACTTACATGATAACATACATCTCTCTGTATCAAGTACATTTATGATGAATAACATGAGTTACAATCATAAATAATTACATGATAATTTTAATTCATCTATGCCCACTATCATAACTTGAAGTAAGAATAAATGAATCAAATCATTACATGTAAACCAATGATTATAAACCTACCTTGCTAGTCCCAATGAGCCCAACAATAAGTGGTCATAGACCACCCTAACCATCAATTGGATATGGATCAAGGTAGTAGAGAAACAGTGGAGAAAAGACAATGAAATGAACTGAGCTTGACAACATTCAAACAAATGATCAACATATAGAAAACAGACCACGTAAACCAACCCACCAAGATCTATTAACTTGGTACATAATTATGACTACAACTCACTTTTTGAACTTCTCAATTTATGGGCCATATTCTATTCAAAAATAAAAAATGGCTTGTAAATCCTTATGCCATAATTTATTTAGTAGTCATCTTCATATACTAACTTAATAGACATTAATGAGTTAAAATTACACTCATAAAAAGAAGACAACGGTTCCATCCAATTAAAAATTAATAAGTTAAAAACTTACTTAAGGCTATAGGTTGCATTTTTTACCAAAATAGACTTTACCAAAAATAGTAATAGCTTAAATTTCAACTGTAATTATTAACAAAATCATAACACATAAAAATAATCAACTAATCAATGTTTTCAAACATAAGTCAACTTAATAATGAACTGAGATAATTTTCAACGTCATTACCATAGCTATGTCACTAATTCCAACATGATTCCCACAAACTTGAGTCAACTTAATAATGACCCAATAATATAATGAAAGTCAAACATACCATGTAGACTAAATAAAAATAATAAAATATTATTATTCTACAAATCTTGTTAATCATTTGAACCCCCATAGAGACTCATTATATCATTGCCCCCCAATGTATGACTATAGTTCAAAATAATCAACAAGCTAAATACCTTTTATTATTTTATAAACCTGACTACATCCAAGTTAGGGTTTGTTAAAATATAAACCAAATCAAATACCTAACACAGTCAAAAAACCCATCCATAGTTGTTCACACAATGTCTTCACAAATCAACAAACCCACCTAGGGTTTCGAGTAATAAAACCAAATATAATCAACACATAATCACTAAATAAAGCCATAATCTCTTCTTATAAAGATGACTTCATAGTGGTATAAAACCTAGCCACCAACAAGTAACATCATATATGTAGTGATTATATACCCACACATAACAATATATAAAAATAAAATAAACATAAATATCAAGCACAACACACTGCATGTATCCAATAAAGCCATGGCCAAGCTATCTATAACCACCATGCAACAAATAGAAAACCAAAATCCTTGACCCTAGTTAGAGTTTTACCCAAAAACACCAAAATGTAGGAAAAAATAATGCCAATGTTTATGACTAAAACCATAACTTATTTTACCATTAAAAAACCACTTTAAAAAGTAAACACAGAATTTAAAAACACTACTTACTTGGATTCTTGAAGTCAACCACCAAAGAAATTTTCTCCTCTCTTTCAATATCCTTAAAAACTATGCTAAACTAGAACCAAAAATACACGTACTTCAAACAAAACCAATCAATCAATATATGCCAAAACAAACCCTAGTTAACTCTACTCAACTCCCACGTGGTCGTCAAGATTAATGATTCAAACTATAGTTCAAGCTCCCAAAAAACCTCATGCAAAAATTGTATTACATTCCCCTTGGCTGCCATGCCAAAAAATTTAGTAGAGTTTCCCCAAGGTTTAGAGTTCTTAAAAAATGATTGAGTCCAAATAAACCAAATAAAACCTAAAAAACTAAAGAAACATCTCAACCCCTTTGCATGGTAACTTGAGCCATTCCATGAATCTAAATTCATATGGCATAATAAACACACCAAATAATTACCAATTTCCCCATGGTGGGTCGAACATACAACAACCTAAGCATATGCACAAGCCAAAATTTGGCTATCACAAACATGCTAAATGAATAAATAAGACAAGGGTCCATTCAATGCTTAATCCTTAAAGCACAATCCTAAAACATATAACAGATAAGACATGTCCATAATTATGTACAACCATAACATGGTTGATTTTAAACATTAATTTAAAGAGCATCAAGATAACCAAGCAAGGTAATAAGATGTCAACAATCAAAATGACTGAGAATACATAAGATCAATATGTGATCGAATACCCTGTCAAAGTTGACAATCATGGAGTCAATGAAAAAGTTAAGAAACCAAAATGATATAAATAAGAGGACAATAGTGGCCAAATTAATTATGACACAAAAAAGTGATAATTTTAACAATTAGTAACATCAAGGAAAAATGATGTTTGCACAAACATCAAAATTGATTAAAATCAATTAATAATGAAAATTAACATAAAATGATAACACACAACACTTAAATTCTATAAACATAATGACTAAATCAGCAATACCGACAAGCTCAAACTTTACAATAAAATTCAATGTTTTATTTATCCATGATATTTATCCATGTTTTCTGGTTGCTCAGGTATGAACACAACCTAGCTCAAGTACTTATCCCTGCAATCAATAAATAGACTATCAATAGTATTTAGACATCTAAGTATTATAAATTCAATAATAACATTTAAATAATACATCTACCTAAATAATAAATCAGTACACATTAAGCATAAATATCTAATGAAATAATGAAAATATAATCTATAATTGTCTTAGCAATTATAATAAAAATGTATTAATGTAGATCACAAAACTATAAAACCATAGTAAAGCAAATAAAATATGTCTCAAATAGTTCATAGTTAATCTATATCATCACAAATGAATTAAATGTAGGTTAATTAGGGTCATGATAAATTCTTGTAATATCTCAAATCCTATTACATCTTCCAATGATGGTAACACAATTTTTAAGTTTCAACTCTATGGGCCGTCTGTTTCATTAGTGGAGCCCCCGGTCATTGTGCTCAGGGCTAAAAATTAATTGTTTTTATATTGGGTCCATCCTATGTTCATAACATTATTTCACCATCTCCCTTATCATTATGAATGACACAAAAAAAATATCAAATAAATGGATAAGTGTATTTTAGTGGACAAGTTTATTATAAAAATAGGGTAAACCCCTCAATGTCTCCCTTGCATTAGAAAAATACCAATGTAAATGCAAGGCCATGGTGATGTTTGGATTAAATGCATTATATGGGTAGTATCACACATCAAAACATTTATGGGTAGGTGATTTGAATTCAATTAATGTACCTGATGGATTCTCTTACAAACTTTGGTTTCAAGCTCTTCTTTGCATTTATAGTTTGTCCATACATTTATATCATGGAAGAAATCTCAACCTAGGACTCCTTAAGCATATATTTTATTTTGGTTACATGTAATATTGTTCAATATTTCTTAACTCTTATTTTAATACACACATGCATGGACATGATTAAACTTTTGCTTTTTGGATGTAGGATCCAGAGGGTGTTTTTTTCCTATATTCTAAGCTTGTTTGTTATTTTGGAAATTGTAGTGCCTTTATTACCTAAAATTTTGAGATAATAAAATGGCATGTGGCTATAGGATTGTTCAAAGTGTTGATGAGGGTTTTATAGAATTTCAACCTAGGAATCATGTAATTCCTTGTTACCAAAGAAAGTAAAGAATGTAGAGATTGCCCACAAAGAAGGTTTGTGCTGACATAATTTCCTCTTGTGAACATTTTAGATAATTGGTATTATAGAGTGTTAGTCCTCTTGACATGAAATATACCAAATCCATAAGTTGTATTTGATTCCCTTTCAATCTGGTAAAAAATAATTATAACTCTAATATTTAGAAGCAATACAGAAACGCCTACAATTTAACAAAGTTTGTGTTTTATTCACCTAGATATTCTTTTTAAACATTATAGTCAGACCTAGTAATTTATATGTGATGATAAAATCACATAATTTTAGCCCTAATGTATGTAAGTTTTTTATTTTCAATTTCAAAGTTTGTTAGAATCATATTCTTAAGTTATAGTATGTTGTTAATATGAATCCTTAGTTGTTTTGAGGCAAGCTCAATTGAAGTGAAATGAATGTTGTATGCACCAAGGATTGGAAGAATCATTTGTATTTTCAACATTTATGAGTTTGTGGTCTTAAAATGGGGGTGGGAGTGGAGGCATTCTTATCCTTATTCGTGTATATAAATTTATTTAGGATAATGAAGATCCATTATTGGCACTAGAAATATTTGAAGTTACATCAAGGCAAAATTATTTTAGGGACACTTATTCTACCTACCATATCATAATCTAAAAAGTGGGATGTGCAAGGCAATGGAAAATGATGGATTATTTCATCAAATAGATGATGAAGCAGGGGCATGCATACACACGTTAACTTTTCACTGATATCATTAAAATCTATAGAGAATGTGGATTGCCCAATCAAGCTCTTAACACATTTCACCAAATGTTGGATTTTAGTTACAAGCCATTGCAAAAACATTTAAATTTTTTTTCAATGTTGTTTTTTATCACAAACACATTCAAAGGTAAATTTTAAGATGTTAGTTTGGTCCTTTACATAATAGTAGAACAATCTTTGGCTCCCCTTGAGAGCACTCAGAATGTTTTGTCATAATGATATGTGAGGTTAGTCAAATAAAAGCTATGAGACTTGTGGATCAACTATCTAATGATAAGTGATGACACCATTTAGTTATCATGAAATTTAGTGTAATTCATTGGTTGAATAGGGACATTACTAGGTAATATTAATCTTAGTGCAAGGATATTGAGCTAATAATGAAAAAGTCCCCCAATCTCTTATTCTGAGGTAAGGCTAATCTAAGTGCAAGGAGACAAAGTTTGTGTTGTCAAAAATGTATTGGATTCACAAAAAATAGGTATTACATGATAAATTTTTGATATTCTTATATCTCTATGAAATTTAGATTTAAAAAGAGTTTGGTGTTTACTCTTTAAAAGATACATTTATCTTCTCAACTTGGAAATGTAACCTCAAAATTGTATTAGATTTATATTTTGTTTTAGTGTTTTTAGCTTTGAATTTGTTTGATGAAATATAAAATGAGATGAGAATGATTTTTAAATCTAGTTTTATAATGGTCCCTTCAATGTTTATTAATGGTCACTTTTTCTTTTTGTTATGTCCCTTCAGTTTTTATTATAAACACATGAGTATAAGGGAGTTAGTTTTATTGTTATTATGTAATTTAAATAAAATGCATTAAAACCTAAAACCCAAGTACATGTCCTCATATTGGTCAAGGATAAGTAAGAGATAAAAACATAAAGAATACAAAACAACATGATTTTACCTTCCTCTTTGGATGTCTTTGACTTGTCGACATAAATAAGAAGTTTGCCCCAAAGTAGGTAGATTGGATTGATTAAGTAATTGATTGGAAAGCATAGCTCAAGGATTTAACCTATAACATATATTAATGTTGAGAGGAAAGATAAAAATTTATATGTGATGGTATAATGAATTTACAAATAATGAAGAAGCTATAAAAGACTAGGTACACAAGGATGTGTAAATGATTGAATTAATAATTATTGATTTAATAAAAAGATGAGTTTTAATGATTTTATTAGTCTCAATTGATAGGTGTGGTAGATTGATGAAAAGAGTAGGGGAAATGATAAATATGAATAGATGAATAAGAATCAAAATAATGATGGTTGAACTGACCTTAGAAATTTCATGTAACTAAGCACTACTTACATAGTCTAAATTAACCTCAGGAAATTGTAGTTCTTACATAAATGGGATAAATGTGATGAGAAACGATGAAGATAAATGATGAGCTAACATTGACAAACATAAAAGAGGTAAGATATGATGCGATGTAGTCAAATATGACCAAAATGATTTGATTTGATAATGGATGATTTTTCAAGGGGATAAGTTGCCACCATAGTGAAACATTATATAAAAGCATCAAGAACTTGATTGTTAATGTAGCACAAAATGGTATACACTGTGATATAAAACACCATGATGACTTAGTCATAATGTGCATAAAGACTGACTGTTGATCCAAGAGGTAAATGACACAATCATACCATGGTATAGAAAAATTATGATGATATTGTTGTCATATGCTAATATATGGACTCGAGTACAAGTGATAAATGCACTTAATATCTAGGATAGAGTTTACATTAAATGAGCATGGGTTATATTTATAATATTTTCTTAAATTTATATTCATATTTTCTAAATCTTGGCAACCTGGCCTATGATGTCATGATGATGCCATGATGCAAATATTTGAATCCACTTGCCATGTAAATGGAGGAATAATTCAATTAATGAATTAATAAAATAAGTGATTCTAAAAATCTATGGAATTTCTAATTATAGTAAGATTAGGTTAATTAACTTAAATCAAAGTGATGTGAATTTTGAAAGTTGAATAAGGGTTCCACCTAATTGGTCTAAAATGTCACTTGTAAAGTTGTAATTTGACTCAATATGAATTAAATGAATCCAATGGTTAGAAATGGTGTATTTCCCCAATAAAGGATGCACCAATGTGTTTTAGAATATGCACATAATGTGTGAAAATGAATGTGGATGTTTTTATGATTTTTTACCTAATTTTTGTGTTATTTATAGAAATAATTTTAATTGAAATTTCAATATAAAAGTGATGAAAATGGAGTGTCTACATTTTTCCCCTATTTAAAAGGGCATTGTGAGACACTAGATAAAGCAACATATTTTTAAAGAATGAAAATTCTATTAAAAATGATTAAATAATGATGGCCCAAATAAAGTTTGGGATACCTTGGATTCCCCTTCAAGGGAGTGGATGAAAAATGAGATGGATTTATGGGCCATTGAAAGGAAGGAAGAAGCGATAATAAGAAGCTATTAACCCATGGATAAATTTAATCCATTGGAGCTAATGTTTGCAAATGTTGATTTATAAGAATGATAGAATGATTTTCCCATTAAGGCAAGATTGGGAAGGACACATCCCAAGATAATAAACTACACACTTTTACTTACCATAATGAGAAGAAAGTTGGGAAGGATTCATCCCAAAAAAGTGATGAGCTAAGATTAAATAATTTTCCCCAAAGAGGGCAAATGAGAAATTTACCCCAAATGAGCAGATCAGATTGATTAAGTAATCTATTTGGCAAGCATATCTCAAGGATTTAACCTATATCATATATTAATGTTGAGATGAAAGATGTAAACATTTATGAAATGTTCTAATGACCTTTCAAATAATAAATAATCTAAAAAAAACTAGGCACATGAGGATGCACAAATTAATTAAGTAATAATGATTGATTTGATGAAGAAAACATAAATTGTCATGAATTTGTCAATCCCAATAAAAAATTATTGTAGATTGAGGAAAATAATAGGGTAAATGATAAATATCAATAGATGAATAAGAATGAGAATAAGGATAACCAAGCTGACCTCAAAAGTTTCATGTGATTGAATGTTTTTATTATTTAGGTTAAAGGGGGATTTTTTTGAGCTAGGGTCCCCAAACCTTAGGATAAGTTCAAGTACAAAGGAAACAAAAGGATAAACAAGCAAAAAATAAAAACAGGACCAAACACGGTCGATAAATAAGTATAATATAGCCCCAAAATAGCCATAGAACTATAAAATCACTAATCTACTTCCAAACTTCCAGATACATCTTCCCAGCATGTCTTCATCTTCTGGAGATTCATATCTGTTTGCCTCAATAAGCTTTCATGATCTATAGAGTAATGTGTGCCACTACTCTAGCCTCTTTTACCCTTACCTTTACATGCATAAATAGGGTCAAATAGTTATTTTATATGTGCTCTTAGATGTTCAACATTTTGAATGCCTTCTTGCATTGTAGCCTTACTATAATTAACAAGAAAAATGATCTGATTATGTAGATTTTTATTGGATTGCTCTAAGATCTACACTCTAAAATTTAGGCCCTGAATTTGGTTATCCTCGCTATCTACTAAAATTTATGACAACCTTGAATTTTCTTATTGCATCACATTCACTTTGCCCTTTAGCTCAATAATCTCATACATAAACCACCTCATTATGGCTTTTTGAAGGTCTAATTATTACACAATTTTGTTTGCACTTTATTTACCTTTAATAGATGACACCACATTATTGAAAGCCATGTTATGTTCCTTTTGGTTCAAGGGTGTCTCCCCTTTCTCTAGAGTAGTATTCTCCCTAGTCCTTATCTATTATTCTACTACCATTTGTACCTGATCATGTTCTCTTTCCTTCTCTCCCTCCTACCTAAGATCTTTCATCACCACACTATCCTTATCCACATCAATGACCATCTCCTCAACCCTCTTATTTTTCCCATTTTGTATGTCCTTATTCCCTTGATTCCCCTATTTTTCTTTATTGAGGCCTGGGGTTTTTGACACACTTCTGAGTCTCTTTTTGATGTTGTCTTTTTCTTTAACATTTGGTTTCAAATTATTGACATTATCATTTTCATCTAATTTTTTCTTACTTTCTGAGAACCTACTCATGTTAGCTGGATACTTGATCCAAAAAAATTTAATCTTCCTCATATCTATTGGGCCCTCCAAAAGCTTCTCTTGCTGATTATGAGAGATATTAGGCATAACTTGATTCATGCCTTTAAATTATTTGAAAATAAGGAAAATTACACCCTCATGCCTTGGAGTGCAGTAATTTCCATTTTTTAATTTTAGTAGAGAGACCTCCAAAGATTTAAGGATAAATAAAGGAAGACTAAAATATAGTCCACATCTAATGTAGTTAACCATTCTGAACATAGACTATATCACCACATTATATCTACCTTCTAAAGTGATATACTGCATTAAATGGAAATCTACCTCTATGAATGGATTAGGAAGTGATTCTTTGTCGAATCCATTATGCAACTTCTCTAACTACTCACCTTCTTCTAGGAAAGCTTCTTTATCAAGTTTGAACTCTCTTGGGGTGTAGTATCTCTTTGTCTCCTTAATAACCAGGCAATTCACATGTGATATAAGTTCCTCTGTGATGTATAGAGTGACTCCATTGATGGTCATTGATATATCCTCCCACACCTTTGCAAACATGATGGAAAAATGTCTATCAAATCCTTCAATTCTTTCCATAAAACTTGTGAATCTACCTACCTGCAAAGTAGTCCAAACTCTTTCATTTTTTCTAACTTCTGATTAGAGTTTAGGTTTAATTATTTTTGGCAAACCCATCTTGCCTTCACTCCAATCAAAACTATTATTTTTTTTCTCCCAGTTACACCAAAAATATCTGCAATAGTATGTTGTGTTTTGGCCATCTACAAGAAGATTTAGGCCTTCTAGATGTTTCTCCTTTGAACCCCTTAAATTTTCCTCATAAGACCTAAGTCCCTAACTTGTCTTACATAAATTCAAGTCCCCTTTAGACATTCGAGGGTAAATCCACATGCATAGGATTATTACTATAATTGATTCCTTAATTATTTAATTTTAATATCAACTCCCTAAGAAGGTCTTCATGGCCAATCCAAGCTTTGAAACCCACATTGTTGACTCCCCTATTTTCAAAACAGTCAGCATTCTCATTCCCTTTTCTATAAGTATGTTGGATGCTCACTTGATAGAAAAACTTAAATATACCTTTAGCTTCATCTATGATCTGCTTGATAGATCATCTTAGAGGATTTTTACCAATTTAATGGTTAAAAATGTTTAGAGAATCTTCCTCCACCAATATTTTTTGAGCATTAATTTGCTTTGCCAATTTGATCCTCCATAGTGAAGCCAAAGCTTTAGCCCAATGATTTGAATTTAAACCCATGTCTCCCACATAGGCAATAATCAACTTGCCCTCATGATCTCTGATAATTCCTCCTCTCCCTACTGCCCCTAGATTCCCCTTTGAAGCTTCATAAAAATTGAGCTCATAACTTTACATTCTCTAACTCCCTCTAAATTTTATCAGTGTTCAACAACCTTATTCCCATACTTCCACCTCAACTTCTCTTGAAGATGGATATATATATATATATGGTAGATAGCTCTATGCTCCAATTATATTTTCAAAATTATATCTTTCTTCCATATTTAATTTTCCATTTAGACCCTTCATTAATTGACTCTTTGTTAGCTATTAATAAGTTTCATATATGTGATCCTATCACAAAATGTTCTTTATTCAGAATGGCGATTGGGTCTCTTTATTCAAGATATTTAAAGGAAAGAGTCTTTCCCCACACTAAATTATTGGATATGAATCTCCACACAAATTTAGATATAAGGGATTTATTGATTAGCTATAGATTTTTAATGCTCAGTCTACCATATCCTTTTTTATTGTAAATGTTATTCCACACCACCAAGTGGAATTTTATTTTTTCTTCCATCTCATCCCATAGAAAATTTATTTGGATCTTAGTAATTATATCCTCCACTCCTTTGGGTATATTTAATAAAGATAAAATGTATATCGAGAGACTTTATAACACACTCTTTATCAACACTACCTTCTCAACCTAAGAGAGAAGCTTGCCTTTCCATCCCACGATCTTATTTTAGAATCTTTTGATCAATAGATTCTAGGCTGAAACCTAAAGTTTATTTTTAAAAAGTGGCATTCCCAAGTATGTGGAAGGAAGTTCTTTGATTTGATAGCCTATTAGAGCATTTATCCTGGCTTGTCTAGCCACCAGATCATGTGATTGATTATTACCTACATAGTCCAAATGGACCTCAAGACATTATATTTCCCACAAAAAGGGATAAATGTGATGATAAATGATAAGCTAACATTGACAAATGTCAAAGAGGGAGGATATGATGTGATGTGGTAAAAAATGACCAAAATGTTTTGATTTGATAATGGATGATTTTATAAGGATATAATTTTCCACCATAGCATGAAATTGTATATAATCCTCAAGCACTTGATTGTTAATGTATCACACAATGGTATGCACCATGATATAAAACACCATGATTTCATTTTTTTAATATGCATAAATACCAAACCCTAATCTAAGAGACAAATTACACAACCATGCCATGATATAGAAAAATTAAGATGACATTATTATCATATGCCAATGGATGGACTCGAATACAAGCACAATAAATAACCATGATATAGAAAAACCATGAAAAACTCATGGATGAATATGGATTGTGTAAAATAACAAGAAGAAAATAAAACAAACAAGCAAACACACACACACACACACAAACTTGAAAACAAAAGCAACAAAAATAATATTGGCACTAATCAAGTCAAAATCCATGTGTGTAGACTCAATTATGATGATAATGGAATGGTGCCCTAAAGCAAGGATACATGAAAGGCAATGGAATGGGGAGAAGATATCCCAAAATAATTTTCATACTTTAATTTCCCTAAAGAGGGCAAAAGCTATGAGCTTGGACTGACTTTGCCACAAAAAAGGCAGATTGTTTTAATTAGGTGGGCCCTAAAGAGTGTGGGTTGTTTGATTGGAATTGGCTCCAAATAAGGTGGATTTGGGGGAATGGAAACATCCTAATGAGGATAAATACACACTCCTAAAATCATTGGATAAATAATTAATTAAGGTATTGTTGACTAGATTTAAGATAAGACTAATGTTTTGAATTTTGTGGCTTTATATCTCTATTAGAGATTTTAAACATTTTCAAATGTTTAGCCTTTGTGGATCATCTGAATGTTTTTGATTGGTTTGAAATATTTGAATGTCTTGGTTTTCTGAATAAGTATATACAAAATTTAAAATGGGTTACTAAAAAATGGAAAACTTATCCTAGCACTGGAAATGTGGAAATGATAACGGATGGATGTGTAGACACCTAAAAAGTGTCTAACTTTGGTCCTTTCTCCCCCCTTGGTCCCCTTCGTCCACTTTACCACTCCTAACCTATATTTTATTAATTTGAATTAAATATCCTATTTTAAATTAATAAAATCCCTTTTCCCTATCTCCCTTGCCACCTCACCACCCTAGGATACCCTCCTTAGATTCCCTTCATTCCCCACATGGCCATATTTAACACCTAGACTCCTATTCCAACTTCTCCCCTCATCCATTTAATCTCCTTCGACCGTTTCTCCCTCGGGCTAGCTGACCCAGAAGTTGGAAAATGGATGAAAGGCTATTTTTAGCCTTTCTCCGCCCTTTCATCCACCGACATCGGCCACATGTCGACCGACGTCGGCGATATTGCCGGCGTCGGTGGCCTTCTTAACGGTTTTTTGCACCGTTATCCCCCTCTCTAGCTCTCTTGGTCTTCTCTCTCTCACAATCCTGACTCGAAATCCAACACTCTGATCATCAATCCGTTCTTGACCCTGTCAATCTACCAATATCTCAACCAAGCATCTAACTCTCTCCCTCAGGTACTTACAACAAGCTTCTGCAAGCACAACAGGGATTCTCCATCAGTAACAGGTCTTCAACAAGCGGCAAAAACAACAACAGAGATCAGCAGGCACAGGTATGTTGTATTCTGTGTTTTCATTTGTGCTTTATAGTCATTTGTTTCTAAATTAGATTCAGCACTTCTATCTCCCAGACCAAACTAAACAAATCCTGAATCTTGTTTCTCTGCTATCTCTGCCTTCTGTTTGATTCCTCTGTCTCTTTGTTGGCCTCCTATATCCCTCTGCCCATTCAACCAGACCCTCTACCTCAAACTGGATTCAGACTTTCAGACTACCTCAAAACCAGACTCTTAGACCTTTAGACAGACCCCAGACCATTCAACCAGGCCCAAACTCTATCTCAAACCTGTCCACAGACCATTCTGCACAACCTGACCTTGTCCATAGACCACAAACTCAACCAGACCCCGTCTAAGCGTACTGCCCCAACCGACGCAGGTCGCTTCCTCCACCGACGTCGGCAGACTAACCGACGTCGGCATCTTGACCAATCGACGCCGGTAGGACCACCGACGTCGGTGACTGTGACCAGTTCGACAGCTTCTCTCAGGTAAGCTTTTGCTTCCTTTTCTTTTCAATTTGTTATCATTCCAGTATTTTTAACATTCAGTCTTTTATCAGACATCTTTTATCAAACAGTGGGTTGACCTCCCTTAAGGAAGTTTTCATACTTTTGGGAACAGGCTTTTGCTTGGCAACCCACCATCTCCTTATCTAACACCTCCTTTGTCCAAGTCTCTTTCTTTGCAGGTGTCATTCCTCCATAGCCAAAGAGGAGTACTCATAGCATCTGGATTACGGTGCACAGACTTTATCCAGGTACACATCAAGCCTTGACCATCTCTTAGTTTCTTAATTCTTCTTTGAATATAGAAAGCGAAATTTGAATAGAAACATTCTGGCACGCCCGGTGGGACCCTTAAGGGATTTCCTTGGGTTCCTTTCCCTCTTTGTTCATTTTAGGTGCATTAGGATCCTCCCTTTTCACCTCTTCCTTCTTTTCTAAATGACGTCATAAGCAGGAATAAAAAGAATTTTCTTTTCCTTTCTTGCATTTCTAGACTAGTATAAAATCATTTTCTTCACCTTTTCTCAATTTGTTTTTCATCCAAACTTCACATTTCAACTTGGGCATTAAAACACTTTGCATTCATTTCTATTTGCTTGCATCTTTTTAGACCACACTTAGTAATTAAAATGCATATTGAATAAATCGTAAATCACTTGATGTTACACTACCGAACCACATGCACTAAAACAAACATAAAACTTACTTGAGACAAGGCCCGACTGGGATTTCATCTCCCAGCGGATACCTTACCCCTACCTGGCAATCTCACTTGGATTTCATCACCAAGGAGAAAGCCCACTCCGTTCTCTGGCAGAGTATAATCTCTAGGCGAGGTATATCTTAGCTAAGCGAGACTAGCTAACCACTGGAATCGTGAAGTAAGGGGAGCTTGCTCCTTAGCACCAGGCCACGTACCGAACCTAATACAGACTTCTTGAGCACCTAAACAAGACCTGAAACCATCCATAGGCCACCTTTTCTAGGACCCTTCTTCCAACCAACCTCCCTAAACATCACTTTAAGGCATAAGCCACACGATCTTAATAAAATCGATTCTTAGGATTTAACGCTTAGTGTCTGCTTGTCTCCATCTCTGTTTCTCTGTTCTTATCTATTTTTTTTGAGTTGTGAGGACGCTCTTCTTCATTTTTTCCAAGAATCTTCAAATTTCACTGAGTTTTTGGAAATCACAGTGACCGGCATCGGCTTTATCACCGACGTCGGCCATCTTTCATCACCGGCATCGGTTTTTTGACCGACATCGGCATCCTGATATAATCGACATCAGTTTTTAAACTGACGTCGGTCTCTGTCACTGTCCTTTTCTTCAAAATAGCAACTTAAAACCCGACCCCTTTTTTTGCCAAAACCTCATTTTGAGTTTCTGAGACTGACAAAACACACAGTTTCTGAAACTTGACCCTCTTTTTGACCACGCTCTCTCGTCCCTAACCAATCCTATCATGGAGTTCCACTCAGAGACTGAAAGAACTCCTATAGGACTGACCCTGACTCAGACTCCCATCATCATTGAAAGGGACCAAGATTTCAAAAGATTCTTGGACCTCAATGCCACAGCCCTTCAAAACTATCTCGCAAGCAACCAAATGCGGGACCTTTCCATCGCAGCAGCAATGACATCGACATCATCCGCTACCCAACCCATTATGACTCAGCCTTTTGCCTCAACTAGTCACTCAACCATGGCCAATACGCAAAGTTTGGCCTCATTGTCTATTCTCAAACTTGCCTCCATTGGGGTGTCATTACCCCCTCAACCGCACACAATTCAACCAAGTTCTACACCATATCAGAACTTAGTTGTCTCGACCTCACCCACTCTTGCACCCATACACGCAGGAGTGACAACCTATACTTTTATTAGCACCGCCACTCAACCACCTTTGGTGGTAGCTAGTCAACTTGTGTCCTCCAACTTCATGACACAAGCCCCTTTGACCATGACATCTATCCCTATGACGCACTACCCTTATGTTGTGCCTACACAAGCGCAACCAAGTACATCATACGCCTCTCTGACCACCTTTCAGGCACCCTACAACTTAGGGGGTGCTCCATCTGTCAATCCATCAGTAGACGTCATTAAAATGTTGATGGATAAAATGTCCAGTCTCGAGACTTCTATCTCTGGTTCACGCAATGCTCTCTCGTATGAGCAAATTTGCAATGAGCCCATTCATCCTTCTGTCCCTATCTGACCATACCCCAACCAATGGGAGCTTCCTAAATTCACTCACATCCAGAGTAAGGAGGACCCGCAACAACATCTATGGGCATTCAGACATGCCTGCTATCTTATTGCCCACGACGATGTGTTACTTTTACGCACGTTCCCTATGTCCCTTTCTGGCTCCGCCCTTGACTGGTATAGCTCTCTTGCCAAACATTCTATCTTTTCATTCATTCAACTTGCCCAATTATTTCTTGATCATTTTTCTATCAACATCACCAAACAAGTCTCAATCACAGACCTTTACTCCATCAGGCAATTCGACGATGAATCAATAGTCGATTTTGTCACCCGTTGGAGAGGCCTGATTAACCAGCTCTCTTTCTCCTTACCTCAACCTGAGCTCATCGAGCTCTTTTCTCAAGCATGTGCCAGGCACATCTCTTCTACCTTGCGGATTCAGACATTCCGCACTTTCGACGAAGCTTTCACCATGGCTCGAAAGCTTGAACTCCGCGCCCTTGAAGAAGATAAGGTCAAATTGCGTAATACCAATGCAAAAACCAATGACCATTCTTCTTTTAGACCTTATTCTTTTGCCAACTCCAAACCCAAAGGAGTGGCCAACACTGTGGTCATTAGATCACCATCTTCGACGACAACCAATTACTCTCAACCTTCAACATCTCCAAGCATCACCAAACAATTCCAACAATGGTACATCCAGCATTCATATACTCCACTTGGAGAATCATACGCTTCTGTTTTGGAAAAACTACTCAAGCAGGGGGTCCTCAATCTCCCTCCAATCTGACCACCTCAATTCGACCCTTCTAAAGCCCTCCCTACATGGTATAGGGAGGCCGACTTCTATCACTTTCATCGCGTCCATGGCCATGACATCGACAATTGCTGAACCTTCAAGAATATCATCCAAGACATGATCGACAAGGGGGATATTATTTTAGATAACTCAAACGCCCCACCCAATCAAAACATTGACATCTTCAAACAACCATTTCCAAACCATCCACCTACTCAAAACAACGTCCAGACTTCGACCAATGACCCCCAAGACCATGATATTCACACAATCAACACTATTTTGCCTCTTGTCCTTGACCAACCTTCTCCCTCATAGGATGAAGAACTTTCTTCTCCTATCAGTCCTCCATCTACCTTTCTCATACCAGAGGACACCTCGACCATGCCTACGCCATTAGCCTTACCTTCATCTGAAGACCTTACCTTGCCTACTCCTCAAGCACAAGCAGAAGGCACGGTCATCCCTGCCTTCTTCTCTCTTGAGGAGCCGCACTCTCCTATTTCTTCTCCACCAAGAGAAGAACCAGTCTCTTTGCCCATTTCAACCAAGGAAGACCCAGTCACGGTTTCCTCTTGCCCTTTGCCTGAGATTGCTACATCTCACTCATCTCCGTCCACATCTAAACCCAAACCTATATCTAACCTCGCCTCTCGCAATAATGGCCCTCAAACCATATCAAAGAAGGCCACTAGACCACACCGGAGAACTCCTCCCCCACCTTCTTCATTACCTTCAATCTTGGGCCCGCATCTGTCCACTTTAATAGGAGTTCTTCCTACTCCCATACTTCACAGAGGCAATTTGCCTCCATTACTCCCTCAACCCCTCAGACATATATCTCTTCCAATCCATCAACCAACGTCTCCTAAATCAAAGTCATCAATCACCATTGTGACAAAACATCCAGACCCGTTAGCAGGTTCTTATGCCTTGCTGTTACGGCAATTGTTGCAATCCTCTCGCATCTATCTCCCGCCTCTTAAACCATATCAATCTCTCGGACCAAAACCGCCCTGGTTCGACGATACTCACATTTGTGTGTATCATCACACGCCTGGGCATGACACCGAGCATTGTTGTGCCCTCAAGGTTGTCGTTCGCCAATGTCTGGGCAATGACACCCTTCTTCTTGACCACGTTATCAGCAAACCTTCAACACCACCCCACTCATCAACTCTCAGATCAAGGCCATCTTGGTTTGACAACTCTAAATTCTGTCATTATCATCACACTCTGGGACATGACACTAAGCGTTGTTGCGCTCTCAAAGCTGTCATTCGTCAACAGAGAAAGGATACCCTTCTAATCAAGGATCCTCTCGACCACCTCTTTGACAAATTATCAACACCAACCCATGCCTCTCAAACCTCATCGCCTAAATCAGGATCTCTACGCTAGACTATGATCCCTTTGCCACCTTTGACCCCATTATTCGACATCAACATAGTCCATTTAGCCACTAAGCCTCAAACGACCTTGACCAATTTATCCAACATTCTCCCTAAGCGACTAGGGGAATCCAACCTTATCATGACTTCGACCAAACCTCGCCCACACATAGTCCAATCATCAACCAACCTTTTTAATCATGACCCCAACCAGCATCAACCAAACCTCGACCAAACTTCAATTATCAAACACCACCCAACCAAATACCTATCACTTCTTCAAATCATCATTAATCATTGTGACCAATTTGGAACGAAGCAAATGGGGCAAGTTTGCTCCCAATTGACTCGGACCTTATATCGTAACACAAGCATGGGTCAAGATTTTGTCAGAACCTGAGCCCTTTTATGTCTTGCCTCTTTGACCAATCCACTGTTAGTCAAGTAATTATTCATTTGACATTTAACTTAAGCTCGGTCCCTTGAGCACTCCCTGTCACCGTCATTCCTATTCCCTTCAACCCTCAATCCTAACCCTTTTGGCAAGCATGAACACTTCATCCTAATAAAAGGGAAACTCTCTAAACCTAAATGGTCAAGTCCATGACCACAAGTCCAGTCAAAAAATCAATCAAATATATATAAAAATGGGATGCATATTCCAAGGTCATAAAACTATAAATGTAGACTACTCCCTCGACGGATAGCTGCATCATTATTGTTGTATTTACTAGACTGCTCCCTTGAAGAACGGCTAGGCCAAGTCATATCAACCAACATCAAAAAAGCAGAATATAGACCACTCCCTTGAAGGATGGCAATTTATAAATTTTGCTACATACACAGCATTATCTCTGAAGCTTCCCGCATCGATCAGCTTCACGACATGACCACAAAGCAAGACAATATCCCATCGCAGGCTTCTCGCATCGATCAGTCTGCCTTCAAAAAAAATTTAAAAAAAAATTAAAAAAAAAAAAAAACTAACTGACAAAACCTTTAGAGTCATGGACTTGTCTATAGTTGTTCTCGGGGTCACCTATAAAAGGGGCAAAGTTGTTCCTACCAAACAAGGGTTCCCCCTTCCATCTCTCAGTATCAATCCTATCACCCCAACATACTCAAGGGATTTTGAGCTCACTTAATGTCAAGTGATTCGATTACCGCTCTAACCCAACCACTGGTCAACGATGCAATGCATGAACAAGGCTTTTGTTTCTAAACAAACCTTACCTATGCTGTCATTCTAGTCCTTGTCAATGAAAGAGCAATTCGCCTTTTGCTTTTGACACATATTTGGTCACACATTCAACAAAATCATTATCTATCCAACCAAACCCAACCTAAACCAATCAAACATTTTCAGACTATGACATGACCTAGACCATTCACATAGTTTCTATGGACACCAATACACATGAAAACTATCAACCCGACTCAATTTATGTTAAGCATAAACCATTACTTGCTGAAGCATAAATAGACCTCAATTCATTTTTAGCATACATCCATCATGACTATGGAACATTGCTAGGGATGAAAGACCCCTCGACCAATGTTGCAGAATACACCATCACATAATATGGAAAAGGCTACAACATCATCTTTTTACCCTCATCATTCATCATGACCAAAACCAGCCTATCGACCTCTTTGACCCTCTGTCCGAACTACATTGGTCTAAGGCCCTATGACTTGGGCTATGTAGGCACCACTCTGATGATACGACATCATCTGGGGTTAGCTCGACCACCCTCATTTGTTCGTCTCTCTGATGGACAAACCTTTTTTTCCTCCTTTTGACCAATGACCATTTGAGATCACTTATATCTCAACCCAACCAACGACCATGGAGATC
This sequence comes from Torreya grandis, assembly GCA_037957365.1. Classification (NCBI taxonomy): domain Eukaryota; kingdom Viridiplantae; phylum Streptophyta; class Pinopsida; order Cupressales; family Taxaceae; genus Torreya; species Torreya grandis. The sequence continues at coordinate 312,211 of JARHVA010004757.1, forward strand.
ACGCCTATCTCCTTAGACCCTGACCACTTCCGAGACAACTCTGTCTTGGTTTTGTTTGCACTCATGCTACCTCATGAATAGATAGCAAAATTTTTCATAGACCTTATTTTTGGACCCTCACAAGTATAGGATCGCAAGCCGATTGATCCGCACTACTTGTGACTTTTTCATATTTTTAGGAGCACTTCCTAAGCCTGGGATACCTGGAACACGACGACCATTTGGAGCTACAGCTTCGATTGAATAACCCAATCAGCAGATGACTAAATGTTGGGGCCCAGTTATTTCAATTTTGGCACTCCTCGACCTTTTGACTGCGACCATTTGACCTACCTGTCCCGTGAAGTGGTATGCGCACAATCACGACTTTTGTAGCGTTCACCCTCACTCTCCTTCTCATCCACCTTTTGTCAAATCAGCACCTGACATCAGGTTCCCTTCTCTCGACTCCCACTTTGAGGGGGAATACCTCATCCATACCTCAGGGCAATCCACATCATCCCACACTTGGGGCAACCAACTCCTATTTTTGTCTTGCAGTTCATCCAGAACAACCAACAAGACAAAAAGGGGCAAATGTAGACACCTAAAAAGTGTCTAACTTTGGTCCTTTCTCCCCCCTTGGTCCCCTTCATCCACTTTACCACTCCTAACCTATATTTTATTAATTTGAAATAAATATCCTATTTTAAATTAATAAAATCCCTTTTCCCTATCTCCCTTGCCACCTCACCACCCTAGGATACCCTCCTTAGATTCCCTTCATTCCCCACATGGCCATATTTAACACCTAGACTCCTATTCCAACTTCTCCCCTCATCCATTTAATCTCCTTCGACCGTTTCTCCCTCGGGCTAGCTGACCTGGCAGTTGGAAAATAGATGAAAGGCTATTTTTAGCCTTTCTCCGCCCTTTCATCCGCCGATGTCAGCCACATGTCGACCGACGTCGGCGATATTGCCGGCGTCAGCGGCCTTCTTAACAATTTTTTGCACTGTTATCCCCCTCTCTGGCTCTCTTGGTCTTCTCTCTCTCGCAATCCCGACTCGGAATCGAACACTCTGATCATCAATCTGTTCTTGACCCTATCAATCTACCAATATCTCAACCAAGCATCTAACTCTCTCCCTCAGGTACTTACAGCAAGCTTCTGCAAGCACAACAGGGATTCTCCATCAGTAACAGGTCTTCAACAAGTGGCAAAAACAACAACAGAGATCAGCAGGCACAGGTATGTTATATTCTGTGTTTTCATTTATGCTTTATAGTCATTTGTTTCTAAATTAGATTCAGCACTTCTATCTCCCAGACCAAACCAAACAAATCCCGAATCCTATTTCTCTGATATCTCTGCCTTCTGTTTGATTCCTCTGTCTCTTTGTTGGCATCCTGTATCCCTCTGCCCATTCAACCAGACCCTCTGCCTCAGACCGGATTCAGACTTTCAGACTACCTCAAAACCAGACTCTTAGACCTTTAGACAGACCCCAGACCATTCAACCAGGCCCAAACTCTGTCTCAAACCCATCCACAGACCATTCTGCACAACCTGACCCTATCCACAGACCACAAACTCGACCAGACCCCGTCCAAGCGTACTGCCTCGACCGACGCCGGTCGCTTCCTCCATCGACGTCGGAAAACTAACCGACATCGGCATCTTGACCAACTGACGCCGGTAGGACCACCGACGTCGGCGACTGTGACCAGTTCGACAGCTTCTCTCAGGTAAGCTTTTTCTTCCTTTTCTTTTCAGTTTGTTATCATTCCAGTATTTTTAACATTCAGTCTTTTTATCAGACATCTTTTATCAAACAGTGGGTTGACCTCCCTTAAGGAAGTTTTCATACTTCTGGGAACAGGTTTTTGCTTGGCAACCCACCATCTCCTTATCTAACACCTCCTTTGTCCAAGTCTCTTTCTTTGCAGGTGTCATTCCTCCACAGCCAAAGAGGAGTACTCACAGCGTCTGGATTACGGTGCGCAGACTTTATCCAGGTACACATCAAGCCTTGACCATCTCTTAGTTTCTTAATTCTTCTTTGAATATAGAAAGCGAAATTTGAATAGAAACAGGATGAGCAATGCTGGATGAAACTGGATGATGATCGAAGGGACTAAGAATCTTCAAAAACCATGTCCTGTGGGAACCAAGTATCTAGTTGTCAAATAAAAATGTTGAGGATGTACAAAGATGTTTTTCAAAATGGATCTTAATATTTCTTCCACTTCCTAAACAAGGTTAAGGTAGAAAGACTAATGTGCATGGTAGGATGAGCTTGGATGAATAGGAAGGATTTCAATGTGAAATGGGTTTCCCCAAGAGTTAATATATTAGTAGTTGATGAATTATTTACACATGATGTTAGAAACCTATTTTTCATCATGGTACTTTCTCGAGGTGTCATATGCATGGTTTTCACCATTGGATGAATTATTTCTCTTTTGATTTTGATATTTTATATGATTTTTTTAACTTTTTTTAGCATTTCAACTCAATAGAGGATTACAAGATGCATAATGTTGAGCCTTTGATGTCTAGCACATGGTCACTTTGAATATTTGTTATGTTAGGATCCTATTGCTGATATGAACTACATTACTACTATCATGGTCTTCATTGGTTGTTGATTATGCTTCCTTTAAACCTATAAACAATGGGTTTTCATAACCTCTATAAAAGAGATTTCATCTCGGGAAGGGGAATAAGGGTAAGTATTGGAAAAATGATTTCATTTTTAGGGTTAATATAAGACTTGGATAAATTTTGGGCTCATAATAAAGGGTATAATTGTTAGGAAGAGAAAGGGAATTGATACTAATAGTCACACACTTATTTTCAATCCTAAATGTTTCAATTGCGACTTTATTTTAGTTGTGGTGAGCCCAAAGGCCTCTAAAAATTATCTCAATAAGACTATTTTTTTTTTGTTCCTTAGGCCTAAATTTTTTTACAATATGAATAATTTTTGGATTATCAATTGGGATAATATTGACTTCAATAATGTCCTCATCAAAGAATGAAGAACTGAGTTATTAAGCTATTGGTACCTCAAAGAGGTTTTTACCAAGAAATCTTTATTTATTTTGATTGTCCTCTAGCACCTCAAATAATTTTTCACTAAAAGATGTTGAATTTTGACTTTTATTATCCCCTAACACCTCAAATAAGGTTTCACTAGGAGATGCTAATTTTATACTTTGATTATCCCCTAGCACCTCAAAGAAGGTTTTACTAGGAGATGTTGATTTTAGACTTTGATTGTCCCCTAGCACCTCAAATAAGGTTTCATTAGGAGACTTTTATTTTGATTACTCGTTACCTTAGATGCCTATAAATTCTCCAACTGATATGTTGTCATGGGAAAAGGCCAATAATGTGTGATTCTATTAGTCCCAATCAACGGTTGTGGGAAATTGGTTGTTAAAGGAAAGGATAGGATAATTAATTTGAGTAGGCTAGGTAATGGTATTTGAAGGGTAAAAGGCATCACAATCCTCATAGAAATTACTAAGAAAACTTGCATCAATGTCAAATGAATCTTTCTTAAAAACTATGGAGGAATCACTGATGTCTTCAAATGGTCTCCTAGAAGTGTGCAACTAATATCATAATATCCACTAATGTATCATGATTCTAAAGTTGATTCTGACTCAAGTGGATCTGAATCTAATGTTAAGACTAACATTAATTCTGATTCTGATTCTAAATATTATGTTAGTTAAAAAGTGGAACCTAATTTTGATATTGTTTTTAAATTAGATCTTGATTTTGATTTGACTTCTGAGAAGATTGTTGTTACTTTTGATGTTGGCTCCAAAGAGGAACTTGATTATGATATATAAGTAGCCACAAATATGACCTATTGAATTATGTTTCCCACAAGTACCATTTTAACTTTTCACTTGGAAATGAGGGATTTGAGATGAAGGAAATGGGGGACTTTTTGCAATGACATAAAGATGAACTGTTGTTCAATAATGGGGTACTAAAAAATGGGCTCATCAAAGATGGGCCCTTCATCATAAAGGAGTCCTTGGTAAAAGGGTGCCTTACCAAACATTTACTTGTCAAGGATGGGTGATTCAACAAAAGCATTTAAAATGAGTTGATTATCTTGATCTTGACTTGGAAGTGGACAAATCTAATCATTCTTGGGAAAGGAATTATGACATATCCTGATCGAATAGTTATCAGACTTGGATGCACTTGGGTTTTTAATAGATAATGGCCCTTAGAGGGGAGATGATTGTTTTTTTTTTTTGGTTCTAAGTCTAGATTGGTATTTGGACTAAGGAATGAAACATCAAGAGTAGATACTAGGTGGAATAGTTGTTGGTTAATTTTGGAGAGGTGGTATATCATCTCTTGACTAAAGAATGGCAATGCTAGAACTTGTTTAAGATCATGATATGCCATGAATCAAATGAATCTTGGACTAATTACCCCAAGCAAGGACACATACAAGGGAATTATATTGGAAGTAATTGGACCCAAAGAGGGTGGATCGATTTGATTATCTTGACCTTAAAGAGGGTGGATTGGTTAGATGTAATTGGCCCCAAAGAGGGAGGATTGACTTGATTGGCTTAGCCCCAAAGAGGGCATAATGATTGGAAATAATTGATCCCAAAGAGCTTAGATTGAATTGATTGGATTATCCCCAAAGAGGGTTCAATTATTTGATATAATTACTCTCAAAGAGGGCAAATTGATTCAAATGGGAGAGAGGATGGATGATATGACTTTGTCATTCCTAACTGATAGGTATGGGAGATTGAATGGAAAGACAAGAATATGTGACTAAATTTTAATGTACAATTAATTAGACATGGTCAAAATAAACCATCATTTGACTTGGTCAAAATAGACCATGACTTTGACTTGATTTTTGAATTTTGAAATATTAGATGATTTGGTCAAAGTTGATCAGATTTGGATTTGATTTGAAATGTTAAATTTGTTTGACTTTTTAAAGTTGACCATGTTTGACTTTGGAAAGTTTACTTTATTTGACATTTGAAATTTGACCTTTTTTTACTTTTGAAAGTTGACTTTGTTTGACTTTCAAAATTTGAGCTTGTTTGATTTTGGATTAAAATTAAATTTTTTGTTCAAAATGAACTCGATTTGGATTTGAATGAAAATTGGGTTTTGTTGTTCAAATGAACTTGATCTAATTTTGTTTTGAAATGGATAACATAATAGTACCATGGGAAAAAATTACTATTTAAATTGGGTTGTGTAACACTTAGGATGGGATAAAGATGACCCAAAAATTGGGCAAAGTAATGTTTTATTACATGAGTTTAAAATGACAATGTTTTACTTAGGATACTTTTAAATTGTTTGGCATGTGTAAAGTATGTCACACAAAATGAGTATAAGATAAAAAATAATCAAAAACATGCGTTCAAAAAAAGCCCTATCTTTAGTGAAAGAATGGGTGTGTAATGTGACCATAGTCCACGTAACTATCTTACTTGAAGTGGTGATAGGGTAATTTCACTCAACCCTCACTTCAAGTGGTATACCATGAAATCTTGGGGGAGACTAGTTTCCCTCACACTATAAATTATTTACAGTTGAAGGTCTTAATCTAAAATTTTGACATGGCTTTTCTAAATGATCCCCGGTTCAACAATATGTTGAAGAAGAGAAAATAATGGGTAATTCATAAGAGGTTATAGCCTCTTTGTGACCACTTCAGTTGTAAAGGTCTCAGTGAAATGCTACCATAAATTCAAACTTCAAGGGTGATGTATGATAGCGTAGCATTAGGGATAAACCCTTTGTTGTCACGAAACCCTTAATGAAAAATTTTAATATGCTTTTATTGACAACTACCCTTAATTAATATCCATCATCAGATGTATGGGGTTGGTACATACACTAGGAGATGAAACCCCAATCCCGCCCTAAGAACTTGTAAGAAGGAGATAAAATCCACCTTGCATAGTCAACAAAGAATAAAAAGAGATACAAATAATTTGTGTGTTTTTGGTTACCCAGACTCCCTTAAGGAAAAAGAGGAAAACATATGCATGATGAATTATTCATAAGCAAACAAACAAATCAAACATGCAAGCAATGAAAGAAATCAATAAAATTTTTTTTGAACACCAAATGCAAGTGTTTATTATTTTTAACTTGCACTAAAAGAAGTGTTCAAAAAGTGTTTGTGTAGAATTCACATCTTTGTCAAGCAAACTTATAATAAATATATTAATATTTTTAATTGTAGTCTTTAGAAATTAAAGCATGTTAAAAACTAAAATTTTCAACTCTATGTTCATATTTCTATTGTTCTATAGGTCAATCTGTCTGATCTACATGTCAAATATATCATTTTATAGAAAATAGAGAACAAGAAAACATAAAATTACATTTTTGTCGATTAGGAGGGTGATATCACTGATGAACAGTTCAATATCATCAATTATATAAAAACACATGCAAAATTAAAAAAATAGAGATAAATATCTCAGTGATTTCACTCATATACAGGGTGATCCTACCAATTTAGTCATTATCTTACTATTTTGGTCACATTACCACTACTACAAAAAAATTATGGTTGTGTTTGTCTTTTCAATACCTTTGATTTTTTATAAACAAGAAGTCAAAAAAACACCTAAGTCAAAATTTATGGCCTCCATAAGGTAGGTAGTGAAAGTAAAAACCATTTCCTGGTGAAGTTGCCACTTTACAAAGCAAATCCACCATTTTGGTCATGATCCTGCCATTTTGTAAAGTGAATCCCTTATTTTGCAGAGCGAATCCTATGTTTTTCTAAAATGTAGTAAAGTAAAAAAACAAACTATAAAACAATACCACTGATTAGTAGAGCAATACCGTTGATTATGCAGAGTGAATCCACCGATTCATAGGGTATTCCTGCCAATATATGGGGGACAAAAAATAGAAAATTTAGAAGAAAATAAAGGAAATTAGGATCCAAATTGATCTAACTTTGTAATTAGAGGGATTTATGAGGTTTCAAAGTGGATTTTAGGGTGTAATTCTAGTGGGCATGCCATATGTAAACACACGAGTATGAAGGAGTTAGTTTTATTGTTAGTATGAAATCAAAATCAAATGCATAAAAACATAAAACCCAAGTGCATGCCCTTGGATTGGGCAAGGGCAAGAGAGAGCTAAATAATGCATAAAGAAGATAAAATAACACGATTTCATGTTCTTCTTTGGATATATCTGGATTTATGACAAACAAGTTTGTTTGCCCTAAATGTAGAGTTTGGAGTCTTCGCCAATTTCATGACCTCATTCCTACATCACTTCCTCTTGATCTATGCATGTTTGTTTTAAGCAATGAAGAAATGGATGAAGCTTTTATTATATTTTGGTAGAGTAAGTTTGCACACAAAATCTTGATGGGTGATGGCCTTTAGAATTTGGTAGAGCTTCATTGCACTAGTTTGTCATGTTTATAATGGTAAATGGCCCCTCTATTTATATATTTTCTAAACTATCTTCAATCCTCATATGATGATCAAGATGTGTGGTTGAGGATCAATCTATTTGGGTGATAAATAGAATTAATATTTGGGATAAATTTTATATTAATTGAGCATGAGTTGCATTTCTGATATTTGTTTGCATTTATGTTGATATTTTCAAAATATTGGCAACTTGGCCTATGATGTCATGATACAAATATTTGAATTTTATTGCCATGTGAATGGAAGAATAATTTAATTAATAAATTAAGAAAATAGGTAATTTCAAAAAGCTATGAAATTTTCCATTAGAGGAAGATTATATTAATTAACAAAGGCTAATTAACTTAATACAAAGTGATGTGATGTTTAAAAGTCAAATAATGCTTTCACCTAATTGGTCTAAAATGTAACTTGCAAAGTCATAATTTAACTCAAGATGATATAGATGAAGCCAATGACTAGAAATAGTGTATTGTCCAATCATAGATGCACCAATACGTTTCATAATATGCATATAGCTTGTGTGAATGAATTTGGGTGTTTTTGTGATTTTTGACATGATTTGTGTGTTATTGCTAGAAATCATTTTGTTTACAATTTTGACATAAAAGTGATGTAAATAGATTGTCTACATTTACTAATGGTCACTTTTGTTTTCTATTATGTCCTTATTTGGTCAAATATTCATATCATACTGAAAATGTCACATTTTTAACTAAAATGGGCATTTTATTTTGTATTAATGATATGTAGGTTTTTATTATGTCCTTTGTGTACATATTTCCATATTACATTTAAAAATAATGAATGTCAATGCTAAAACAATGTGTTAGTTTAAAATTATTATTGGTCAAATTCTTAAAATTAATTGGTCCCTTTGGTTCAAACCATCGGCCACATCAAAAATATGAGGAAAAAAATGACGTCAAAAAAATCATCATAAGACTTCTTAAAATGTCAATTTTTCTCCCGAATGACCTTTTTAAACTTTAAAAAGGTTGAACTATATAAATCCAAATTTTTAGAGCACAATTGGGACCCAAAGTTAGGGGTCCCAACTATTGGGCTCCTTCTCCTAAAGGAATTTTGGTAGCTTTGTGGGTAACACCGGGTTCATAAATGCCATTCATGGTCGATAATACTTATGCAATTCAAATGATAAGAAATCTAATTTTTCATTATTAAACTAAACACAAACACGAAATTTCATTTGATTTGGCATCATATAAAACACGAGTGTAAAATTATTACATTGTCCAACTACAAAGTTATTAGCTGAGACAAAGCTATTAATAGATACCTTGGCAAAAATGCTTGGAAGAAAGAAATTTCAAAGGCATGGTTGGTCTCTCTATAACCCCTAGAAATTAAATTGTACATGATATATATTTAATTGTAAGTGTAGGATTTTGTCTTCTTAACTTCTAATAGAAGTTGAAGAACCACTTTTGTGACCTATTTATTATAATGTTTATTTTCTTCAAATTTAATTTACACCAAATATAATTTTATTTTTACTTGAAGCTCAAAAAAAATTGGGGAATATGATCTCCTATCTACTATATTAGGAAAAAAACATAGTACACCTCTTTGAAAATCCATTATTTCACCCACTTAAAATTATCATTAAAAATGTTATATTGGAAATAAATAAATAACTACTTATAAATATATGTTATATTAGATATAGACAATAAATAACTACGTGTAAATATTTAGCATGCACATATCTTCATTCATGTATTAATAAATCTTTCAATATCATCATCATAGAGGAAAGAGAAAATAAGAAAATATTAAGAATGAGTGAGAATTTGTCATTGTAGAAGATTTATATAAATATTATTTTTGTATTTAATTTTTACCTTTTATTTATTGAAATTTTAATATTCCCTTACACCCTGTAAAAGAGCTATATACATACATATTTAAAAAGAGAAAATGTAACTTAACAAAGAATGCAGAGCATTACTACAAAATAAGTTAGGCTCATGAGTGACTTAAGCAAGGACTTGCATAGGTCTCAAATACATGAAACATTTAAGAAATGAAAATAATTGTGTTTATAAGGCTATCAAAAAATTAATACTCGTATGGCCATCAAAATAATGGACAATGGCATGTAACATCAGTTTTATTATAATCCCTTGAAAAAAATTGCAGAGGCAGAGGCAGAGGCAGAGGGGCTTTTTGGTACCAATTAAAAAATATGGAGATGTGTAAAATGATGTGTATAAATCATTTTTGGCACAATTGGGGTTGAATGAGAGACTTCATTACATGGGTCTTGATCTGTTTCCCATACAGCGCTTTACATATCCTAAGGGCGCGGTGCATAGCCTCCTGGAAGGGGCTCAATCCCCTATTAACCTTCAACTTATCCACCACAGCGGCAGCGGCACACAGGGCAGTCTCATCCCCAGGCAAAGCAGAGGTAACAGCATCAATGACACTCTCGATTGAAGGCATCTGCCTGCCCCATCTCTTCAAAAGCACACAAGATCTGAACATGGGCCAGTAGGCCGAAGCGAACGCAGCCCGGATGAGCTGCCTATCCTTGTCCTTCAATCTCCCCCGCAATTGGCTCAACTTTTCCTCCAATTGTACAGCCAATCTAGTGAGCTCCATCCCATTGTCGTTGTCACATATCCTCGCAAACTGTGCTTCAATACCCTTCAAATGCTCCTCCAGAAACTGCTCCAGTTCACACCTGTGACACCTACATACAAACGACCATGTCTTACACAGCTCCCTCCTCATCCCCAGAGGAAGAAGCACATTAAAATAAGCAAGAGTGAGCTCATCTCCTGCCTTGAGGTCCCTCGAAGCATGCAGAAACAGGGTATCCCCTACATGCAGCCTTGCAGTATTAGGACAACACGAATGATTCACAAAAGCAGGCAAAATCCAAAGCCCAATACAATCATTGACACTAGAACAATACAAGTCAGCTGCAAGTCTCTTTACACTACTCCCCTTCTCGGTAAGGGTGTTCAGGTCTGCTATATCCAAAACCCTCCTGATATCCACAGGGTCAAGTAGGGGCTCGAGTTCGTACCCCACATTGGGTCTAAAGAGACCTATATGGGGCACCCCCAATTCCTTTTTCCTTTCACTGTCATCATTCTCTGCTAAAGTATAGATTCTACTCAACATCTTGGCGGACCGCTTTGCCACCCGCTCGATCTCCACAACGAAGTCCTTCCATATAACCATCCGCACATTCTCAGCAAAAGCGTCAGGCAAAATAGCCCTGGCAAGGGCGACCGGCTTAGTAACGGCTAAGAGTGTACCCGCTTCAACGTCTTTGGTAACGAAAAGCCCGCGTTCGCCACGACCCACGTCAGAGGATCGAATCTCAACAGGGCCCAAATACTCTGCGCACTCTGGGGGCCGCCCCACCAGGCCACTGGAGACCCACTCTGATAAATCGTAAGCACCGGTTTTGCACTGCGATTCGAACCTGCGACTCTTTTCCAGGCTTTCCTGAAAGAAAAAAAAGTTAAATTAATTATTTAATATCAAATTCAAATAAAAGCATTACTAAAAGATGAGAATAAAGAATTAAAACAAATCATTTAAATTAAAATAAAATAAAATAAATTTCGATAAGGAGGCTACAGTGTCCTCAATTTCAGATTTTAGTTGTAAAGAAATCAGGTTTCATATATGTTTGCAAATGAAGAAAACCACAACACCATCTTAAAGAAATCAACCTGTTCTCTGACCAGTAATGTATAAAAGCTGAAATCAAATAAAAAGAGAAGATAAGCATCACCATTCAGTACCGACCTGAAATTCTCTTGTATTGGGCTGGTGTTGTAGAGCCAACCTGAAGCACTCGGAAGCCTGAGTGTACTGATCAAGCTCCAGAAGGATTCTGCCCTTGCAGTATAGGCTCTTAGGATGGTTTGGATCGACCAGCAGTGCCTTGTTAACGTCTTGGAGTGCGTTTTCCAAGTCTCGCAGGCGGACTCGAGCCTCCGCCCTGTTGGAGAGAGCCATACAGACCGATTTCTTGAGCTCTGCATTGTTGGAGAATATTATTTGTGCCTCACAGTGATAAATATATTGAGAATAAAGATCTATGGCTTCTTCCCATTCTCCTCTGAGAAGGAGCTCATTGGCTCTGGATCGAACCTCTTTGGCCGCCTCCTCCTGCATCTGCATGGTTTCCACGTTGAATCAGTTCAAAAGCAATCCAATCTGAGTATATTCAGACAATTGTCATTACAGACAATATAGAAGAAAGATCTGCATTATGAATTGCTAAAAAACTTTTGAGTGCCCATGAGTAGAATGGCATTTGAATCGAAGACTGGAAGTGGAAAATAAAATAATAATTAACAGCACTGACAGTTCAGGAGAACGGTCTTTAAGAGACTACTGAAATTCAACGGTCAAATTTCTTGCTTTTCGTGGAACTAGTAGCCATGGTTTTGTGGAACGGTCAAATTAAACTATGTTTTTGGGGACTCCCCGTTCCACGCATTGGTATGTGGAAATTGTTAACTGAATCTCCAACCGTATCAAGCTAGATTGCTTATTAGAGATTTTACGCTTTGAGAGTCCATAAAAGATAAAATCAAGGCTTTTTTAAATTTGATAAGTTAAAATGGGTTGAAGGGCCCTGGACCCTCTACAAAAGAGAGCATAACGAGAAACAAGCGATAACAAAAAAAATAAAATGGGATAAGGGTAAACATTCTAACAATCAATTAAGAGTACAAAAAAGAACTAATTTAGACAAACGGGAATACACAAAGTTATTAAAGCTTTTGAAATAAATATGTTTCTCTTTTAACTCCAAAATATCTTTTTAACTCTTAATATTTAAGAAAATTAATTTTAATTATTATTAATAAAAGTATTAATTATGTGTATACAATCAATGAATTAAGTTTATGGTTATATGTAATATTTATATTTTTTATTATAAAATATAATTTTTTTGATAAATTATTTTAAATATAAGATGAAATTTTGAGTAAATCATAGAAACTCTAAGAAAGATATTTATATTTAAAATGGTCTATTAAAAAAATGGTTGCATATAATTTTTCCTTACTCCATAAATTATATTAACATTTTAAGAGTAATGTTGAGTAAATAACTGTCATCAAAAACTTTCATGGCAAGCATGGTCAACCATCAAATTTGGTCCCTGGGTATACTTAGTTGACGTGCTCACAAATCTCTCTAAAATATGTAGAGTTTAAGCAACTCTATGATGAAGCTACGTATACTTTTATAGCCACCTAATTTTGATCCAAGGGTGGTTTAAGATCTCAATTTTCATTAGTTTAGGGTACTTGGGCGTGTGTCAGTTATCGGCGCATATTAAGATTTTATTCATAAGTATTGTTGCATTTTGGGCCCCGTTTGCCTACCTAAGTATTCATTTTCTCTCCTCCTTGTTTCCCCCCATTATCTTATGTTCCCCTATGCTCCCTAGTCTTTTGCCAAGTGTGTATTAACATGCTTCTACTCTGACTAGGAGCTTATTGGTATGCTCTTGAGCCTCCTTTTTTTGGGCCCTTTGACCCCTTGCATTTGTCTCTTCGGTGTTTATGTCTTGTTTTGTAAACTTTCCCACCCTTTGTGTCAATTGAAATTTGAGTAGTTTATATATGCACATGGGCATTAGTGCATATAGGGTAAAAAGTAGACAAAGAAATGATAAAAAAGTGAGAATAATTTAATAGTAAGTCTAGAGTGATAAGGTAAATTAGAGTTCAAGGATTACATCAAATTTCTATTCCAAGTTTTCATATTGTGTTGTTTTTTTAATCATGTAATGAAATAACATATACAGATTAGGGGTTGCATTGCCACAATTGCTTGTTGAACTACATTGGGCGTTAGTTTCCAACTTATCTAATAACAAGGGTCTAACTAGGGCAACACCCCCATAACTATACATATTTTTTTAAAGTTTTTCAATGTTTTGGAAGTGAGTGAAGTTTCAAGAAAGGAGAAGGTTTTCTGAGTGATCCGTGATAGATTATGCCAAAATGAGTGAGATTTTTGAAGCACATGAGTAGAGGAATGAATGAATGTCAAATTTGTTTTAGAAAAATATTCACCTTCTAGTAGCATGCACTATCTTACTAGGAACTCACCATCTCACCATTGGTAAAAATTTCAATGTTATATATTTCTCCCAATTTTGGAGGTAATCTTTGCATCAATTTCTTGACCTATTTGCACTTGATTTTAGATTTTGAAAGTACATAGGTTATACACGTTGGTATTAATTTCAAAACCCCCTTATTGTCAATTTTAAGAATTTCAATACTTTCCTTTATTACAATTAGATTTGTTGATGCTATTATATTTTTGTAATCTTCTTAAACTAAATTTTAACACATGTATATGGTTAAATGCACTATGTTTTGACGTAGATTAATTTATCCATGTCACATTTTGGTGAAACTATGCCTCTTACACCTCTTATGGTTAGATTGTGCCTGTATTGCATATTGGATTTACTTTTTATAGGGTTTATCATATCTTTCATGAAATTATTATCCCTAGCCCCTTATGTGTTGTTGAAAACCCTGGTTTATTGTCCTTTTGTTATCAATCAAATTCTAGGGTACCTTTGCATGTTATATACGTGTCCATCTTATGCATGCTATATATTTGTCCATCTTATGCCACCTAAGGATATTATATCTAAGACTTGTACTAGGTGAAGTGATAGATTGAGTTGGAAGGATGTTTATTTTGTTGCATTTCCTTGAGTTAATACTTGTGCCTATTTGAAAAATAAAATAATTTCTTGTAATGATGTTAATGTTCCTTCTTATGATACACATGGATGATAATGTGAATGCAAATGATTTAAATCCAACTGATATGAAGGATTTTGATGTGGAGGATAATGTTGCGACTCAAACTCAAATTGTTGATATTTTCGATGAAGAGATAGATAGGGTTGAAATACTTCATATACATAATGTTATGTGCTAGTAGATGTTTACATAAAAACCCTACATTAAGATCCCTTCATTAAATATATACCTTATAGGGTGATTCATGAATATTTTAATGATTTTAATGTAGATCAACCTTCTAGACATTCCCCTTCCATGCATAATAATGTTATTTTTTCTCAAATTAATTGTAATGGTGTTCCTCCTCCCATTTATTCAATTCATATTCATGTTTCTTCATCATCTCAAATCAGTCTTAATATGTCAATTTTTTCTCCACAAGTTTCTCCACCATCTTAAAATGTTTCCCAACCTTCACCATTTCTACATATTGTTTCTCAAATACCCAATGTTTTTCTTCATATTTATACCATTGACACTTATATTCCAAACATTGATGTTATGACCTTTGTGAAAATTGTACACACTATATCTGAATTATATAGCACCTCAGTCTTGTACACTTGGAAAACTGAGACCTTAGTTGTTCCTCTCAGTTCTAGACCTTTCATGCTTTTGCAAGTCTCGCATCTACTCTCTTTTGTGCCCCTTAGCCTATTTCTTAGTTTGACCAGTCTTAGGTTGATGACCTAAGCCTCCTGTCTTGTCTAGAATGCTTAAAAATTATTTATCTTCAACCTCCATGAGTTTTGAGCTTGTACATATTTTCCTACTCCTTGGACACTTACATCCCAGACAAACACCTACATTGATGCATGTGTCTTACTTCAGCACAAGTGTTCAGTGCCCTAAAATTCATCTAATTTGAAAATGAAATGTATCTTAATGGCCAGCCTAAGTGATATTATGTGAGTTTTTTTCCAAAGGGATTGGTATAAATACAAGATCAACTCTCATTCATTCTTCACCTAAAAACTTATTACCTACTCACAAAGAAACTTACCAAAAGTATACAATCAAGAATTCAAATGATAAAATCTTCCCCATTTTATCTTATTTACATATCAGTCATAGGGAAAACATATCTATAGGTCTAAAGTACTGAAGGATCAGCCCAAGAGTTATATTTTCTAAGTTACAAGTTAGGTCACTATTGTTATTGCTTTCCACATATTACATGATTTACACATAAGCCAACACATAGGGGAGAACTACATAAGTATGATGATCTCTTTAGAGTATTGGAAATGTAAGAAACACTCATTGATAGAGGGGTCTTTGAGGTAGCTTGACACTATTTGCTACTAACTCATTTTCATGCACAACCACTATGAGGATGAAGAACTAGGGTTTGATCATTTGATAATGATAGACAGCCCATGACCTAGATCTAAATGCACTAGATCAAAGGTGAAAACAAACCTAAAAGCATCTAGGTGCTCACATCTTATTTTAGTAGGTATTCCATATAGGACATATGCATCCAACCCAAACACTAATGTCGACACAACTATTCTAGGTTGATGCGAGTGTCTATGGCTACAAAGGCACTTAATTTATAATTTGATTATTGTTCTAGAATACTCTTCTAGTTTGCTTCTTCTTGTTATAGATCCATATCTATATTAGCATCATAACTAGATAAGTATCTTATTTATTTTTCATTTCCATATCTAGCATAGCTATATTTTCCATTTTTAACATATCGCAGTACAATACATTTAGTATATGTTTTATATGTGTTTTGAAATTAATTGGTTTGTTATAGATCTATTTATCACCTTTGTGCTTATTCATTTCTATAATTTTAACCCTATTTATTACATCTAAAGATCCTCATCCAACTTAGGGTTAAACATTTGGTGAACCTGATTTTCAAACTCAAAACCCTAGGTTGATTAGGGTTTTTGATCTATTTTGTTTCTAATCCCTAATAACTCTATAATATGTGCACTATGGATGCATCTATCACCATTTTGGGTTCTAATTTTTAATAGTTGTTGTGGTTTGATATATCACCTCCCTTGTCAAATCTATTAATAAAATTCATAAACATCATGAGAGGGTTTTTTAAAAAAAGACAATAATTGATCTCTCTTCATAATTCACATTGTATTATTATAGAGACGGTATCTAGATGCCAATGTGCATGTTCTCCACCATTTATTCTACCTAATCCCTATTCAAATGTCAGCTACCATCCCACACCTATTTTTCACCCACGACTTATATTAGATCCCACAATCCATGTTGTTACTACTCAAAAAAGGCAAGCTTGTTCAACCTAACCCCCCACATGTTAATATACAACAGGTGCCTCTTAAGCTTAACCTTGTGATAAAATCTAATGTATATGACCTTGTTTTATAATTGAGGAATACACATGCTATAATTTAAATCCTTGAGCTCATAAATCAACCCACTATTTACAAGGATGTCTTATATGAGGCATTACATGAAACCCAAGTTCCAAGTAATATTGAGCCTATTTATTTTTTGGACATCATGAAAGATTTCAAGAATAATTCAAAGATTATTAATTTTGATCAAACATATTTAACATCCAAAGATATTATTGACCAAAATTTGCCTTTGTTTATACAAGTGACCATGCATACTAATGACATCAAAAAAGTGCTCGTTGATAATGGATTAGGCCTAATATTTGTAGCATAAACTTTGTAACCATCATGGGTATTAGCACCAATTTTATTTAAAAAATAGTTATGCATATACAAGGGTTTAATAATTCACATATCCCTTTGGTTGGTCAAATCACATTAGATGTTACATTGGGACAAAAAATGGTTTCAACTACTTTTCAAGTAATGTCTCAATCACTACATTATAATCTATTTCTGGTTATAACTTGGATATATTCAATGGAAGTTGTTTGATATACACTTCACCACTATGTAAAATTAATATAAGAGGGGACATTATTAACCATTCCTTCTGATGATGAACCTTTTAAATTTGACAAAATTATACATTTTAAAATCAAAGGCATTGCCACAGTGGTACCACCTAAAAAATGTATTCCTATTGAGCATATGCACACATATGAAACAAGTGAGTCAATAACAATGGTTCCTCTGTATATAGATGTAAATAAGGAAATAAATACTAAGGTGCACATAAATGCACTTAAAGATCAAGAACCATTACCGATGGATCCAATAAAACTACAAGATCCCCCATTATTTGAGCTTCTTTTATTGATAAATATTGAACAAAAAGATAGCCATATTTCAGATTACTATGACAATGATGATGATACTACTTATGATATGATAGATGAAATAATGTGAAAACTAAAATTTGATCCACTTGATCACATTTTTCATAAACTTATTTTAATCTAGAGGTCCTGGTACATATAAGCTAAATCCACTTGCAAAAGATACAAAACTAAATATAGATAAGGTAAAAATAAAAATAGAAGATGAGCATGTAAGTGTTTGTTACTCCATACATCCCTCTTGGTTTAAAACATTGAGTCAACTATACAATGTTCAAATGCAATTACATCATGTGAACAATGTGGAGTTTTATCAAAAGGCTTTAGAATAAAATTTATAGATCACAACACAAGATACTACAGATACCATATTATCTATGTTACTTGGACATATAATGATTTCTTTACCTTCTACCAGACACAAATAAGGCAATAGACTTCTACTTATAGAGGGAGTACCATATTGCAAATATCATCAGATCATTGGCCATAATGGCAATCAATGTGAGGCATTCAAGAACTTAATTGATAAATATAAGAATGAAGGATGCATACATATTGTGTTTGAAATGTGAAAAAGGCAAAATCCTTCATATCTTTCAAAAGAGAACTATCTCTCAATGTGACCAAAGCTTGAATAGTTAACTATTACTGTTAATATTTATGGGGCATATTACCATGATCTCTAGTTTGATGAAAAGTGGGATACAACTTATGGCACTACATTTCTCACACAATTGGGATGTACTATATATGAATTAATATATTATCCATTGATGCCAAAATATTGAGGATACATTTGATTACCTATCACCTATGGCACATGTGGAAACTTTGATCATATAGATATCATACCATGGACCATATTTGAAATTAAAGTTTGGACAAAATTGGCTAGTCGAGTGGAATTCCAAGCTAGATACAACAAATATGTGTATTACTTTTCTTAATATGGATATGGATATTTACATACAACATGATGGGTATGTTTATTTTCATGTACCATTGGCTTCAAGTAAACCATTAGATAGAAACGTTAAAGAGATAGCCACACATCGATATAAAAAAAGATTGAGTTTTTTTCTAGGTGGCCCTACACCTTTTAATGATGAGGAATTCCTTAATTAAAACTCTTCATAGATTCCAAAAATACCAAAAAATTAAAAAATTCAAAAATCCAAAAATATTTTTGGCATATACATATTCTATTATCTCTTTAGCATCTATGTTATTAGTTCCATGTTGATGGATACTGTTATAGCCCAAATTTTCACCCATGGAAGATTATTCAAACCTTCTAAATTTGAGATAACATAGATAAAATCCTAGGCTATGGGTAACTTTTAGGTGGATTGAATCTCTAGGTTAAAGGTCTATCTCCCCTTGATGTATCATTTAGGATCATTCACTAATCCGCCAAAATGTTAAGAAAAGAGAGAGAAACCTACTCTAATGGAGGTGATGCACCAAAATTACTTGACCACTACCAACTAGCTACATGTGCACATCAACCATGAGACTAACCTGAACAAACACTACTCCCAATCTGCCTCTCTACATTAGCATTTTATATGAAGGTTGTGAAAGATGATTGGGTTAGGAGGATTAGTCAAGAGGTCAAAAAATGACACTAACAAATAAAAAACTCACTCAACCTTTAAACCTTACTTAGACACTTCACAAGACTTGTAAAGAAGCTTTAAAACTAAATGTGAATGCTAGAAAAGGACAACATGCCAAGGAAGCTAAGCTAATCACTTGACAAGATCAACTAGTCATGCACACACATAGAAACTAGTCAAAGGAAGAGGTAAAATTATAAGTTTATATTTAATAAAATTCTTGAAAATGGGAAGGGCTTCATCATACCTAGGTGGAGGATGAATACATATCCAAATAAGGCTCAATTTATAGAGAAATGAGAGAGAAGAAGATATAAGGGCATATGAGAGAGAGGTGAAAAGTGTCTAGAAGGAGTTATAATAAATAAAGAGTTGTGAAATAGTTTTAGAATATCTCAAAGGACATGTGTTGATTCCTTGAAGATGTATACTCTTCCAAATGGCATGGAGTTTCATTCCTTTGTTTGACACCTTGTCTGCTTATTCAAAAGTGCCCCTTCTCTTGGCTTGGAAATGGACAAGTGGAATTATTCATCATCAAATCATGCTGAAATGATCTTGATATACTATTGGAAACTTTTAACTTGTTTAGGAAACTCCTAAAATTGACATTAAAATGATGATTACACCTCTTAGGTGTCTTGAAGCCTGCTTGGCCTTACTACGCCTATCTTTGCTTGCAAGTGTCAAATAACGAATTTGTATTCATAACTACAATTATTCTCCATTAAATACATTTAAATATCATAATAAAAATGAGTATAATTATTTGGAAACCTCAAGCACTCTGAAAGACTTCATCTTGCACCTAGAGTTTACAATTTCTCCCAAATCTTTATAGCCCTGAAAACACACAAAACTCTTTGTGTGGAAGAATCTACAGATGATATTGAAAATATGTGAATATTTGTAAGTACCCAATATTCCCTTACATGTCCATGTAAAATTTAATGACCTGAAACCAAGTGGAACTATACTTTTTTTGTTGATCTCTCCCCAATTAGGCCTCTAGGCCTAGAAACTGAGTTTTGATTCCAAACTTCTCCCACAAGTGTGAAATCACTATAAAGTTCATTATTAAATTTCCATAGAATATTAACATGATCCATGTAATTTTTTGTATTTTTAAACTTTGTGTTGCTATGTGAACCATGATATGATAAAAAAACCTAGCCTTTATTAAGCCTTTTTCACACTTCCTTCAACAACTAGACCTATAAGAATAGTTCTAAGGTGAGATGCATGGATTTTTGGGCTTGAGGAGATATAATACACCTAAATCCATCCTCCCTAATGGTTTTTATCTGTTCATGAGTCAAATACCCTATTTTGAGCCCAAAAATTCATAAAAACACTATATTTAATGAGTCCATATAGTTGTAGGTATAGGCAAGTGTCATGGTGATGGTATTCCTAGAGTTAAGAATTATTTTTAGGTGTTTTTAAGGGTCATAAAATAATTTTTAGATGATTAATAGATCAATGTCTCTCATCGAGTCAAAATTGGTCCTCTAGGAAACCAAAAATGCACTTATAATCTTAGCGATGATTCATAAAGTACAAAGCCTTAATAAATGAAAAAATTCAAAAAATTAAAAGTATACAAGGTATACTAACATCATAAATGAGATTGGGTTACCATGAAAAATATTTATACTTTTCCAAGCATAAGAAGATGCTTCTTAGGTTGGTAAGACTGTGTTTAGTGAGGTTTAGAAGAGAAACTAGGCTTGGAAGAACATTTCAGAGATTGGTTTGAGATTTAAACACCTTGGGAGGTTTATGATACTCACCATGCCATGTAAAAATGGTCATATTACCATTATTATGCTTTGGACTTGCTTTAATCTCCATTATCTCATGCTTAGGGTTTATGAATAAAATAATACAACTAACCCTAATTGATTGTGTTAGCCTTTTTATCCATTGTTGAAGGGTATAAAACCTCATATATATTTTATTTGAAGTATATATCACCTCATTAGAATATTCACGTTCTCATGTCACCCTTAACAACAACCTTTCTCATGACTGTACTACAGGCTGTGTATGTGACTTTAGGCTTGCCAGGCTTGAACTGGTCTATCAACATTATCATCCTTCATTGACTATAAGATGATCATATAAAGTCATATTAAAAAAAAATTATCATTATAATGTCATTTTATTATTTCCCTTAGAACTCTTTTATCTTTCAAAAACAAGTAAGCATCTTGCACTTGACTAGGTAGGTGGGCCTAAAAGAGTACTTTGCTGAGTGTATGCAGGGTTTAAAGAACTTATTTTGATCACTATTATCTGATATTATTTTAAGTTTATTTTGATCTCTAGTGAATTATCTCCATTTTTTTATAAACATAACTCTAAATCCACTTTTATTCATCTGTATCCTTCCCTCAAACTTGAAATCTAACTTGAGTTACTAGGCAATCCTATAGGTAGTCATTTAGGCATTTATTGACATTTTAGAGTTTAGGACCTTAGTAAAAATAATTGAGGATTTAAAAAAACTTTGTCACAATGTTGATAACTAATTTATTTTCATTTTAATCTCTATAACTTTTCAAGACCTTACACATGCTCAGCTTGACCATACATGTATGCCTCTTCTATGTCCTACCTATAAGTTAGTTTGTGTTCTTTACTTCTTCAATGCACTTGATCATGACATGAGAACACTATTAGGTTTTAATTTAATTGAGTATGTATCCTTCATTCTATAAATTTCACATGTACAACTTCATATCCTTTCCATGTTGACTCAAGTCTTCACATTACTCAAGTTTGCCAATTCTGTTTATAGGTAGTGATTTAGGTGTATTGAGCACTCGGTTTTGAAGACACAATTATCCATTAGTATTGAACCTATGAAAAATATAGAGACACTATAATTCCCTCATTATTTATGTATTTAAACTTATTTTGATACATATATCAAAACTTCTCTCATGAAATTCAAACCTATAGTTTGCAGACCTATAGGTCTATATTTTTATGTTTTTAGGCCCTATATGATGCAAGTCTTGACCTCTTGAGCCCTAAAAAATTCACTCCATTTATTTATCACCTATATCATGAGGTAAAGAGCCTCATAAAACTTTGACATTGTAAGACAAAATTTTTTGAAACCACTTTATAGGTAGCATTAAAACATAGTCAAATTAGCATGAAAACATGAGTATCACTTGGAGGACTGGTACGAAAGGCCAATCAAGTTAGAGAGCCTTGAATGACATGGGAGGATGATATAACATATTTTTTCATTACCTATATGCATGAAACCTGTTAACTCTTCCAAAAAAATTAAAAATAAAATTGTGACATATTCCTCATAGAGGCTTCTTTTGATCCCATGGAAGCTCACACTTGTGATTTTGATGAAAAAAAGTATGGTGTGACTTTAAATATCCATAAATACATTATAAAATCCTTTTCATGCTTCAAAAAGATCTAAACTTCATGAACTTGGTGTAAAACATGAGCCTGTAGGGTTTTGCACCTCTTTTAAGTACCCTAGCTCATTAGCGATTGTTCATAAAGCTAAAGAGCTCAATAAAACAACCAATTCCACTGATTAATAAGATATGAGGGTATTAAAATTTTATAAAAATATTATACTCCCATTCCCTTCCTATTGTATGGAATAATCATATGAAAACTACCTTTGTGAGCTTGCAAGGAGATCAATAGGAAGAGAATGTGAATTTTTCCTTATTGGGACCTGTGAAGGCTTCTTGAACTTGGATATGACTTGGATAATGTGAAGATATGATTTTAAGGCATTTTCACCTGAAAGTGGGTCTTCTAGATCCATCCAAGTGCTTAAAATTACCCTTTTAGAGTGATTAAACTTGTAAAACTGATGTAGTCTGACATTATGACATACATGGTAGTTATAAAACTCCTTAAAGATCTTGGAAAAATGTGGTTTTATGGATATCTCTCCTTGGTTATATTTTACACATGTTGAAATAGTTATATGCACTTTTCCCTTGCATAAACTTTACCTTAAAGTTTGTAAATAAACTTTAAACTTTAAAAACATTGTGAAATGTTTGTACAAGTTGATTAAAGGTTAAAATGACCTAAAGAGAAACCTAAGGACCTATGACACCTTTTTACCAAGATTATTTCCACCATGGAATGAGTAGACTAATTTAAGACAAAGATAAAGTACTATCTTAATCTTGTCAAATTAACCTTAATTTATGCTAATAAAACTTTAGTAAAACTATTGAAGACCAAATAAGGCATGGAAAGGACTAAAAAAAAGATATGGAATCATTAAAATCAAGTTTTTTACTATAGGGGTTGAAATTTTAAACTTAGGGGTCAAAATTGGTCAATAAATTGCTGATTCATAGGGGTTACATGCCTGTAATGCTTGCTAGACCAACAGCCTTGTCCTTTCATTGGGCAATGGAGTCACTTGCACTGAAAATTAGACCAATTTGACCTTGAACAAGGCAAGACAAATGAATTGACATCCAAACACACACAAAATAATAACAACACATAAAGCAATTGAAAATAAACTAGACAACACACACTTGTGCCAAGGCACTTAGGAAACATAAAACATAACAACTATACACATCTAACCTCAACTTTTCTTTTTCCTCCTAGGTCAAAGGGGAGTTTTATTTGATCACTTCCTTCATTTTGTATGTGATGGTTTAATAGATAATATTTTATTGTCCTCTTTTTTGGTTGATCTTTCTTCTTGATTGCCCACATATTTGACATGCCTTCTAATATGTCTGTAATAAAAAATAGATTTCTAATGAACACATGCTAATCTAGGACTTCAACCTCTAACCTCTATTGTTCTTCTTCTTTGGAAATAGTCTCCAAGTTGGTCATAAATTAGTTTTTAACGCCTAATTAAACATAAAAATCACATGACTGGTTGAAGAAGCATATTTGGACTCCAGTATCTTCTTGAAGGCTCTCAACTTGTATATCTACTATTGCTAGTTGCTCAAACTCATTAGGTTGGGATGGACATGATGGCATACTGGTAAAATTTTCTCCAAGAGAGATATTTTGTTAGTATTTGAGGGATTAAGACCAAAAGAGATCTACATTGTCTTCCAAGAGTGTACCAAGGTCTGGAAATAGAATAAGAGGTTGGTAACCCATAATGAAGATTTCAAACAAGTCATCATCTAGTGAGGTTGCCTCTTGAAAAGACAAATTTTTAAGACTATCTCCTTCTAGTTTATTGATTATATCACTAAAACTGAATCCTATTGCCTTAACCAAATCATAATCACCTAGGATAAGCCCATGGGTATCATGATTTCAAGGCTTCAAATAAGTCTTTACCATGTTCTTCACTAGCTAGAAATTCTATTAGGTTTCTTGGTGATTCATCAAACTCTTCATTGCAGGAAGATGTAGACTCATTGTCTTCACTAATACAAGGAAGATTAGAGCAATAACTTACCTTTTATTGCACATTTTAAGTACCATGAAGGGCATCTAATTGAATTTCCACTACAATAAGCTCCTCAAACTCATCAAGAGGCTCTAAGAATTGCTCCTCCTGATCATCTATAGCTTATTTGTCATGGTCATTTAAATGATTGACTATTTCAACCACTTCAATTGCTTTACCTTACTCATTTTCATTCTCAATCACACCAAATGGGATCTCTTGAAATAAACCAACATCTCTTTTACCCTATTTTATTACTTATTCAATGATGTGTTGCTAGTTCTTGAGAGTATCTTTATGGTCATATTAAGAATAAATTATAGTTAACTAATCATAGTCCTCACTCACTACTGCATCATCGTGTCTAAAATTTAAATTTCCATTATCCTCACCAAGGGGGATACCAATACAAATATCCTCATCACACACACTTGATATGTCCTCATCATGACTATTTATGGATTCATTTTTAGCTGGATACTCTTATTCAATCTTCCACACCATAAGCTATTATTTCAAAGGGGAGATGGTGGGAGGGAAAGGGAGTTCACTAGGTTGATTGACACTTTCAAGAGTGTACTTCCAACTAGGGACATTGAAAGACTTATTTGGTAGCTCTTGGGAAACGGGAGGAAATCCTTGTGCTAAGAATCTCTCATGTTCCCTTTTCCATTCTTGAATTATCTTCTCTACATTTGATATGCCTTGGTTTTCTTGGATAATTGGGACATGAGGATTAGGTAAATAGCTTGAGGATCTTGATCAACCTTCTAACATACAAGGCTTCCCCTCTCCTGCACTTGAATAGTCTCTCTCCAACTAGGAAGAGTCCTTGGTGTGGCTTCTAGGACATTTCCTCTTTTTGATCTTGGGTGGACATGATGGGGAATCAAGAACAACAAACAACTCTGATCCCACTTGTCAGGATCTTGCTCCTCAATAAGAGCACAATATGATTACCTTGTATTAGCAACTAAACATGTGGAATTAACTAGAAGCAATAAGTAACTAGAATTCACAAATGACACAGAATATGAGAGACAACACAAACTGTATTAATACTCATCCAAAAAAGAATACAATGAAGAGATGCCACACTCTTCCGCACCTTTCAGGCTTCCCACACCAAGTGTACAATAATTCTTCTCAAGAGTTCACTCTCCTACCAAAAATGGTCCCAACACACAACTCAAACATAGAGTTGGTGTTCACCTCCAACTAGTCAGTAATAACCCTGCCAGTACACAAGTACTCAAAGTACTTCAAGTAGATCTCCCATAAGCTTGAAACAAATTTCAACTCAAATGATCTTACTTACACATGTAGAAATTCTCCTTGATCTTGCAACAACCTACAGATCACCCTGTTCTTACAATTGGAAGGATCTTCCTTGCCTTCCTCTATTTGCTCATCTGTGGAACTAGAAGGAGCTGCACTTGCTCAACTCTAACTAGCACACCCTTTACATTACATGCTAATGGGTCTATAAATAGATCCCACACTAAACAATAACTTAGAATTCTAATTTAAAATAATTAGACACGTAGCTCAAGACCAAAAATAGCCTTTACATGCAAAAACTTGGTTCAACAAACTAACTATTTGTGCAACGAATAGTTTTGAAACCACACAGGCAATGGACGTTGGTCCCTGTCTGCCTGGAGATGACCGACATCGACCAACCTCCTGTCGATGCCGGTTTCCATTCTGTATTGTAGATGACCGATGTCAGTTACACTACCGATGCCGGTATCCCTGGAACTCAACAACCTCTTCCATGTCTTCATAGTTGAAGCTTTTAGCTCCACAACCTAACAATCTCCCACTTGGAGATAAACAACTGCAATTGTACCTATACCTATACATCATCTAGTTTGTTCCCTTAGCTTTGTATCCCTCTTCAAGATCACTCTTGAAGACCAACCACCACAAATTCTGTGGTGCACCTCCTATCATCCAAATCACTTGCCACATCCACATATACAAACCCATGTAGAAAAGAAATTGAACCTGCATAGCATGTACACCTGCTGCTGGTCCCTCTAAGAATCCACTAAACTGCCCTCCAGTGCTTCTTTTCTGGATTGACCCCAAAATTTTTGACAACACCCACTGCTTGGGCAAACTTAGGTCTAGTACATACCATGCACTTAACCTCATTATGTGAATCAAGACACTGTTCATAGAACTGTCCAACCATCGGTGTGCTAACCGATTTCACACAATCATCTAAAGATAAAGTCAACCTATGACCTTCCATGTCCCTAGAACACACTCATGCCAAAGAATCTTGCTGCTCCTAGATTCCTCAAGACACACCTCTAAACTAGCTTTACCTTTAGTTCAACAACTCCCTGTATGTGTAACCCTGCAACAAGCACACAATACAATAACAGGATAATGTAGCTAATATTATCCAACCTGGTAAAGAGAAACACAATGGTCAAACCTCCATTGTCCTGCAGCTTACACAAGACCATATACCCTGGCCTTCTGTCTCACGTGTCCATTCCCACTCTTCTTTATCCTGAACATCCATTTGTCTCTCAGTGCTTTCTTCCAGATGGCAACTCCACCCAAAAACTCCCATTTGGTTCTTCTCCAAGGAATCACATCCTTCATCCATGCCAAGCTCCCACTATTTCTTGGATCTATCTGCTCTACTTCTTTAATAACTTCTTGGTTCTTGACCATCAGTGAGCAACAAGTAGTGTAAAAAAGGGAACTAATGAATTTGAGGCTTACTTACCCTTTAAGTCCTCCATATGGGCACTTGAGACTCCTTGACAGCTTGCTGTCTGCCCAAAATCCATCTCAGTGACCGATGCCAGTCACATCTCAGTCTGCATCCGACTAATGTCAGTTCTATGTGACTACCTCATCACTGATGTTGGTTCCCTCTAACTGATGCCAGTGTTTATCTATTTGGAGTCATCAATGTTGAGTTGCACATAGCTGATGTCAGTCTCTATCTGGATGCTGATGCTAATTTTCCAATCGACGTCGGTCCCTGTGTTTTACTTGTGAGTGATGACCTTTACTCATGAGCTCCTTTTGGATCAATCCCTTGTCCATATCAACCTTGCTCTACTCAGAATTATTCAGCCCCTTGTACTGATCTCTATCTATCATCTTCTCCTTGAAAACTAAGGCTTTCCTATTCTTGTCACAAACATCAGATTTCTCAAGAAACGTCACTTTCTTCTTCTATATACAAAAATATCAATCCATACTTTTCAAATTCAAAAGCATACCCTTTGACTCAAGAACATGCATCCCCTTCTTATTCATGTGACCAAGCCTATTAAGCCACATCTTCAAATCTACAACTGAAGTAGATAAACCAGAAAGAGAATCAATAATACAAGTAGATAGATAAAGCATGCCTACTTTCTTACCTCTTGCTACAACAAGTGCACCCTTGGTAACCTTCCAAGAGTCTGCTATGAGAGTTAATGTG
Organism: Torreya grandis; assembly: GCA_037957365.1. Classification (NCBI taxonomy): domain Eukaryota; kingdom Viridiplantae; phylum Streptophyta; class Pinopsida; order Cupressales; family Taxaceae; genus Torreya; species Torreya grandis. Next base: position 340,277 of record JARHVA010004757.1, read on the forward strand.
CAACCCTAATCACCCAACTTTCCAACATAAATCAAATTCTGCTTCAGGATTGGGATATGCATGACCTCCTTCAACACCCATGTGTTCCCTGTCTACAATTTCAGCTTCACTTTCCCTTTGCCAACCATCTGACAAGGCTTACCATCCCCTAAATAAATTTCTCCAAAGTCTCCCTAGACATACTCATGAAAAAATTCCCTATTTGGGGATGCATGAAAAGAGGCACTAGAATCTAAAACCCAAGATTATACTTTATCTAAGGAACATACCAGAGCATCCTGTGCAACATAATCTGCAACATCTACTTCTTCATGTCCTTCATGCTGATCTTCATAAAACCTGCAATATCTCTTTAAGTGCCCTTGCTTTCCACATTTTTGATAGGTTATTCTGCCATACCTGGACTTGGATCTCCTACCTATCTTAGACCTTGATCTCCCATGCTCGATCTTCTCTCTTTGCCTTCCCCTGCTTTCCACACTCAAAGCATTCCCTGATGATTCACCTGTGCTTTTCTTGTGAATTTCTTCATTCAAGATTACACTCACAACATCATCCACTTTTAAGATTTTTGAAGCAGACGCAGTATTATTAACTGTCATTACCAAACTCTCCCAACTTTTAGGTAATGAGCATAAGATTAAGAGAGCCTTAATTTCATCATTAAAAACAATATTGACTAAATTTAACTGGTTTACCAAACCATGGAAATGACTAAGATGACTATGAATAGATCCACCTTCCAACATTTGCAAATTAAATAATTACTTCATAAGAAATACCTTATTCGAAGCTGAGGGTTTTTCATATAAATTTGCCAAAGATTCCATCAACTCTACCATTGTCTTAGCCTGAGATAAGTTGGAAATCACAAATGATGCAAGGCTCAACTTTATAGATCCCAGAGCCTTCCGATCAAGAACCTCCCATTCTTCATCCTTCATATCCATGGGCTTGCATGCAACCCCACCCAACGGTAAGTACAAATCTTTTTGATACAAATAATATTCAATCTGCATCATCCATAATTGATAGTTCTTGCCATTAAACTTCTCCATTTGTAGCTTACTTTCTTCTACCATTGCTATACTCCCACTCAAACAGAAACCCCTATGAGTAACCTATAATCAACACACACTAACCAGATCTGAAACACCTGTTAGTAACCCAACCAAAAGCTCTGATACCAGTTTATGGGGAATCAAGAACAATAAATAGCTCTGATTCCACTTGTTAGGATCTTGATCCTCAATAAGAGTACAATATGATTACCTTGTATTAGCAACTAAACATGCATAATTAACCAGAAGCAATAAGTAACTAGAATTCACAAATGACACAAAATATGAGAGACAACACAAACTATATTAATACTCATCTAGAAAAGAATACAATGAAGAGATGCCACACTCTTCCACACCTTTTAGGCTTCCCACACCAAGTGTACAGTAATTCTTCTCAATAGTTCACTCTCCTAATAAAAATGGTCCCAACACACAACTCAAACACAGAGTTGGTGTTCACCTCCAACCAGTCAGTAATAACCCTGCTAGTACACAAGTACTCAAATTACTTCAAGTATATCTCCCATAAGCTTGCAACAACCTGCAACTCAAATGATCTTACTTACACATGTAGAACTTCTCCTTGATCTTGCAACAACTTGCAGATCACCCTGTTCTTACAATTGGAAGGATCTTCCTTGCCTTCCTCTATTTGCTCATCTGTGGAACTAGAAGGAGCTACACTTTCTCAACTCTAACTAGCACACCCTTTACATTACATACCAATGGGTCTATAAATAGATCCCACACTAAACAATAACTTAGACTTATAATTTATAATAATTAGACACGCAGCTCAAGACCAAAAATAGCCTTTACATGCAAACACTTATTTCAACAAACTAACTATTCATGCAATGAATAGTTTTGGAACCACACAGGCGACCGACGTTGGTCCCTGTCTACCTGGAGATGACTGACATCGGCCGATCTCCTGTTGATGTCGATTGCCATTCTACACTGTAGATGACCGATGTCGGTTACACTGCCGACGCCGGTATCCCTGAAACTCAGCAACCTCCTCCATGTCTGCATAGTTGAAGCTTTTAGCTCCACAACCTAACAGGACATAGGATAATATTCATCCACAAGGGTTTTCATGGTGTAACTGGGAATCATAGTTCAAAAAGGCCTTCAAGATGAAGTGATATTGGTTTCTTGAGGAAGGGTAAATGTAACTTGAAGGATATTTGGAACACAAGGAGGTTAACCAAGGGTAAAAGATGATGGCTAAGGTTTCTTGGGTTGGATCTCTTGATTATCCAACCTCATTAGTCTATCTACCCATCATTGGATCAAGGTTCTCATTTCCCACAACTCATCAATCATAACATATTGATTTTCCTTTTCAACTACCACCCACTTGCTCTTCAACATCTACATTGACTTCCTCATTTTATCTATGAGGTGAAAAGGTATCACATCTACTTCTCTATCCCACTTTCTCATCAATCCTTTAGACTTTAGCATATTTGGATTGAGTTCCAATAAAGGTGTGGTAGGGGAAGCATGATTTTGAGTTGGAATTGAAGTAGGAGAAGGTGAGTATGATTATTGAAAGTCTTGGTAAGGTGTGTATGCTTCTATTTTAGGAGTGATTGAGGGGAAAACATGAATATTGACATCTTGATATGAAGAAATTCAAGAACATACCTTTCATCTTGATCAGGAGAGCAAGAATACATACCAATTATGATGTTTAGGCACTTGAACTGCTTATACCAACTGATAAATACTTGGATTCACCATTGGTGTTTGAATAAGAATACACCTAAAGGTTGATATGTTGAAGAATAAAACCAAGAGATATTTAATAAATGATATCTCTTGTTACATTAGGCATGCCAAAACTATTATAGCCCAAATTTGCACCCTTGGAAGATTTTTCAAGCCTTCTAAATTTGGGATAACATAGAGATAATCTTAGGCTATGGGTGAACTTTAGGTGGATTGAATCTCTAGGTTAAAGGGCTATCTCCCCTTGATGTATCACTTAGGATCATTCACTAATATACCAACTTGTTATGAAAAGAAAGAAAAACCTAATATAATGGAGGTGATGCACCAAAATTACTTGACAAATACCAACCAAATACATGTGCACATTAACCGTGAGACTAACCTAAACAAACACTTTTCCCAATCTACCTCTTTATATTAACATTTCATAGAAAGGTTGTGAAAGATGCTTGGGTTAGGACACTAATAGATAGATAACTCACTCAACCTTTACACCTCACTTTAACACTTCAAAAGACTTAAAAATAAGCTTTCAAACTGAATATGAATGCTATAAAAGGACAACATGCCAAGGAAGCTAAGTTAATTACTTGACAAGTTTAACTTAGTCATGCACACAAATTGAAACTAGTTAAAGGAGGAGGTAAAACTAGAAGTTTATCATTAATAAAAGGATTGAAAATGGGTAAGGCTTTGAAATACCCAGGTGGAGGATGAATACATAGCCAAACAAGGCTTAATTTATAGATAAATGAGAGAGAAAAAGAGAAAAGGGTGTAGGAGAGAGAGGTGATAAATGTCTATAAGGAGTTACAATAAATAAAGAGTTATGAAATAGTTTTAGAATATCTCAAATGACATGTGTTGATTCATTGAAGATGTATACTCTTTCAAATGGCATGGAGTTTCATTCCTTTGCTTGACACCTTGTCTTCTTCTTCAAAATTACCCCTTCTCTTGGATTAGAAAAGGATAAGTTACACTCTTCATCATCAAATAATGTTGAATTAATCTTGATATACTCTTGGAAAATTTTTACTTGTTTATAAAACTCAAAAAACTAACATTTCAATGATGATTACACCTCTTAGGTGTATTGAAACCCACTTGGCCTTACTATGCCTATCTTTGCTTGCAAGTGTCAAATCTTGACTTTGTATTCATAAATAAAATTATTATCCATGAAATACATTTACATGTCATAATATACCTAAATCAACTCATTTATAAACCTCAAGCACTCTAAAATATTTCATCTTGCACCCAAAGTTTGTAATTTCTCCCAAATCCTTGTAACCCTAAAAATACACATAGTTCCTTGTGTGGAAAAAATGTACGAATGGTATTGATAATATTAGAATATTTTTGAGTAACTAGTATGGCCTTATAACTCCATGTAAAATTTCATGACTTAAAACCAAGTGAAAGTGTCCTTTTTATGTTGATCTCTCTCCCTAATTAGGCCTCAATTAGGTCTCTAGGCCTAGAAACTAAGTTTTGACTCCAAAATTCTCCCACATGTGTGAAACCAATAGAGAGTGTCTGATTAAATTTCCAAAGAATATTAAAATTCTACATGTAAATTTTGGGATTTTTATACCTTGTGTTGATATGTGAAACATGAAATGATAAAAAAACCTAGCCTTTCTTAAGCCTTTTTCACACTACCTTCAACAACTAGACCTATAAGAACACTTACAAGGTGATATGTAGAATTATTTGGGATAAATGAGATAAAATAAACCTCAATACATCCTCCCAAATGGTTTTCATCTGTTCATGAGGTCAAATACCTTATTTTAAGCCTAAAAACTCACAAAAACACTCCATTTAATGAGTCTGCATAGTTATAGGTACACAAAAGTGTCACGATGATGGTATTAATGGAGTGAATAATGATTTTCAGATGTTTTAAATGGTTATCCATTCATTTTTAGGTTCTTAATATATCAATCTCTCTCATTGGGTCAAAATTGGTCCTTTAGGCAACCAAAAACACACTTATCGTCTTAATGATGATTCATAAAGTATAAAGTCTTAATCAATGAAAAAATTCAAAAAAATTCAAGTAGATAAGGTATAATAACATCCCCAATGATATTGGGTTACCATTCAAAATCTCTGTATTATTCAAAGCATAAGAAGGTGCTTCTCAGGCTAGTAAGACTGTGTTTAGTGAGGTCTAAAAGTGAAACTAGGCTTATAAGGCTATTTTTGGAGTTTTGTTTGAGATTTAAACACATTGGAGAGTTTTTTGATACTAACCATGTCATGTCACAATGGTCATCTTACCATTCTTCTACTTCAGACCTACTTTAATCTCCATTACCTCATGTTTAGGGTTTATGAACAAAATAATACAACTAACCCTAATTGACTATATTAACATTTTATTCCATTATTTAAGGGTATAAAACCTCATATATATATATTTTATTTTAACTATATATCGCCTATTTAGAGTCATAATATTCTCATATCACCCTCAATGATAAATTTTCTCATGATTGTACATACAGGGTGTGTATGTGGCTTTAGGCTTACCAGGCCTAAATATGCCTATCAACATTGCCATCTTTCATTGACTATGAAATGATAATATAAGGTCATATTAAAAATAAATTACCATTCTCATGTAATTTTATTCTCTCCCTTATACCTCTCTTATCTTTCTAAAACAAGCAGGCATCTTGCACTTGACTAGGCAGGCCGACCTACAAGAGTACTTCGCTGAGTGTATGCAAGGTTTAATGAGTCATTTTTTATTTATATTATCTAATATTATTTTAAGTTTATTTATATATATATTTAATTATCAAACTTTTTTTATACAACTAAATCCAACTCCATTTTTATGTATATATATCCTTCTCTCAATTTTGAAATCTAATTTGAGTTACTATGAAGTCCTGTAGGTAGTCATTTAGGTATTTATTGACATTTTGGAGTTTAGGACCTCCGTATAAATATTTGAGTATTGAAATGAAATTTATCAAAATTTTTATAAATACTTTACGTTATTTTTAATCTCTATAACTTTTCAAGATGTTGCACATGCTCAACTTGACCATACATGTATGCCTCTTCCATGTCCTGCCTGTGGGTTAGTTTGTGTTATTTACTTATTAAATGCACTTGATCATCACATGAGAACACTATTAGGTTTGAATATAAATAATTATGTCTCCTTAATTATATAAATTTCACATGTACATCTTTAGATCATTTCTATGCCGACTCAAAGCTTCACATTTCTCAAATTTCCCAATTTTGTCTGTAGGTAGTTATTTAGGTGTCTTGAGAATTAGATTTTTAAGACACACTTATCCATTAGTATTAAACCTATTAAAAATGTATATACACTATATTGACCTCATTATTTTGGTATTCAAACCTCTTTTTATACATTTTTCAAAACTTCTCTCATGAAATGTAGACCTACAGGTTTACAAACTTGTAGGTTTGTATTTTTATGTTTCTAGGCCCTATATGATGAAAGTCTTGACCTCTTGAGCCCTAAAAAATTCACTCCATAGATTTAAAACCTCTATAATGAGGTCAAGACCCTCATATAACTTTTAAATTTTAGGTCAAAACTTAATGAAACCACTTTTCAAGTATCATTAAAACACAATCCAATTGGCATAGAAACATGAGTATCACTTGGGGGACTGGTATGGAAGACCAATCAGGTTAGAGAGACTTAATTGGAATGGTATGATGATATAAAATATTCAATCATTACCTATATGTATGAAACGTATAAACTCATCCAAAAACCTCAAAATTAAAACTATGACATGTTCTTCATAGAGGCTCCTTTTGATCTCATGGATGCTCACATGTGTGAGTTTGATGAAAACATGTGTGGGGTGACTATGAATATCCATAAAAACGTTATAAAATACTCTTAATTCTTAAAATATATCTATAATTCACAAACTTGGTGTAAAACATGAGCCTTTGGGGGTTTGCACCTCTTTTAAGTACCCTAATTCATTAGGGATTATTCACAAAGCTAAAGATCTCAATAAAACAACCAATGCCACTGATTGAGATACCAAAAGGGTATTTAAATTTGTTCAAAATATTAGACTCCCACTCCCTTTTTATTATATGAAATGAGCATATGAAAATTACCTTTGTGAGCTTATAAGGAGATTGATATGAGAGAGAATGTGAATTTTGACTTCTTGGGGCCCTTGAAAGCTTTATAAACTTGGAAATGACTTAGAGAATGTGAAGATATACTATGAAGGCATTTTCACCTGAAATTGGGTCTTCTTGATCTGTACAAGTGCTTAAAACTACCCTTTTAGAGTGATTAAACCTGTAAAACTAATTAGTCTAACATTATGACATACATGACAGTTAGAAAACTCTTTCATGAACCTAGAAACATGTTTTTATATGGATATATCTCATGGTTATCTTTGACACACATTTAAATAGTTATATGCACATTTCCCTTGCATAAAATTTACCTTAAAGTTTACAAATAAACCTTAAACTTTCCAAACATGTGTGAAATGCTTGTACATGGTGATTAAGGGTTAATATGACTTGAAGAGTAACCTAAGGACATATGAATCCTTTTGACCAAGCTTATTTGCACCATGTAATGACTAGACTAATATAAGATAAAGATAAAAAATTACCTTAATCTTGTCAAATTAACCTTAATTTATGATAATAAGACTTTAGGAAAACTATTGAAGACCATGTAAGGCATGGAAATTACTAAGAACAAGATATGAAAGCATGATAATAAAGTTTTTTGCTATATGGGTTGACCTTTTGACCTTTGGGGTTGAAATTGGTCAACAAATAGAATATCAATTACTTCTACATACACATGTTTCATGCTTCTATTTGAGTGTGATACAAACATACATAAATACATGATCTATACACTTTTGGATGTTGGGGTTTCCCTTTACTCATGTCAGCAGGACATTGGGCGCATCCATGTCTATGATCATGATACTTCTAGGTTATATCATTATATGGTCACTTTACATTGTCATATTTGAGATAATTTATACTTACACATACCTTTATCCATGCTTATATCCTCTACAATGTATTTAATATGCTATGTGTATACACATAATATTTTTAACTTTCATCAATTACTGATGCTTTACATCTTGTAGAACCCATCAAGACTCAATATCTCTGAGTGTACACCCTAAGGGGTGTAAAGAGAAAGGGGTAGGTAGACATTTGGTGCTTTGTCAGATTGTTGTCCCTTATTACCACATTATTACCAATCCAGCTACATCCCAAAACCATTCCCTAAGTTATTTCTCCTCCCTTGAGTATTCCTCTAGTCTTTTCCTCTTTCCATCCCTCCTTTCTTGTCTTAAACTCATTTTTGACTATCGATTATATTTTGTCAACTGGGTCGACCTAGTATAGTTTATATAGTTTAGGGGTATTCTTTACTTTCTTAATTTGTTATCCTTTTGGCTGACCTAATATGGACCTAGTAAATTATCCCCAAAAACACACTAGATCGACCCTTTACAACTGACATTTACAGAAGGATTTAGGTCAATATTTAATTATATATACAAGATCATTTAAGTCATTATTCATATGTGCAATCAAGATTAATTATTTGTTTGTGCTTCTTCATAATATGCTCTTCCACCATTCTACTTGAGGAGACTTAGCTTAGGTCTCTTATTTGGAGAATCTAGTATTGTGGATAAGTCTTGGATGATATGAACTTTCTTAGTGATCCTTACAAACCATGATAACCTCTTTCAAAGCCCCTTTTGCCAAGGGAGAGATTGAGTCTCGATGGGTTCATATTCAGCTAAGTATATTCTAACTTTGTTCTCCTCTCTTTCAGTAGATAGAAGTAGAATAAATGTTGGATCAAATAATACTATCTTTCATATTTTATGTATTAGGGTGTTACTCATACTCACTATAATTGAAGTTCCCTATACATGTTTTTTTAGTGTTTCTAACCTCCACTTTGTGCCACAAGATTTGGTGTGCACTAGATTAGATTTTATTTTCTTGCTACTAGAATAGAGTGAACATTTTAAACCTTAGGACTCCATTAGGGTAATTGTGTGATTGTGTTAGACTATAGTCTTTGGAACCCTTCCTATCATGATGTGTTGTGACAAGTGATATAAGCTATCCCTTAATCAGGTCTAGCAGATCCACCTATTGGTCATGCTCCTGCTTAACAAGTATATCCCAATTAGAAGTGTCAGTATGATATATCTTATTCAATCTAGGTTTAATTCATAGACATGATGTATTTTTGATTGCATACATTTTGGTGAACCCGATGTGAACTAATCCTTATGGGATTTGTTCACTTTTACATTCATTTATTTCATTTATTTTGATCATCATTTTTATCATATATTTTGACATACTGGTTCGATTCTATCAACCCAACTTTTTTATCTCTATGCACAGGTTGCAAGATCAGATAACTGGATCAATGGAGTTGACCTAGTATAGGTTTCCAAATTTTTAGACACCCAGTTCAACCTACTAGGTTGACCTAGTTAAACCTAGGAAAACATTAAATTACTCGATGCTAAATTTACCAAACTAGTGGATTATTCTGAATGGGTGTCTAACATTATTCCCATTCAGAAGAAAGTCACTATGGTTATTTGCATTTGTATTGATTTCTATAATATTAATCTTTCTTATCCTAAGGACAACTTCCCCTTACCTTTAATAGATGCCATCATCGATTCCATAACTAGTTATGAAATGTTCTCTCTTATGGATGGTGTTTTAGGATACAATAAAATTCATATCATTCCTAAAGACCAACACAAGACTTATTTCACCATGTAATGGGGCACCTATTGCTATGTCAAAATTCCATTCAATCTCAAGAATGCCAGAGCCACTTACCAACATGTAATGACTCACATATTTCATGATCTCATTCACAAAATTGTGGAAACCTATGTAGATGATCTTATTTCTAAATCCAAGCATCATAAGAATCATCTTTCTAATTTTGCTATCATCTTTTATCATCTCCTTAAATATAAATTTATACTTAATCCTTAAAAATGTGTCTTTGGAGTTAGATTTGGAAATTTTTTAGGATTCTTAGTCTCTCTCCATGGCATTGACGTTAATCCTATCAAAATTAGGGATATCATCAATATGCCTATTCCTCATTATATTATTAAAATTCATAATTATTTAGGCAAGCTTGGGTTAATCAGATGATTCATCCTCAAAATGGCATATCGAATTCACTCCATCAATTCCATTTAAAAGAAAAGTACTACTTTAGAATGGATGGATCTATGTAAAAAATCCTTTGATAACATGAAAGAGTCATTACTTCATCCACCTACACCTTGTCCTCCTTCCAATGATAAACCTTTGATTATATATACTTCTTCCATACATATTTTAGTTGGGGTAATGCTTTTCCAATAATATGATATAGGAAGAGAGTATGTTATTTACTACATTAGGTGATGCCTCATTGACTATGCAACACATTATACCAAAATTGAATGTGATTACCTCGCTATCTATTTTGTGGCTAAAAAGCTTCATCATTATACACTTTACCAAATTACTTATGTCATTATTCATTCAAACCCCCTTCATCATTTCTTATCCAAAGCCTTTCTTCCCAGAGATAGAATTGACAAATGGATGGTCCTTCTTATGGAATTTGATCTTCTCATAATCACTCAAAAAGCTGTTAAAGGATAAATCATAACTGGTCAACTTGTTGCAACTCCCATTCCATCCACTTCTCTTCAATATGACCTTCTAAGTAACGATATTCTTTACATTTAAGGTCTTAATCAAGATATCTCTCTTAAAGATTATTTTCATAGCTTTATCACTGATCTTGAAGCCAATAATCTTGAAGAATATTCCACTCCTTCAAGTACTAATAAACAAAAGGTAGTTATTGAGGAGCTCCCTAAAATCAATGTTGACTTGCATGAGGATACTTGGAACCTCCACTTTGATAGTGATAAATGCCTTCAAGGAGCTGGGGTATGCTGCATTCTCATTAGTCCTCTCAGTAAGATCATTCCTTTAGATTTTCACTTCACCTTTGATGTCACCAATAATATGGCCAAGTATGAATCTCTTATCTTAGGCATTTGAGTTTCTCTTGATTTAGACATTCAATACCTTCATGCTTTAGGTGATTCTCAACTTATTTTCCATCAAGTTAATGGTGACTATCAATGTAAAAGTGAGAACCTTATTACCTATCATCAAATTACAACCACTCTCACTAAGTATTTAATCTCTTTCACTATTGAGCCTATTCTTAGAGATCAAAATTCCATTTTTGATTCTCTTGCCTCTTCAACTTCTCTATTTCATCCACATCAAGTTCTTTCTAATCCTTATTTTCTTATACAAATAAGAAAATCTCCATCTTCAACTCAACCATTATATTCACTTATTTGTCATATTGAGGCTATTTCAATTAGACAAAGCCCTTGGTATAAAGACATTTAATTCTTAGAACACCAAAACTATCCTCTTAATTTAGATTCTCATGAAAATACATGCATTCGTAAACAAGCTTTCAAATATGTATTTTGACACAACATCCTTTACTATCATAATGTTGAAGGTAGCTTATTCCATTGTGTTATGTAAGATGAGGTCCCTCCTCTTATTGAACAAGCACATGGGGGACTTTGTGATGGTCACCATAGTAGATATGCTATGGCATGCAAATGCCTACATATGGGTTAATTTTGGCCTACTCTTGAAAAGGATGCAATTAAATATGCTAAAAAGTGCACTCCTTATCAGCTTCATAATGATCTTATCCATTTTCCTCTTACCAAACTTCAAACTATTGAGTCTCCATGTCCATTTTACACATGGAGATTTGATCTCATTGGTAAAATTCCTTGCTCCCAAGATGGGCATGTATTTATCATCACTGCTACCAAATATTTTACCAAGTGGGTAGAAGCCACACCCCTCATTAACGTCATTAGTCTTACCATTTCTAAATTTATTCTTAACCAAATTATTTACTTCTTTAGAATTCTTCATACCATCATTTCTAAAAATGGTGGTAATTTTAAAAACAAACATGTTAAACAACTTTTTAACAAATTCAAGATTAATTACAAGTTTTCCACACCTTATCATCCATAATGTAATGGTCAAGCTAAGGAAAACAATAAAATTCTCAAAAAAATTCTCCAAAATATAATTCATAAAACTTTCATGAATTGGCATATTCATCTTTACCTTGTACTTTGGGCATATTAGACTAGCATACACACTACCACTAGGGCAAGTCCATTTTCTCTAGTCTATGGTTCTGAGTCAGTCATTCTTTTATAAGTTGAGATTCCCTCTCTTCATATATATCTTCATGGAATTATTCCCAATGAAGAATTTCATGAATCTCACCTTCATACCCTTGATCTTCTTAATAAACATCATCTTTCTACCTTGCAACATAATTCCATACAAGGTTCACATCACCTGACAACATAAAAAATGTGTTAAAGTCTGTACTTTTAATGCTGGTGATCTTGTACTTAAATTATATTAAACCCATGATAAATAAGGTAAATATGCCCAAAAATGGTGGGGCCCATATTTAGTTAAAGACACTCTTGGTCGAAGCACTTACCATATTCAAACTAATGAAGGCCATGATTTCAAAGAGCCCACCAATGCTTAATTCCTTAAAAAATACTTTACGTAAACATTTACTTCTTGTCATGTTTTCTATCTATATCTATCTAATAATTTTTACAAGTTACTTAATCATAGGTCTCTCCCTCTACAACAATTTCCTTCCTTTTACAAACCTTTAGTCCTCCCTTTTGGTCTTTTAGTTTCTTGATGTACCATAGTCTTCTTTATTTTCTTGTATTTTCTCTTATTTTTTGCACCCCTTAGGTTTTTATTTTATGATTTGATTTATAAGACCATGGGTAGGACCTGACATTCCTCATAAAATCACCATATTTTATCTATTTTTATTCCATTGTTGCTACTTGCCAATGCTATTTTGGCATCCTTTAGATTTTTCTTTTGTGAGTTGCTTTGCAAGACTACAGATAGGACCTGACATCCCTCACCAAATATTACTATTTCTTTTCTTACCTCATTTTGATTTTTATCTTGATTATCAACACCCTCGTGTTTTTATCTTTTATGAGTTTCTTTGTAAGACCATGGATAGGACCAAACCCTCCTCATAAAATTACCATCCTTTTCATGTTCTTGATCCTTGCTCTCAAACTTTAGCTTTTGCTTCTTTTTCTAGATGAAATCTGCACAAAAAATCTATGTTAGCATGTTTTTCTCTATTTCCCTCTTTCTTATGATAAATAATCACCCTTTACTTTCATTGTATCCTTTTTTGCCCTTTGACACATTTTTTATAATTTGAAGTAATTTAAATTGTTCCATGTGTCACTCCTCTTGATTTCCCCCTTCTTTTCATCTCCACATTAGATAAAACAAGGTCTAAGTCAAGATAGAATTTTTATTTCACCTTGATTTATGAGACTTTTAGACCCCATGCTCTTTGAAGGTTCTCTCTCTTAGTAACCTTGTCCCACATTTTAAAATGAAAGTCAACTCTTACACCCATGCTTGGTTTTCCAAATTCATATCGAGGAGGAATAGAAAAAGCCATCAAGAAAGTTAAAATCCAAATCATTTAAACAAAAGGTAATGATATCTAAAAGGCAACATACAAATTCTAAAAGTCTAATCACACTAAAAGATGTGATTCAAAGCACATCTCCTTATTATAGTTGAAGCTCAAACTCAACTATCAACCTAATGGTAGAGCCAAGGTCCTTTGGGGTGCAGTAGGCTAGTAGATTAGAAGAGGAGAATTAAAAAAAATATTTTAGTGCTACATACTTTTTCATGGAATTACCTAATCTTTACAATAGACTGATGGATCTATAAGGGGTCCTGAATAATGGGGAACACATCATGGGGAGGTAGGTCCATTTTAATTTTCATGCATATAGCCTTCATGGGATGATCTATATACTCCATTTATTAGCCTAAAACTTATGTCGCTAAGAGAAGTTCTTCATAGTACTTAAGGTTGACATCCCTCTTATTTTGACAAACCTAATTTGAGTGTCTTGACTTTGTTAAAGAGTTCTTCTACCTTGGTTTTCCCTTCATTATCCCTTCCACCCATTTAGTTTACCCCCCTTGACAAGAAAATTATGATTCTAAATCTATTTTCCCTTTTTCTTTAATTCCTTTTTCTTCACCTCTTAAAAACATGCTAACACTACTTTGTTTCAATTTTATCTATCCTTAGAATGAAACAACATGTTTGAAAAACTATGGATTTTTCTTTCTTTACACCATCATTTTAAATTTAGTAGACTTACTTTACTTTCTTTTTAGCATTTATCATGATTTTAATGTCTTGCTATTATGAACACCTGAATTCATACCCTTTTTCCATTGTTGAGTGAGGTTGGCTTGTTACTTTTCACTCGACAATGTTGTTTTCCATTTTTTACACCTTTTTCCATTGATGAGTGAGATGTGGATTATTATTTTTCACTCATCAATGTTGTTTTACCATTTTTGTTTTATCTTTTGCCATTCATTTGTATTTTTTTTACCATCTTGTTTGACATGTATCCTTGGTTTGATTTTGTGATTTTACCTTTCTTATTTAAGGATAGCTTATTTGATTTTTTTAGTCTTTAGTAGCCTTGGCTTTTTGGTTACCTAATTTACTCTTGTTTTTGACTTGGTAATTTGGTCTAACATAGTACCTATCACCCTAGCTTGCCAAATTTCCCAAGTACATCCCATCTTCATAGCACCAACTATCTTGTCTTTTTTTGCATTTATTTATTTTTGATATATAGTTTTGTATTCTTAGGTTTGTCGAAAGTAGTCTTTGTACCCTACACAATAAAAAATAACAACACAATAGAAAACTATCTCATGATAAAGGTAAATCAAGGTACGCATTATATTTAATTTTTAGATTAGTTTCCCTTTTAGTCATTTAATTTAAATTATTTTTGATTTTCAAATACTAGAACATTTTTTTAGCATCAACATTGTGTGTGTCCTTATGTTCTTTCTCAAAGCACCATCCCCTGTTACACCTTAGTGACACATGATGAGCTTTAAGTGGGGTATATGTATACACATAATATTTTTAACTTTTATCAATTACTGACACTTTATATATTACAAGAACCCATCAAGACTCAATATCTCTCAGTGCATGCCCTAAGTGGTGCAATGGGAAAGGGGTGGATAGATTTTTGGTGCTTCATAGGATTATTTTCCCTTATTGCCACATTATTACCAATCCAACCAGATCCTAAAATCATTCCCTAAGTTATTTCTTTTCCCTTGAGTATTCCTTTATTTTTTCCCTCTTTTCATTCCTCCTTTCTTGTTTTAAACTTTTTTTTGATTGTTGATTTTACTGGGTCGATTGGGTCAGCCTAGTATAATTTAGGGGTATTCTTTACTTTCTTGGTTTGTTAGCCTTTCGACCAACCTAACACAGAGCTAGTAAATTATCCTAAAAAACACACTGGGTTGATTGCGTTAACCCTGTATAGCTGATGTTATCAAAAGGATTTAGGGAAAGATCCACCTATATATACAAGATCATTTAGGTCATTATTCATATTTTCAATAAATATTTATTATTTTCTCATGCTTCTTCACAATCTCCTCTTCCACCATTCTACTTGAGGAGAATTAGCTTATGTTTCTTATTTAGAGATTCTAGTCTTGTGGATAAGTCTTGGATGCTTTGGCCTTTCTTAGTGATCTTTAAAAACCATAACAACCTCTTGAAAATCCCCTTTTTCTAAGGGAGATGTTGAGTATCGATGGGTTCACATTCAAGTAAGTATATTCTAACTTTGTTCTCCTCTCTTTTAGTAGATAAAAGTAGCATAAGTATTGGCTCGAATAGTACCATATTTCATAATTTATATATTAGGTTGTTACTCATACTTAATTTAATTAAATTTCCCTATACATATTTGTTTTATTGATTCTAACCCCCAATTTGTGCCACAAGCTTTAGTGTGCACTAGATTAGATTTTATTTTCTTGTTACTAGAATAGAGTGAACATTTTAAACCTTAGGACTCCATTAGGGTTTTTATGAGATTATGTTAGACTGTAGGATTTGAAACCCTTCCTAGCATGATCTATTGTGACAAGTGATACAAGTGATCCCCTAATTGGGTCTAGCAAATCCACATATTGGCCATGCTCCCACTTAACAAGTGTATCCCAATCAGAAGTGTAGGTATGATCTATCTTATCCAATCTAGGATTAATTCATAGACATGATGCATTTCTTATTGCATACACTATGTACTTGAAATTTTTTCTAACACATTTGATCCATGGGCTAATATGATATGTTTATGTTGGTTGCTTGTGATTTCCTTTATGCACTTCCTTGAGTGTCTTACCTTTCTATTGTCTTATTTGTTGAGAATTTTAATATTATCCATTGATTGTAGCCCTGGTGCTTTGTTTACTTCTTTGACATTTGAATATGTCATTGCCTATTGTATGAACATTTTAATATGTCATTATTAATTTTATAGACATATGACTAATTCATGTTCATTTAATTGTGCATCATTCAAACATGCCCCTTATTTGTGGTCTCCTTAGACCATTGCCTTGACTTGATTTTGAGTGCTCTTATGTGTGTACTTTATTTTCTTGTTGAGCTTGTAATGTTACTATATAAATGTTTCCATGATATTTATCATGCATTTTAGGCCTTGATGTTATCACATTATATGTGATTCAATGATACATTTACTTTGACATGTTATCCTATATGCTACATGTTTCATTCACAATTGCATGGTTATCTTATCCTTTTGAGGTGAGGTAACTACCTGTTTATATTCTTCCCTCACCTCAAAAGGGGGGGTATATCAGTGGGGCCATGTCATAAAGGCATGGATTACACACATTCATAGTTTTAAATTCAGTGGGGGTGATGTCATAGAGACATGTCATCCATACATTCACAATTTTAGATTTAGTTGGGGTCATAGACACATGGTTTCCACACATTCATAGTTTTAGATATAAAGTGGGGGAACATTTTGGAAACATGCTATCCACACTTATTCAGTAATCAACATACCCAAATTATAGTGGTAATGTGTTTTGGAAACATGTCATCTACATTGGCACACATTATCAATTTTCATATTTCTCCATGTATAGTGGGGGAATTAATGGTAACATTTTACCCACACTTTTTCAAATTTATGAATTGGCCAAAGCACACCTTTATATATTCAAATACACATTTGTGGTAGAATTATATATATTAGTACCATTGTTATATATAATTTTAGCATGATACATATCTAAGGCACATATGTTATGGAATGTGTGCCTAATATTAAAAAATATAAATTAGTTTCAAATTTAGAATACTTTTAGGGATTGCCACCACCCACCAGGTTGGCCTTTTGAAAATTATATTGAGCCAATATAATACAGTATTTGGTTCAATTTTTGGTATGGTTGAGATGATTAAATCACTTAATATCTTTAAGGTTTTAATTTTGAGTTGATTGTATCATATAGCCTCACCAGTTTGATAGTGTGAGTTGACTAGTTCACTCACACTCACTAGGTTATAAGTATGATTGGATTACACGATTGAGCTAATATTAACTAATAGGTGGAAATCTACCTTTTCTCTAAGGTTAGGGGCATGGGCCCTCATATCTCTCTCTATATCCTTAGATATATGCACTTTTTAGATATATATATTTGTCCTAATCTTAGTTTCAGTGATTCATAAAGATACATCTTTCAAATGAACTTGCCAAAAGGCAAGAGAGTTACATCGATACATAGGTGTACTCTTAAACCTTGCTCTCTTTAAATTTAAATCATTTCAATATTTTAAATTTTAGATCATATGCATTGATTATTAACTATAATAAGCTCTTGATTACAATTTAGTCACTAATAAATCACCCAAGTTAGACTCAAACAAAGACAAGGTGTGTTATACACACCCAAATACACATTCATTTCCCTTAAACTAGAAATTTCATTACAAGATTTGGGGGGGGGGTAAATGTAGACATTATTTTTGAATAATATGTCACCTTATTATTTTACACTTGGAAAACTCAACCTTGGTTTTTATTCTCAGTTATAGACCTTTCCTTCTTCCACAACTCTCACATCTACTCTCTCTTGTGTCCCTTGCCTATCTCTTAGTATGACCAATATTATGTTGATGACCCATACATTTTATCTTACCTAGAATGATTAAAACTATTTATCTTATAGAATTTTTGATATTTTATGTATTTTCCTACTCACTAGACACTTGTGTCCTGGGCAGACACCTATGATAACATAGGTGTCCTAGTTTGATGCAAGTGTCTAGTGACATAAAAGTCATCTAATTTATAAATGAAACATATCCTGATGGTTGAATTATGTGTTATTATGAAATTTATTATCCAAATGTATTGGTATACATATAAGATCAACACTCAATCATTCCTCACCTATAAAATTCTTACCTACTCATCAAATAACTTAATAAAAGTATTTAATCAAGTATTCAAGTGAAAAAACTTCCCTATTTTATATTATTTCCATATCAATCATAGGGATAACATATCTATAGGTTTGAATTACTAAATGAGCATCCCAAGATATATATCTTCCAAGTTACAAGATAGGTCACTTATACTTGATTTTCACATATTGTATTATTCACACACAATCTAAAATATATGGGAGAAATACATAAGTCTGAGGCCCTATTTAGAGTATTAGCTATGTATATAGTGCTCACTGACATAGGGGTCTTTGGATTATCTCAACATCACGTTCCCACTAGCCCATTTTTTCCCTCAAATACTATAATGATGATGAACTACGATTTGATCATTTGATGAGGAATGACAATCTATGACCTAGATCTGAATGCACTTTAGTGAAGGTGATGACAAACCCATAAGAATCTAAGTGGTAACATCTTATTTCAATACATATTTAGTACAAGACATCAATGTTTAACCTAGACATTAGTGTTGACATAACTATCCCAAGTTAACGTAAGTGTTTGTAGGTATAGATGCACTTAATCCAAAATTTGGTGATTGTTCAAGAATACTCTTCTAGTTTGCTTTTTGTCTGTTCTAGATCCAGATTTATATTATCATAATAAATATCTAAGTATCTTATTTATTTGTCATTTACATATCTAACATAATTTTACTTTATATTTTTATAATAAATTTAGTACATGTTTCCTGTCTAAATTTTCCAATTAATTGGCCTACTATAGATATGTTTATCAACATTGTGCTTATTCATTTCTATATTCTTAACCTATCTATCCCATATAAATATCCTCACCCAATTTAGAGTTAAACACAAACCATGTGTGTTATTCAATAATAAATCTATTTTCTCTCTCAAGGATATCAAAAATAAAATTTTAATAATTTATTAGTCAACCATTTAGATTATAATGTACTTACCTGCCCTTCACCTATAAATTTTTTTACTTGGAAAAGGTGACACTGTTAATCACATCAAATATTTCTATTCTCCATATCTCAAATTTTCACATCATGATAACTTGTTGATGAATTTCTTTCCTATAAACCTTAAATACTATGCTTTTGATTAGTTTTATTATTTTCCAAATGGATCCATACACTCTTTAAAAAATTTGGCCAATGATTTCTTATCTCAATTTTCAATAAAAATTAGCATGAAGGTCATGTTTTCATAGATAACTCAACTTGAAAAGGGACAAAATGAGAATGTTAACAAATATGTCCTTAGATTCAATAACATGTTGAAGAAGATATTTCTAGAGACATTGCTAATGAAATATATGACTGTTTAACAATATGGTTACAAATATGAATCACCAATTCTTTGGTAGTGATTCACAAAGTATATTTACTTAAAGTTTAATATAATTCATTAAATAAAAATTGGTATTCAATGTTTAAAAATCATTTGATAAATTTTTTCATGTAGTTTTAGACTATGAGAGCATGATTTTAGAGGTAAAAATCTTAAATATGGGAGTAATCCCCTACCTATGGTGGAGATAAGTTTCAAGGAAAGTAATATTCAAATCTAAGGGTAGTGAAAATAATTTCTAACCTAATAATGAGGCCAAGATTGTAATAAATGTGTTATACCAATCATCTAACATGTTATTACTATCACAACAAAGATAACATGCTTATATGATTACTTGAATGTAATTTGATCATTTTGCCTCCTAAACAAGAGATTGACTCATCAAGGCCCTTTCATAAGAACCATGATAGGGATGCATACTATGATTATCATAGAGTCACTAAACATCCCATAAACAAATATATAACTTTGAAACATAAGTTCTAAGACATAATTAAAAATCACCAAATCCAAGTAGATGTTAACAATAATAATTTGAATGAATTAGTTGCATACCAAAAACAACACATGAATATATTTACCAATACCCTAAAAAATCATGTTAATCAAAGTAAATACTAAGATAATGTATATATGATATCTCAAAATAAAACCTCACAAAATTATAATGTTAATTTTCTTGATGGATTTGTAGGAGTGGTGAATGACATGAATAAAGAGACTCCTCTAGTTATTCTCTATGATCAAGAATTTCTAAAGGATGGCTTATACGTGTGAAATTTGTATGGGATGTAAGTAATTAACAACATCCTAAATATTTCATATAAGGTAGTAGTTATCCTCTAAGTTTATCCAACACTTTCTATATCATCATGTAAAAATATGTCATGACACATAAATTAACATTTAAGCTAAAATAATGCACTTGTGGCCACCCTTTTAACACACTTAGCTTATGACCTATTCCAGGGCCTTTTGACCACTTCCTTCACTTTATACATGGATGACCCATTATTATAAGTAGACTAATGACTCAATAATGTCCCTATCTAAAATATTAAGTAGCCTAAGCTCACTTTCAGATTGAACCACACTTCTAGTTTAGTAGTTCTTTCTCTAATGACAATAGTGCCCTATTTGGATAATAGTGCTCCCAACTATTATCTAGTTCTACTATAAATGTCATTATGCCAATTAATAACTAATTTTCAAAATTTAAATTCATGAAAAGGGTCAACACATAAGTTTAAAAATCTTGATCTAAAGGAATTTAAAAAATACCACTATAAAGCCACATTTCAAAGCATTTTGCACTTAAGAGGCTTCTACACTAAAAAAAACCAACATTCTAATTACACCTTGAGAGGAAATTACCTATTTATCCTAATTATAATTATATAAAACTGTAAAAATATTGTACATATTTTTTATTAATCCTAGGTGTCTTAGGTAGCTTTTATCTTATTTTAATAAGTTGGTTTCCATTCCCATAGGAATAACAAAGGTGATTTGGGAATGTGAAGTGAACAACCTTTTATTGGATTATTTATTATAATGCTTTGATCCATTTTAATTTAAATCATGAAGGCAATTTTGGCTTTCACCAAATATTGTTCGTTGTCATTCTGTTAATAAATTATCTAGCCTGACATTAGTATCAGAACCTAGTTTTTTTCATTGGTATAATTTATTGTTCTTTCCTATTTTGTAGTTGTACGACCTTATAGTTTGTCTTGGAACTACATATATTTTTTTGAGAATAATTATTCACATTATGGACTATGATTTGCTTTGTTAAAAGTTAGGATTCTTTTTTATTGTCTGCTGTTTGTATCTAAGTAAGAAAGGTGTTATAACTCTTTCAAGATGTCAAGGTAGATATTCATAGTTTTTATGAAGTGTATTAGCTAAATAAATTAATTTTAGATACCATTGGTAGTACTTAATACTATTTTTGATATTTTATTTTAATTATTCAAGGCATTTTATTGAGGAGTTAAAACTAGGTTCTACAACACCTGCACCTAGAAGTTTTGCTATTTTTTTAAGATTTTGGCACACTTAAAGCTAAAGATCATGTCATTAGATAGAAAAAACTATCATTATACAATTTTTGATCTTTTTTGAATGCCCATTGGCTATAATTTCTATTTTGGAAAACTTGGTATTCCATTTTTTGGTTGAAAGAATATGTGGATTGCTCCATTAGTGTTTGGAAGACATTATATTAGCACATGATCTTCATTATCATTTGAATAGATATTGGAAATATTTTATTTATTGGTTATTGAAGTTAAAATAAGGCATATATTTTATTTTGAAAAACATATTCTTTCACCTCCACTTGGCACCAAATCAAGGAGATACAAGATGCTTGATTTTCTTTGAGGAGGATAGGTTTTATGAAGACCAAAGTCTATATTTTCCAATATTAGAATATTGTCCATATAGTAAAAATGGAGAGAGGTAAATTTTAATCTTTTTATTTAAAAATTTATATTTTTTATTTTCCTTTAAATGTTTTTGATAATATAAGGTCGCTAAACTAGGGGCCGAACCCTTACAAACAACAAGAAACCACAAAGGCAATCAGCACAAAAGATGCCTTGCAACAATTTTATTTTAAATGTTATTTTTTAAATTAAAAATAATTTCAATTTGAAAGCATTTAAATTTAGAGTAATTTTTTCATTAAAATTGCCTTGAGAAAACTACTCTAAAAATTTTTGGCAAACAACAACCAAATTTTTCAATTCAATTATAAATAAGGAGAGATACTTTTTTACCCATTCATTTCTATCAAACAAATGTAAATCCATAAATCAATAAAAATTGAGCATATTTCAAGTATGAAGTTTTCTTGTTAAGCCAATGTTAATGATAAGGTGAATCCTTTTCATGTGTCACCTAAGTAACACATACCAATTTTATCTCATGTACCTTAAATCCTCTTTCACTTACTATCGAGTATATAAAAATGGATAACTTCTTCCATGTACTGATGGTTATATAAGAAGGGCGAGTATATAGAGAGTTTTGGTATATAGGTTTGATGGTATATAGAAAAAGGACCATTTTGGAGTGATAAGGAACCAATTTGGGGTTTAAAAAAACTCAAAACTCCAAACTCCAAAATAAAAATTCAAACAATACATCTAATTAAATTTATAGTTGAGATAATATTTACTAATAAATATAGATGGTTAGAATGGTCTTGGAAAGTGGAGAACACACTCATCTTCAATGATATATGGTTCAATATTTGTGATGGGGATAAATATATAGTTTAGCCAATAGGGAATGCAAAGGATATTCATACATGGAATAAAAAAAACTATAAAGCATTAGCCTTGATGAAGGCCTCAATCAATGGAGATGTGTTTCATCATACTCAAGGGTCAAATAATCCATGGGAAACATTTCACAAACTAAAGGAATATATGATTCCCATGTAGAGTTGGAATTAATTTAATTACATCTAAAGTTATTCAACTTAAATTTTAAATATGGTGATGTGATGAGATTTCCTTTAGAGATACATGCCATCAATCATGACATGGATGTAACAAGTTTCAAAATAGACATTTATATAAATGTATTCATAAAATCCCTTCTTCCCAACTATTCACCTACTTGGAGTATTTATAAGAAAATAATCAATTGAAGGGCCTCTTATTTGATCGATTGGTTAAAAATATGGAAAAAAGAGAAAAGGCCTTTGAAATAAAAATTGAGTCCACAACTGGTGAAAGTGTGTGCCATGTTAAATAAAATTCTTTAAAAACATTCAACAAGGCCATGTTTTCTAAACATGAAGGAAATACTAAGTACAAGAAAAAGTACAAGGGAAAAGTGGAAAAAATGAAAATCAAGGCAGTCAAAAATGTTAGAATTAGCTATAGGATATAATGAATCTAATAGAAAGCATAAATAAGAGATAAAATAGTAATAAACAATAACTATATATCTGAGATAATAATAGAAATGAATAAATAACTCAAATATCATGAATTAGTCTGATAATTCAATATTAATCTGATGTGGAATACATAAATAGCCATTGCTTATATAGAGCAAGATGTGCATGATAAATAACTCACACAACACGTTTAGTTCAATTGATATCTGTTTACATGAATAGTGGAGTGCAACTCCAAACTAACAAGATAGTTGTCCACCTTGTGTAAATGATCAACATAAGTTGACTATTAGTTAAATAGTCTTATCCTATCTTAACCTGAATAGTGGAGTGGAACTCCACTGTAATAAGATAAGTGTCTAAGTTAACTACTAACTAAGTAAGCTTATCCTATTTAGTGAAAATTATTAATAAACATAATAAAATAATTACAATAAGTAATTAGTGTACCAAAATAATAAATACAAGTAAATGCAATAAAGCAAATAAATGAACCAACACCCACCCATAAGTGAAGCTTAGGTAGGGATATGCAGATAAGAGTCCCGACAATGTGTAGCCATATTAGGTACTCTATACAAATATATGAGGAAAGGAGAAAACCTAAAGGAAAAAAAACTCCTCCTCAAAATGAAGGTCTAGGAGACCCCCCCTAAAAAAATAATGTCCCCTAAAGAACTGATGTCCCACACCCCCAAAAGAGATTACAAGTGAAGATACTTTCTCTTAGTGAAAAGTTTGGTGGAAATATCTACAATCTACTCCTCTATAGGACAATATTGAATATCAATGATCTCTACTTGAATTAGCTCCCTAATAAAGTGCATATGGATCTATATGTGTTTGGTTCTCTAATGATGAACTAGATTCTTTAAGATCTAGATAGTGCTCTGGTTGTCATAATAGATGACTGATGGCTTTTGAAATGGAACACCAAGTCTAGTGAGAATATTTTGAAGCCAAATATCCTTAGTAGTGGCATTAACAGTGCCAAGATACTCAATGTATATAGATGAAAGAGAAATAGCATTTTTTTTCTAACTCTGCCAACAAATGGGGCTGGATCTAAAGTGAAAGTTGTAACTAGAAGTGGACTTATGATCATCATAATCACTAGCCCAATCAAAATCTATGTATCCCACCAAGTATAAACATGTATCTACTTTATAGTGAATCCTATATTTGATAGTGCCCTGAATGTTACTCAAGATGCACTTGGTAGTTCTCCAATGAAGCTCATGTGGTGTCTGCATAAAGCATGAAACCATGCCAAATGCATATGAAATATTAGGTCATGTATGAATCAGATAGATGAGGCTACCTACAAGTTGGTGATATAATGTGTCATCAACCAAGGGAGTAGAAAAATGAACCTCAAGTCTAACTCCAGATAATAAAGGAGTTGATGCAAGCCTATAATCAGCCATGTGAAACTAAGCTAACAAGTCCATGACATACTTGGGGCTATGAAAGTGTAATCCTAGAATATTGTGCTATCTGAATCCTAAGAAAATAATGAAATAATCCCATGTCTATCATATAAAGCCTATCATGAAGTGCAATCTTAACACTACTGATGATGGATGTTTTGCTCCCTATAATAATGAGATCATCAACATAGATCACCAAGTACAATAGTGAATCCTCTTATCATAAAATGTAGACATTTAGATCTGAGTGACATCTTGAGAACCCAACTGAGAGAAGAAATGTGTCCATCTTAGAATACCAAGCCCTAGGGGATTGTTTTATACCATAGAAAGACTTTTTCAAGTAGCATACCAATGAAGAATCCTAAATGAACCTCTATGGTTGCTCCATATAAATCTCCTCATGAAGATCCCCATGAATAAATGCACTCTTCACATCCATCTGATGTACAACCCAACCATGAGCTGAACCAATAGCTAGTATCAAGTAAATAGAATTCATCTTAGTAACATACACAAAGATTTCTATATAGTCAATGCCTTCTACTTGGGAAAAACCTTTGGCCACTAAGAGTGCTTTATACTGATCAATATTTCCATCTATTGCAAACTTAGTCTTATATATCCACCTACATCATACTAATTTTCTTCCCTTAGGAAGAGGAACAAGATCCCAAGTATTGTTCCTAATCAATGAGTCATACTCTTCTTCCATTGCTAAATCCCACACAATTGTCCTTGTGGCTTCTTGAAAATATTATGGATCAGAAGCTGTGGCAATGTAGGAACATGGAAGATTATGCTATGACAATGTTTTCCTATCTAATGGATCCCTAACAAGAGGGTCTACATCTGCTAAAGTCTATCTAGGCCATAAGGGCATCAATGGGCAAGGATCTAGAGGAGGAGGAGCAACATGACCTACTAAACCCTATTGGGGAGGTAATACCTTATCATCCCTATGAGTAGATAAAATAAGAGTATCATCATCACTACTATATAATTCTTCTAAGGAAGAATAATGAGAAATGTTAGAACACAAGTCTAAAGGACTTTCTTCAAAGTAAACACTTCTCACTATAATAAGCTCATGTGAATTTAGATCTATGAGCCGATATCCCTTAACACCATCAGGATATCCCACAAATATACAAGTTTAGATTTGTTGTTCTAAAGCATGATGCTTGTCTGAAGGTATGTGAGCCTATGCTGGACTATCAAAGACTCTAAAATGATGCACATATGGCTTCCTATTACACTAAGCTTCAAGAGGTGTTATCCCCTTTAAAACTTTATGAGGAACTCTATTCTGTATATATGCAACACTATTAATCACTTTTTCCAGTACTCAAATAGTAATGATTTTGCATAAATCATACAACTTGCCATCTCTTTTAAGAATCTATTCTTCCTCTTTGCTACACCATTCTACTGAGGTGTGTATGCAACTAAATGCCGAATATCAATTCCTTCAAGAGCACAAAATTATTCAAACTTGTTGTTCACATATTCTCTCCCATTATCTGTGCAGAGAATCTTGACACACTTCTTGTTTCTCTGCTAGAGCTTTAAACTCTAGAAATATATCAAATACTTCACTCTTGAGTTTCAAAAAATAAACCCAAGTATATCTAGAATAGTCATCAATAAATGTGAGAACATAATAAGTTTTACTAAAAGACAAAGTAGGTAATGGACTCACTAAATCACTATGAATAAGTTTGAGGACTTATGTAACCCTCCAAGCCTTCCCTTTATCAAACTTATCCTCTAGATGTTTGACTAAGGCACAACCATGACATACACCCCTAAAAACTAAATATGTGGAAGTCCTATAACCATCTCCTATTGATTAAGCTACTATAAATAGTGGTAGTTCAGATGACCAAACCACTCATGCCATAACTTGCTCACTAAATCAATGTGCGAGGGAAAAGTTTTAGAGGAAGATTAAGGCACAAAGTGGGAGAATGAATAAAGTCAAGTATTAGTGTCAAATTTTTCCACTGTAACTAAGGCATTATCCTCCAATTATTTGATTGATACAAAATTAGGTGTGAACTTAAATTTCCTACCAGTATCAAAATGAGTGATTTGGTAGCCATAAAGAAGGTTAGTTGATAACTTTGACACACAAAAGACATCCTCAAATATACCACTATCAACATCAACTATACCTTTTCCTATAACATCTACCTTAGAATCATCACCTATGAGAATATGAGGCAAGGAACTTGGTGCTAATCTAAAAAATTGTTCTTGATCAGAACCCATATGGTGTGAAGCACTTGAGTCAATGACCCATGACTTGGGAGAATTTTCAAGTGCAACTAGTGCCATAGCTTTCCCTTTCCCTAAATTTGAAGGTGTGGAAGAATCCTTTAAAGAGGATTGATTGATGTTATTCTTGTTGAGAAGACCCTTAAGTTCATCAATCTCTTTCTTCTAACAATCTTGTTCACTATGAAACCCCTTTTTGTAATAAGTGCAAGGAGTGATGGTAATTTTTTGTGAATCATTTTTCTTACTAGTGAATTTATAATCTCTTTGTGAGGAAGATTGTTTCCATTTATTCTTATCTTTATGTGACTTATTATGATTATTTTGCTTCTTTTTACTTGAACCTATATTTGATGCTGATGTTAAAACTTGCTTATGCTAAGGTTGACTTGCAACTAGAGCTTGAGATTTGGATGAATTGATTAGACCCATATCTATTAACTTTTCTTCTTCAGCCATTAGAATCTTAGAGAATACCTTAAATGTGGGCATTTGATAAGATGTGCCCAATGTGAGTCAATGAGTCTAAAAGTTAGAGACAAAGGATGAATATTCAAGACCTAATTTATGTAAGGCACTAAAAATAAATTGAATATCCTTTTTATCAATTTTACATTCAGAAAGTTGTGTTCTAAGAACTATCACTTTAGTGATGTAGTCTTGTATTGTAGCATAATTTTTAGGATCCAAACCAATGAGTTCATTGTCAATTTGGTAACCACAAACCTCATCTATTTTGCCAAACAATGATGATAATTTATTCCAAGCCTCTTTTGGAATTGTACATTTGTCAAGATGGAAATTCAAATCTAAAGACATGTAAGGCCGAATGCATCCCATTATTTTATTAGTTTCAAAGAGAAAGTGTTGTAAATATTTTACATTAGTAAGTGGAGTAAGAAGAGTTGTTATGTAAGGCATATATCCTAGCATCATTAATGAATTCTAAGCATTCTATTTCTATGTATTATAGTTGTATGCTATTAATAGTGGGAACTTAGGATTCCCCATGATGCAATCAAAAATAAACTATCACAAAGTAGAAATCAAAGTATAGAACACACCACAAAACCCCTTGAATTACCTAGTTTTATCCCACTTAGAAATTATTTTTGGCACTTTATAATTGAGTGAAAGTACAAGGCTGGATTATAATTTTTCTAGTTTATTAAAAGCTCATTTAGGCCCTATAGTCTAAAAGTACAAAAAATATGCACCTTATTACAAAAATTTCTGCACCAATGTGTTGTGCTAAAAAAAATATTATTATTATTTTTAAATGGGACCTCAATTTGAGGTCGTATGTTAAATTTATGAGCCTCTAAAGTTGAAAAAATGAGGATGGGCAAGAACTACTATATAAAAATCTATATTCTAGAAAAACCTAGAAAAAGTTGAAAGTACAATAATGAAGAGCATGAAATTTTAAGCTATTGCAAACAAAATTTTCTCAAAAATACCTCTTGATGTTCAAATGGTAGGATTCTAAAGTTGCCCTTTCAAATCTACCTACTGATCCATGAGGCCTACCAATTTTTTTTTTGGTTTGCATAGTGTGTACGGTCATACCTGGGAGTAAAAAATTTTATTTTTTGAGGTGACTGTGTCCAAATTGAACCAATTTTATATGTAGTTTTAGGTTTTGATGTCTTTTGAACACAATCATGAGGTCCATTTTGCTTAGACATGATTCAATTTTTAGGTTCCTACTAGATTTGGGTGTGGTGCTTCTAGATCAAACCCTTGCCAATTTCACCTCTTGTGTGGAATTTGGACAAAATTGTAAATTATTTTGACTATCTCAGGTACTTTGAACTCAATGGTAAGTTCAAATTTTTTTTCACAAATCTCTAATTTGTATCTATATACAAAATCAAAAAAATGATCCTATATCTGGATATTTTTCTCTTGAATATTTAGCAATCTATAGATTTAAGATAGCTCTGGTACTATGTTAGAATTAGATACAAGATCTAATGAATCTAATAGAAAGCATAAATAAGAAATAAAATAGTAACAATAATAAATAATAATTATGTATTTGAGATAATAATAGAAATGAATAAATAACTCAAATATCATGAATTAGTCTGATAATTCAATATTAATCTGATGTGGAATACATAAATAGCCATTGCTTATATAGAGCCAGATGTGCATGATAAAGATCAGGGAACTCACACAACACGTGTAGTTCAACTGATATCTATTTACGTGAATAGTGGAGTGCAACTCCACACTAACAAGATAGTTGTCCACCTTGTGTAAATGATCAACATAAGTTGACTATTAGTTAAATAGTCTTATCCTATCTTAACCTGAATAGTGGAGTGGAACTCCACTGTAATAAGATAAGTGTCTAAGTTAACTACTAACTAAGCTTATCCTATTTAGTGAAAATTATTAATAAACATAATAAACTAATTACAATAAGTAATTAGTGCATTAAAATAATAAATAATAAATACAATTAAATGTAATAAAGCAAATAAATTCACCAACAAAAAATAGAATCATAAACAAAAACTCTACTATAAATGGTGTGACATAAAAGGAAGTGATGAGGCTCACGAATGCATAACTCCATGGGAGAAAATTAAAGCATACTATACGAATAAAGATGAAAAATCAAAGAAAATAAAAGAGCCAAACTCTGCCCAATTCCCCAGTGAATGTGTGTTTTCTAGTATAAATGATGAAGCAAACACTATCTCAATTAGTTCATCATGGTTTTATTCTTAGGTTATTGATACTGGTGACACTCTACATATGGATTTTTGAAAACACTTTTGATGAGTCCAAAATATGACTCATTATTACTATCAATTTTCTTTGTTTTCCTTCCATTACCTCTCCTCTAGGTTGAACAATGCAAGGATCTTAGGCTTGTATCTAATATTAGTGTAGTAAATGGATGCTTTATCTTATTTAATGTAACTAAAGTCTAATTTATTAATTATATCATTTACTTCTAACCTTTTTCATGTTTAGTCTCTTAATTTTGTATATATATAGATAATACGATAGTCTATAAAGAATAAATACCTTTTTTGATGATCTTCTAAGGTGACCTATATGAAAGATATTGACATTTGGCAAGCTATGAACTCATTTGTCACACTTCCAGGTTATTCAAGTCTTATTTGGACTTAGCTACAGACTTATTTAGTAGCTATAGACTCACATAGTCCAATATTATAGACTCACCCATTAGCTATGGACTCACTTTGTTTATCACTACAGACTCATTCAAGTCCAGATTTCATTCTTTAGCAAAGCATTCTATCATTCCTATCAACATATCAACCTTACTATAGACTTCCTCAACATTTAGGATCCTTGAAACATGTTGCTACAAACTTTGTTAGGTTTTCATAGAAATAACTCTAGACTCTACCAGAGTTGATATTGACTCTGATAGAACTACTTTGGACTCTTCAATCTAGTTTTTGAGCTCACAAAATTAAAGATTTGTACTTTCCATCTTTATCAACATACTTGAAGATTGTTCTAGTCACTTACTATTTATAGTATTACTATAAATAGACTTTTTATATATATCATTCATTGTAGATACGTCAAATAGTCTTTTAGAAGACAAAATTGATCTAATAGATCTAGGAAATCATTTTTAGTAGATAATCAATAGATTTTATAATGTATGGATCTTCTTATTTCAAACCATCAATCACCTATTTTGAAGAACCACTAAATTAGAAGATTTATCTTGACAATAGAAGATTGGCTATTGAGATCTAGGGATCTACAGTTACAACATTATTTAAGTGGATCTTTATAATGGAAGAGAGATAATTATTATATTGTTCAGTTAATATTCTAACATAGTATACAAGTTTCAACTATATTCATGTAATCTAATTTGATCAATTAATGAAAATATCTCCAATTTTCAAGTACTAAGTTTTCTTTTCAATCATATTCCCAAGGCAATCAAGGGCCCACTCTCCTTAGTAATCTAAAGAGGATTGGAGGAGCCAATCATAGAATTAACACATGCAGAAGCCAAATACACATAACCATGATATTTCAAAAACTCTCTGATATATATTTAACTCTCATAATCAATACATCTAGGAATCATATAGATATATAAGAATCAAATCCTATAATTTCTCCACTATTTTCTCACTCCTAAATCCTATGAATAAGCAAACACCTATTATGATATATTACTATAACAATACAAAAAATATATCTCAATATATATATTCTAATGTAATATTGTTATATATAACAATATACCAATTTACTAATTACTAACCTGTTACTTATTTACCTCATGATAAATATAACTCTAATTTTTACTATCCTATAAATATCTCTTTTCACCTAATGTGAAAACTATTTCCAACATTCCCCCCATAGTTTTTACATGGTACAATATATCTCCATTTTCTAATTTTAGCATGCTCCAACTCCAGGTGCTCATGATATTCATAGAATACATGTGCCATCACACATCTCTTCCATCACACTCATCTACAATTGATTTTCTAGGTTAACCAATAACCTTCCAAAATAGTTTTCATAGGTTCACCAATAACCTTACAAACTAGTTTTCTCAGGTTTACCATTAACCTTACAGAATGGTTTTTTTAGGTTTAACACGAACCTTAAAACATGGTTTTAATAACTTTAACACTAACCTTTCATCATGATTTCTACAATTATTTTTTAGATTAACATTATCCAATGTAAATATATAAAAGGGTTACATGGGAATATTATTCACATGTGAACAGGTACATACTTTTGTTCTTATTTGTAACACACAACATAAATGTAAAACACACTATACTAAAAAATTTAAAAATAACACACCATACATGTCACCAAAACATTGATATATCCCCACCATTGGTGATTGATGAGAGGTCTCTAAAAGACCTCCTACCTTTATGTAGTCTCTATCCTCCAATAGATTTAATTAATAAACATAGTCTTCTTCACTTAGATATTCTATGTGAGTAGTATTTGTTTTCTCATTATTTTCTTCTTCTTCATCTATGGCCGTGAAATTTTCTTGTAGTTTTCCATCAAGTAAATCTTTTTCTCTTTTTCTATAGTTCATATACATGTGACCAACTTGTTTACAATAGAAACATGTGAGCTATTTTTTTGTATCTTTGGAAGTTGCTCCATGTTTGAATTTTTTCTTAACAAATGACTGATATTTCTTGTTTTTACCATATATTTTAGTTTCCTCTGGTTCAATAATCATATTTTTTTCTTCATTGATTAAAGAAGAAATGAGATCTTATAAATTATGATTGATTTTACTTAATGTAAATACTATATTAGAATAACTGGGTGGCATACTATTTAATAAAAATGCTTTTGCATCATCATCATGTACATTAAGTTTAATTATAGATAATTGATGTGAGATGAAACAAAACTTACTGATGTGTTCCACCATGTTGTCACCTTCTTCCATTTAGAGACTGAACAATCTTTGCTTCAATGTAATTGATGCACTTCCAGCTTGTGAACCAAACAATTTGTTCAATGCTAGCCAAATTATATTTGAAGATTTAGACACATCAATATGATGAAAATAAGCATTAGATAGCCCCAATATAATGATTGTTGTAGATTTTTGATCTTTACTCTCCAATTTTGCTACTTCATCTGCATCTTTGGGTTTTTTACTTTACCATCAATAATATCCCACAAGTATTTGTTGATTAGAAACAATTGGGTTTGTACTTACTAGGTGTGGAAATATTTTCCCTCAAATTTGTCAATATGACCAAAATTTTCCATTATGACACTCTCAAAAGATGTCAATTTAAATTGAGAATGCATCCAAATAAAAACTATTGAAAAAGTTTCCTAATAATCGCCTAAATAGGACTCAATGAGAAACTCTAACATTTTAACAAAAAATGACTCAAGTGATATTAACCTAATTCACCTAAATGATAATGAATCTTGTTATATATTTGACAATTTTGACATAAGAACAATTTTAACACTTTCAATTTTTGACAAAATACAAATCATTAAAATACTGAATGTTTATATTTTTGATTTTGAAAAACAAATGACTCTTTATTAAATAAAATTGACTATAACATGACACTAAAAAATTTATTGAAAGAAACATGATACAAAATTAAAATAACTTTGAAAAAATAACTAACTTTTAAAGACTTAACATAAATAGAGTGAAATGACTCTAAAAGGAATATACCAGTGTTAATAATTAAAAAAAGACATGTCAATGCTCTATGATGCACAAGCATAACATAACGAACTAGTATGTAGAGTGGATCAATTTGGAGAAGGATGCTACAACTAGAAGAATCACATTTTGAAAGCAAGCTTAGATTCAAAATGCCTTTGAAGAAGACTTCAAACCACATGCAAATCCAAACAAATCTATAATATCATCATACATGGACACAAATCTACATAACTTGAAGTGTGTGGCTAAGCATCGGTTAATGACCATATGGAGATTTACACACATTCAAGGATTGTATGCTGCCAGGTAAGATGATCCATTCAATAAAATTGATGCAAAATATTATGCTAAGAAAAACTAATGCATTATAATCATTAATATTGTAAAATTGACTTCAACATGATCTAATTATGTATAGAGATTTGATAAACCCTTGTTGAGTGGATTAGAACAAAAGGTATGATATCTGTATTTAGACTGAATGAAGCATGCAAGGTAAGAATATGAGGTAATGATTATTTATTTAGACTCTCATTTTGGATCCCTCAATTTGATACCATTGAAGAGGATTGGAGGAACCAATTATAGAATTAACACATGAAAAAGTTGAATACACAAAACCTTGATATTTCAAAAACAATTTGATATATTATTTCACTCTCATAATCAAATACATCCAAGAATAATATAGATATATAGGAATAAAATATTATAATTTCTCCACCATTTTCTCACTCCCAAATCCTATAAATAAGCAAACACCTATTACAATATATTATTATAACAATATATATATATATTAATGTAATATTATTATATATAACAATATTTTGATTTACTAATTACTAACTTGTTACTTATTTACCTCACGGTAAATATCAACTCTAATTTTTACTATCTCATAAATACCTATTTTCACCTAATGTGAAAACTATTCCCAATAGAATCATGAATGTATTTATGTATGATATTTCATATGTATTATAGTTTTTAGTAATTATAAATATATTTTATTTTAATAACCTATAATAAATTATATTTAAGTTTTAAGACTAAATTTAGGATTATAAATTAGTGTGTTTAATTTTAACAATGTGTTTATTTTTAGCAGTGTGTTTACTTTCAAGCAGAGTGTTTACTTTTGCAAGTGTGTTTATTTCAACAAAATAGATTACAAAGTGTTTTAGTTTTTCAAGTGTGTTTCTTTATTACATAAGCAAATAACTTATATAATAGATTATATTAGATATTTAGAAATAAAAACAACCCCCCAAATCATCTCTATAAGACCTACAACCATAAGCCTTGCTGTAAATAGCTTTGGATGCTGCCCCTAGTTTGAATGACATCAACAAAAAGTTGATTAAATGAAGGGATAAATGACACCCATAATTATTTATGCCATTTCTGGGGAAAATATTAGGTGTTAGTAAGTTAATTTTTTATTGGTCTATATTAAAAACATACAAACATTAAAAAATCAATCATAAACAACAAAAACAAATTTATGAACCAAATTAGAGGGGCTAAAGGAAGATTCATCGTCAAAGATCCTGAGTTAGGACCAGAGAAGGAAAGAATAATATTTTTTACTTAAATATATGAAAGTATAAGAAATGCATTCAAATCACACTTATATTCATCACTAGAATTAGGATCATACTCACAAAGAAACCTTGTAAGAAGACTCACATTTGGAAAATCTTCTCCATGTAGAGTAAGATTACAAAGCATGTTAGTCCATGCGTTAGTAGAGAAAAAATCAAAATAATCATAGAGGACATAACTGTCAGGAATCTAGAACAACAAACATGCTCTGATACCACTCGTTAAGATCTTGCTCCTCAGAAAGAGCATAGTATAATTACCAAATATAAGCAATTGAATATGCGGAAATAACCAGAAACACAAGTAACTAGAATTCACCAATAACACAGAATATGAGAGACAATACACTATCTTGTATTAACACTATACAGAAAAGAATACATCAAAGAGCCGCCACACTCTTTCACCTTACAGAGATTCGCCACACCTCAAGTGTACAGTAATTCTTCTCACACACACTCTCTTACACAAAAAAATGGTCCCAACAACCAACTCACACACAGAATTGGTGTTCACCTCACCAACCAGTCAGTAATAACCCTGCCGGTACACCAAGCACTCTATAGCACTTCAAGCTGATCTCTCATGAACCTGCAACCTGCAATTCAAAGACCAAACTTACATGTAGATCCCCAATGAGCTTGCAACAACCTGCAACTCACAGATCTTACAACTAGAAGGAACTCTTCCTTTCTATCTCATGCCTTAAACAATACATGCCAATGGGTCTATAAATAGATCCCTAACTCAAACACTAACTTAGACTCTTAATTTAGACAATTATCCTCGTAGCCCAAGACTTTGGGTGGTCTTAACATGCAAACTCATCATTCACTTAACTAACTGTCCGTGAAACGAACACTTCAGGAACACACAGGCGACCGACGCCGGTCCCTGCTAGTCTGGTTCTGCCGACGTCGGCCGACTTCCTGCCGTCGCCGATGGCCTTCTGCACTCATCTCTGCCGACGTCAGTCCTACTGCCGACGCCGGTTCCTGTAGAGCTTAGCAACCATTTGTTCCTCAGTTTGCAAAGGTTGAAGCTTTTAGCTCCACAACCTAACAATCTCCCACTTGGAGATAAACAGCTGCAACCTGTACCTGTACCTATACACCATCTAGTTTGTTTCCTTGGATTTGTATCCCTCCTCAAGATCACTCTTGAAGACCAACCACCACAAAATCCGTGATGCAAAACCTGTCATCCAAATTACCTGCCACATCCGCATCTAAAACCATGTAGAAAAAGAACTTGACCCTGCATAGCATGTGCACCTGCTGCTGGTCCCACTGAACTGCCCTTCAGTATTACTCTCCCAGATTGACTCCAAACTTGTGACAACTCCCACTGCTTGGGAAAACTCAGGTTTAGTACATACCATGCACTCAACCTCATTATGTGAATCAAGACACCTGTTCTATGAACTGTCTAACCATCGGTGTGCTAACCGGCTTCACACAATCATCCTGAAACAAAGTCAACAAGACCTCCATGTCTCTAGAACACACTCATGCCAAAGAATCTTGCTGCTCCCAGATTCTCCATGACAAACACCTGAACTAACTTTACCTTTAGTTCAGCAATACCTGTATATGTAACCCTGCAACAAGCACATCATACAGAAAATAGGATAATGTAGCTAATATTATCCAACCTGGTAAAGAGAAACACAATGATCAAACCTCCATTGCCCTACAGCTAATACAAGATCATATACCCTGATCTTCCATCTCACGTATCCATTTCCGCTCTTCTTCATCCTTAACATCCATTCGTCTCTCAGTGCTTACTTCCAGCTGGCAACACTACCCAAAACACCTGTTTGGTTCTCCTCTAAGGAATCACATCCTCATCCATGCCAAGCTCCCACTGTTTCCTGGATCTACCTGTTCTGCTTCTTCAACAACTTCCTGGTCCTATGCCATAAGTGAGCAACAAGTAGTGTAAAGAAGGGAAATGATGAATTTAAGAACTTACTTACACCTTCAGTCCTATGTATGGGCGCTTGAGACTCCATGACAACTCGCTGTCCACCCAAAATTCGTCTCAGTAACCGATGCCGGTCACATCTCAGTCTACAGCCGACCGATGTCGATTCCCTGCGACTACCTCCCTACCGACGTCGGTTTCCCCTGGCCGACGCCGATCTCTTTCTGCCCTGAGTCACCGACGTCGGGCTGCACATAGCCGACGTCGGTCCCTGTCTGGACACCGACGCCGGTTTTCCTGTCGACGTCGGTCTCTGTGTTTTTCTTGTGAGACCTGACTTTTTCTTGTGAGCTCTTTTTGGATCAAACCCTTGTCCAAATCACCCTTGCTCTGCTCAGAATTCCTCTGCACCTTATGCTAAACTATGTCCGTCACTTTCTCCTTGAAAACCAAGGCTTTCCCGTTCTTGTCACTAACATCGGATTCCTCAAGAAACCTTACCTTCTTCTTCTACATACAGAAACCACGATCCATGCCTTCCAAGTCCGAAAGCATACTCTTTGACTCAAGAACTAGCATCTCCTTCTTATCTATGTGACCAAGCCTATTAAGCCACATCTCTGAATCTACAGCTGAAGTAGATAACCCAGAAAGAGAATCAGTAAAACAAGTAGATAGATAAAGCGTACCTACTTTCTTACCTCTAGCTACAACAAGTGTACCCTTGGTAACCTTCCAAGAGTCCACTGTGAGAGTTACTGTGCAACCCTCTTCACCCAAACTTCTAACAGAAATCAGATTCCGCTTCAGAACTGGGACATGCATGACCTCCTTTAACACCCATGTGTCACTTGTCTGCAATTTCAGCTTCACTTTGCCTTTGCCAACAATCTGACAAGGCTTACCATCCCCTACACAAATTTCTCCAAAGTCTCCCTGGACATACTCATGAAAAAATTCCCTATGTGGGGATGCATGAAAAGAGGCACCAGAATCTAATACCCAAGATTCTACTTTATCCAAAGAACATACCAGAGCATCCTGTGCAACGTAACCCGCAACATCTGCTTCTTCTCCATGTTCTTCATGGTGATCTTCACCCGATCTGCAATCTCTCTTTAAGTGCCCTTGCTTTCCACACTTCCAGCAAGTTATTCTGCCATACCTGGACTTGGATCTTTTGCCTATCTTCGACCTTGATCTCCCACGCTCTATCTTCTCTCTTGGCCTTCCTCTTCCTTTAACACTCAAAGCATCTCCAGATGATTCCCCTGTGCTTTTCCTGCGTATCTCTTCATTCAAGATCACACTCACAACATCATCCACTTTTAAGACTTTTGAAGGAGACACAGTATTAGAAACTGCCATTACCAAACCTTCCCAACTTTCAGGTAATGAACACAAGATTAAGAGAGCTCTAAGTTCATCATCAAATACAATATTCACTGAACTTAATTGGTTTACCAAACCATGGAAATCACTAAGATGGCTATGAACAGATCCACCTTCCAACATTTGCAAATTAAATAAACGCTTCATAAGAAATACCTTATTTGAAGCCGAGGGTTTTTCATACAAATTTGCCAAAGATTTCATCAACTCCACCGTTGTCTTACACTGTGATAAGCTGGAAATCATAGATGAATCAAGACTCAATCTAACAGATCCCAGAGCCTTCTGATCAAGAACCTCCCATTCTTCATCTTTCATATCCAAGGGTTTGCTAGCAACCCCACCCAACGGTAAGTACAAATCTTTCTGATACAGATAGTCCTCAATCTGCATCCTCCATAATTGGTAGTTCTTGCCATTAAACTTTTCCATTCGTAGTTGACTATTTTCTACCATTGCTCAACTCCCACTCAAACAGAAACCCTGTGAGTAACCTGTAATCAAAACACACTACCCAGATCTACACCAATCTGTTAGTATCCCAACCAAAAGCTCTGATACCACTTGTCAGGAATCTAGAACAACAAACATGCTCTGATACCACTCGTTAGGATCTTTCTCCTCAGAAAGAGCATAGTATGATTACCAAATATAAGCAATTGAATATGCAGAAATAACCAGAAACACAAGTAACTAGAATTCACCAATAGCACAGAATATGAGAGACAATACACTATCTTGTATTAACACTATACAGAAAAGAATACATCAAAGAGCCGCCACACTCTTTCACCTTACAGAGATTTGCCACACCTCAAGTGTACAGTAATTCTTCTCACACACACTCTCTTACACAAAAAAACGGTCCCAACAACCAACTCACACACAGAATTGGTGTTCACCTCACCAACCAGTCAGTAATAACCCTACCGGTACACCAAGCACTCTATAGCACTTCAAGCTGATCTCTCATGAACCTGCAACCTGCAATTCAAAGACCAAACTTACATGTAGATCCCCAATGAGCTTGCAACAACCTGCAACTCATAGATCTTACAACTAGAAGGAACTCTTCCTTTCTATCTCATGCCTTAAACAATACATGCCAATGGGTCTATAAATAGATCCCTAACTCAAACACTAACTTAGACTCTTAATTTAGACAATTATCCTCGCAGCCCAAGACTCTGGGTGGTCTTAACATGCAAACTCATCATTCACTTAACTAACTGTCTGTGAAACGAACACTTCGGGAACACACAGGCGACCGACGCCGGTCCCTGCTAGTCTAGTTCTGCCGACGTCGGCCGACTTCCTGCCATCGCCGGTGGCCTTCTGCACTCGTCTCTGCCGACATCGGTCCTGCTGTCGACACTGGTTCCTGTAGAACTCAGCAACCATCTATTCCTCAGTTTGCAAAGGTTGAAGCTTTTAGCTCCACAACCTAACAATAACATGCTGAGTTTACTCCCTCAAGGGTTTTTTCTAAGGAAATCTAAGAGCTATTTAATAAAGGCATATATCATCAAACCTTCTAAATATCATCCCTCCTTCTAAGGTCAGCCAAGAAGCATGATTTTCTCTAGATTTGGTGCTCCAAGTCTTTATCAATGAAGGGTAGTATGCTACTCCATCATTTCCTAGTGCACTAATGGCTTAGGCTCATGAATTTGATTAATTTGTGCAAATAGGTGAAGCTTGTCTATTGTAATTTTTGCATAATAAGTTTTCATGAATGAAGCTTAAAAATGGTCTTGGCCCTCTTATTTATAGCTTTTTAAAAATGATCAAAATCAACCATGATCATCCATCTTGATATCAATATGTGTGGCCATGAATCAATTCAATTTTAGAGGGACAAGCCATAAATATACCCATTAATATTTAGAAGAATAGGGCATTAATGAGGCTTGGGAGGGCTTAATATTGATATTTATTCTATTAATGGATTATGGATTCCACCCCATTGATGATATCATAGGGTGATGTAGATTTGAGGAATGAATTTCTAATTAATAGATTTTCAATAACTTCCATGGATTTTTCACTTAAGCTCTTGATTTGGTTTAATTTTCTTAAGTGGGTTTAATTAAAATTTTGCAATTGTTTAGAAATTGGGTTTTCATTTAATAAAATGAGTCAAAATGTCAATTTAATGAGTCTAATTTAACTAAAGCATAATTAGAAAAAGGTATCAGTTGTGTATAGAGAAATACCATAGTTAGAGCATTGTGGAGATGAAATAACACATGCACATGATGTGTATCTCTAAATTAGAGGAATTTAGTGGTCTAGAATTTCATTTTACGTGGTCATAATTTGACTTAAAGTCATTTAAGAAAAGATAATAATAACATAAAATGCATTTCCCCATTCAGGGATACATTAGCCTAAATCAACCCCTGTACATGATAAGTTTGAACCATTTAACACATTTTAGTGATTTTAGCCCAGATTGTGCATTGTTGCATAATGTTACTTAGATTTTAAATTTTAACATAATAGTGATAGAAATTGGATGTATATATTTTCCCCCTATTTGAGAAGGTATGGCGAGACATTTGGTTGAAGCAACGTCTTTTCAATGAATGGAAGAGTTATTAATAAGAAGTTGGAAGGTAATTATTGAAAAAATAACCCATGATTCCCCCTTGAGAGGGCATGCTATGATGAAATAGAGAGGTATGGACTCTCAAAAAAGAGAGAAAGAGTTTTTTAACCCATGGATGAGAGTACATCCATATGAGCTAATGCTTACATGCATTGATTCCCAATGATAAAAAATATAATAAAATATAATGGGCCCTAAATTGAGGGGAAGTGGGAAGAATACAATACCAAAATAGAAGTAGCACACTTTGACATACCCAAAAGAGGGATAAAGTTGTGGGCTTAGGGAATGATCGATCCTGAAACAAGTTGCACACTTTAAATTAGCATAATGAGGACAAAAGTGAGAGAGCTTGGAATTAGAATAAAAATGAGAGAATTGAATTAGGGAAAGGAGGTCAATGAATTAATATTATGCACCATCATAGAGGATTTGATCGATTGATAAATTGGTTGCCCTAGTAGGGCTGATTTTGACCACTGATAATTAATTTTCCCTAGTAGGGCTGATTGGATCATTTATTGGTTTAAATATTATAACCTATTAGGGAAAATTGGAAAGCATATCTCAAGGATATAAAATTATAGATAGATTAAATATGAGTAGGTGAAAATTCATATGCAAGGGTCTAATGACTGAAGAATCCACCAAAAAAACTAGGCATACATGGATGCACAATGTGATAAAATAGATGATTAGAAGAATGAGGGTGGATGAGCTGACCTAAGATGCTTAATGTATCCAAGCATTTCCTACATAATATAGATGGACCTAAATATAATTAATTTCTCACAAAATTAGGAGAAAATGGAATGAGGAAAGAAGAATAGGAGAAATACGGACCAATATTCAATTTTGAAATCATGTTAGGTAGTGGATATGTAGGATAGTGCCTTCACTAGATGTGATAATATAATTTAGGAGATGCACATCCTAAATTAATCATGAAAATAGTTAATTAAAATCATATTGTATGTCAAGAGATGCACTTATCATATAGAGTATTGTGCTAGGTATGATGCATTTAGAAATGATCTTCAGAGCTTCATTGAATTTTGGATTTAGAGCACTTGGTGTTTAATATAGCAAAAGTGAAATTATGCATCATAAATATGAGTAAATTATAATAATATTGTATTTATTTTCAATTGTATAGTTCAAATGTGAATATTTATAACTAAGCATAATGATAAAAACTATCAATACCAGAGTTAAAACTATTTACATTTAAACAAAACAAATAAAAACATCAAATACAAAATGTAATCTAACTTAAAATCAAGACATGAATAATCATGATTTAAGTAGGAATAATAATGTATAAAATCAAAGCAAGAATACATTAATAAACAACATGAAAGCAAGATATGAATAATAAAGATCCATGTGTATTAACAAGATGTACTTGGAAAAAAAAACAAAATAACAAGTTAAATACAATTCTAAAAAAGACAAATCCATTGAAAATTAGAATTAAAGTGGTTATATAATGTATTTTAACTCAAGAGAATTAAAAAATACAATACAAAATAAAAAAATAACATAAAATATCAATATACCAAGAATAAATAACAAAATAAAAATTGAACAAATAACAAAATAATAAATAAATAAAACAACTCAACAACAATGAAACATAATAAAATACAAATGAACAATCAAAAAAATAAAATAAAATAAAATAAGAGAGATACCAAATCACAAAAGACAATAATAATAATCAAATAAACACACACAAACAAGATTCAGTCATAATGTTAGTACAAAGTAGAGAAAGAAGTGAATGGTTCATGTTAGTGTAATAGAGGCATTACTCTCTGTGATAGGGTTACCCCTAATCTAAAAAATAATGACATGGGAAAAATGAACCAAGAACAAAAGAGACAAATTTGACCCTAAGTGTTAGGGAAATAACATAGAAAAAGATGAGGGGGAAAAAGAATAAAAAGAAGGGGTGGTCAAACTGACTCCAAATGAATGAGACAAATGGGTGTTGCCTACATAGTTTCATGGATGTGAGATCCAACATGAAATTTAGTCTATATGTAGTTATCCCAAGAAATGGGATAGAATAAAAGTGATGATAATAAAACATGATTGATGTTTTAGAGGAAAAATAGAAATGGACTCACAAAATGGTGAGAGCATTCAAATGAGTGATCATAAAATAGTGAGAGCATGGGATCAAAATAAATGAAAGTGAAAGATAATGATTTTGTTATTTTTATCGATCAATTTATAATGTTTTTGTCTTTTTGTGATAAGAAACATAAATTAAATATTAACAAAAGGCCTAGGGAAATACCTAACTGAAGAGATGTATGTCTATAGGTAAGATTGCAAACAATAGCTAAACTAGCTGCAATGGGGATCATGAATATAAATAATGACACAAAGAACCAACTAATCAAGGATATGCATGTCTAAGAGTAAAATTTCTAATAATATCTAAATCTAGATGCTAT
Organism: Torreya grandis; assembly: GCA_037957365.1. Classification (NCBI taxonomy): domain Eukaryota; kingdom Viridiplantae; phylum Streptophyta; class Pinopsida; order Cupressales; family Taxaceae; genus Torreya; species Torreya grandis. Next base: position 383,864 of record JARHVA010004757.1, read on the forward strand.
GGCCCTTATGATCATATTAAGAAAATAATGCATACCAAATAACATCAAAATAATAATAGAACAATATGCAGTGTTAGATAAATCTGAAGAACCATTCAACTGATAAAAACCATGGGTTGATGCATTTGTTTCCACTTATATATAAGATGAAGTTGAAAAATAATGTTTAGGATAAAATAATTCATAGAACTATCATTTAGTGTGTCAATAATGCCTATGGGTCATAATCAAGATCATAATTGGTTAAGGAATACAACTATCTAGGTTACAACAGTCTAGGGTATGAAAAAAATATAGTTATAAGTAGAACGGTCTAAGGTAGAATGAGGAAAAGATGAATATGGTCCAAGATATGATAGTTCAGAGTGGGATAAAATAGAGTCTAGTGGAATATAAATGATCTAAAGTGCTAATGGTCTAGGGTTATAATAATTAAGAATAGTAAAAGAATATGGTTCATAGGAGAACAATTTAGGGTAGGTCAAGACAGAATAAAAATGGTCCAAGATATAATAGTGGGATAAAATGACTTCAACATAAGTTACCCCCAAGTAAGGGTTATTGTATACAATGATTCAAAAGGCTATAAAACATAAAACCACTTGATATGTACAATATTCATGGGCTCACGGATTTATTTCACCACTTAGAGTAGCTATTTGGTATGCCCTTGATTTGTAATTTGATGTTATGACATATGGACCCAACCAATTGGGTTGAGACTTACCCTTATTATTGCATTCAACATTAGTGTTTTTTTTTAAAAATTTTCAAGACCAAATCACCAATTTCAAACTCTTTAGGAGAATACACTTATTATAGCTTTTATGCAATCTATTCTGATAGGTTTACAAATTATCTAGGATAGCTAAATGCTTACCATCAAGGAGTTCTATCTCTTGCAACTTAGAAAATCTATAATCTTCATCATCTTCAATATGCTCCAAGGATACTCATATTAAAGGTAGCTCAATTTAAATTAGGATAATAGTTTTTGTGCCATAAATAATGGAGTATGGAGTGGCTCTTATGGGGGTTTAAAGACTAGTGTAGTAAGCCTAAAGGGCAAGAAAAATTTGTAAGTGCCAATTATGGCTAACATCATTGAAAATATTCTTTAGGATTACAATAATGATTTTTTTTAATGCCTCAACTTGACCATTTCCTTGTAGGTTATATGGTGTGGATTTCATGTGTTTGATTTTGAATTTTGCATAAAGAGCCTTAACATCTTGGTTTATAAATGATCCATCATTATCAGATATAATATGGGCTGGGATACCACATCAAAAATTGATATGGTAATGTATGAGCTTGATAATCTGCTTCTTGATGATGTAAGAGGAATGGCCTTGATCCACTTAATAAAATACTCACTAGTAGTGAGAATATGTTTATGGCCGTTAGAAGATGTTGGGTTGATTTTACTGATAAGATCAAGGCCCCATGTAGAAAATGGCCATGGTGTAGTAATTGGTTATAGTGGCAAGGAACATAAATGTCTCAAATTACCATATTGCTATCAAGAAACACACTTCCTAACATAATTACAAGAATATATTTCCATTTTTGGCCAATAGTAACCTATTCTAAGGAGATTTTTGGCTAAGACCACATCATTGGTGTGGGCTCCACACATTCTTTCATGAACCTCCTAAGTGCTAACTTGGATTATCCAAAAGATAAATAATAAATTAGCATCCATCATAGACTTTATGATAAAATGTGTTTGTAAGGAGGGCATAATGAGCTATGAAATGAATAAATAGTTTCTAATTATTATTGGAAAGGTTAGGTAGAAAGACTTGGTCATGAAAATAATTATAAATGTCTTGAAACTAAGGTAGTTTAGGTGGGATACTAAGACCAACAATGATGCATGACCTTTTTGAATTTGGTAAGACATGAGCATGTTGTAGAAGATTTTCAATGAAGAAACTGATAATCTTTATCACTGTTAACAATTTGTATCATGGACCCAATTATTGCCATTATATTGGTAGATCTATTATTGGCCCATGGTACCTGTTCAAATTATAGAGATTTAAAGTGAGTCTTGAGATTATCCACAATATGCTTGTAGGGTATAATCTTATCATATCTAGTTTGATACTGATATGTGGTTTGATTGATAATCAATTGTGAATCCCCATAGACCATTTAATTCTAGATATCATATTGCACTACAAGATGAATTATTGCAATAAGCTATTCATATTCAACCATATTATTGGTACAATGAAAATTAATATGAAATGCCTTGGGAATCAAATATCCTTGTGGTGTAATCAAAAAAATGTTGGCCTTAGATCCATGAGAAGTGAAGTAAACATCAAATTATATTTTTCATTAATCAGGTTCATATAGTACTTATTCTATTGTCATAATAGAATCATTTTGAAAATCAAATCTTAGTGTTTGAGTGTCTATAATAGGGGTTGATTTATAATGACCTGCCCCTTGATAGCTTTTTGATTTTGGTACTCAACATCAAATTCACTTAATATCATGACCCATTAATCCATACATCTTGTGATATTTTATTTGGATAATAAATATTTGAAGGGGTCCACTTTAGCAATAACAAAGGTTTTGTTATGAAATATATAGTGTCATAACTTTTGGGAGGCAAACACCATTATTAAACATGCCTTATCAATAGATGTATAACTATGCTCATAATTCATGAGTGTGTAGATCAAATAGTAAACCACATGTTCCTTTCCTTGTTCATCATGCTAGGCCAAGAGTCCCCCTAGTGCATATTTAGTTTCTAAAATATAAATAAGCCATGGTTGTCCAGGTGTTGGTGGTCTCAAAACTAGCAAGTTAGCCAAGTATGTTACAAGCTTTACAAATGTGGATTTACATTCAAAATCCCATTGAAAAGTAACCCCTTTATTTAAGAGGTATGTAAATGGGTGGAAATTATCTACTAGTTTTGAAATGAACCTATAAATAGATTAGATCTTTACTTGTAGGCTACAGAGCTATTTGAGATTGGAAGGTGGAGGCATTTCTACAATGGCCTTGGCCTTAGTAGGGTCCAATTTGATCTCTATTTGTGACATAATGAATCCTAATAATTTTATTGAAATGATGCCAAACACACACTTCTTAGGATTTAGACAGGCCTTTTACTTATGAAGTCTCTCAAATATTCTCTATAGAACATCAGTATGTCTGACACGTATTCTTGATTTAGCTAGTATGTTATTAACATAGTCTTCAACAATATCATGTGTCATGTCATGGAAGATGAAATTCATAGAATGTTGATAGGTGGATCCAACATTATTCAAGTCAAATATCATGACTTGATAATAGAATATTCCCCATAGCATGGTGAATATAGTTTTATGTTGGTCTTCTTGAACTATCTTGATCTAATTGTATCCTGAGAATCCATCTATGAGGGACATCATCTCTTACCTAGTTGTAGAGTTGAAAATCATGTTTATGTTGGGTAGAGGAAGATAATTTTTGGTGCACACCTTATTTATATCTCTAAAATCATTACAAAGACATATACCCTATGTCATTTTACTGACTGGGACTATATTTGATATCCATTTAGAATAGTCTAGTGGTCTGATAAAGCCTAACCCTAATAGTTTCTCCTGTTCTAATTTTACCAAAAGAGTGATGCATGGATGCATCTTCCTCAATTTTTTTTTACTAGATTAGCAGCTAGATGAACAACAAGTCAATGCACAACTAAGTTAGGGTCTAATCCTGACATGTCAAAGTAAGCCTATGTAAAGATATCAATGAAATCCCTCAAAATGGTGATAATGTGGTCATGCTCTTCATTAGTGAAGGAGGATCGAAGATAAACAATTTTTGTATTATCATAAGTCCCCAAGTTCACTTTAGTAGTGTTTTCTATAAGGAGTGTATAACCATTTTCTAGAATAGTAGGCAATGTCTAATCCTAATCTTCTTATTCTACTTCAACATCTAGTTTTTCTTCCCAAATCTTTGGATGATGAGATGAATTTAAATTCATTAGTTTAGGTAGTAAAACCTCAAGCTCTAGTTAAAGAAGCAAAGGAAGAAAAAGGGAAGGAAGCATTTTTGTACCTAGTTCCTATTGTAACCCAACCCAAAAGGAAAGTTGAGCCTGATCTAGTCTAAATGAAGAACAAGAAGCCCAACTATCAAATATCTCTAGAAAATCAAGAGTGAGATGCTAAAAGACTTTTTGTTGTTGATATGTGATATTGGTACTGGCTATGGAGCTAGGGATTTATGGACCTTGTTCATCCTTTGGAGATGAACAAATTTATCGGTCAAAGAGTGTCTAAAATAGGTTTTCACTCAAGGGATTATCTTTTTCTCTACTATTTCCCTGACTAATGAGTGACTCAAAGAGGTTTTCATTTGAGGATCTTGATGTTTTATCTTTTTCATGACCAAGAAATTTTACTTGCTCTCTAAAGTAGGCATAAGGGTCCAAAGAGAAGTTAAAACCTTGTTTATGATCACCAATTGGCAATCCGTCTTTGAGACCCATGTACTTGGAAAAAAATTATTCATTCTAGAATTAATCAAGGGGTATGAAAGAATTTTTTTGGTCCTAATCAATGAGTTCATGATGGTAAAGGCAAAGGGAAAAATGGGATGTGATAGTCATAATGAAGTTTGAGTCAAATAAATCAGTGTCAACAATCTCATCATAAATACTATAATGGGATGCTACATCACTAGCAAGAGTCTCATTGCTAGTTGATTCAAAATAATAACAATAAAAATACATGAGGTCACCCCCAAGCAGTGTAAATCTGAGACCTTGAATCATCTTGGGCTTACCTACTAATAATGGTTCTAAGATTTCTTACTCTCGTGGCCCAAGGCCTTTTCACGTATAAGAAAATTTATCTATAATACAATTGGGGATAAGATATTTGGGATTCTAAAAATAATTAGTTATATCATCAACATATATCTAGTATCCTTCAATGATAGCTTCCCAATCCTGCTTTGGTGTAGTAGCAAGTATGAATACCATTGGTAGTTTTTATGTATCTTTCTTCTTTTGCCAAATCATGTTAGGTCTACAAGGTATTTTGGAAGGTTTGGCATTTTTTAAAGATTTAGGATACTTTGGAAACCTAAAAATATGGAAGGAATCTTTTAGATGATACATGGAAATGCCCACATCTTCTATAAGACCTATTGTGTAATGTTTATGGGAAATGGATCAATCGAAGTAGAAGCAAGATCACTTGGGTTGACATAATTAGAATTGGGAAGATGAAAAACTATCTATTTGTTCTTCTTCATGATGAATTTAGAACTAGAAAAATAGTTATAATTATGAAATTTAGCCTCTAGGTGTTTTAAATATTGGTAGGATTGCAGATCGGTAAGAATGGTGACTTAAATCCCATCATGGAAGAATTTAAGGCACTGATGTAAAGTACATAGGATGGCCTGTAATTCATGGATCCAAGGATGACCAAGAAGTATGTTATAAGGCAACTCAATATCCATAATATCTAACAAGGTATGATGGGACACAAACCCAACAATGATTGGTAAATAGATATAGAATATTCCCTTTCAACATTGTTGTATGCCTTGATTGTGATTATCTATGGATGAACGTCCTTTGAAGTATAACCTAGTTGATATACTAGCTTGAGGTAAACCATGTTCAATCTTGAACCATTATCCATAAGAACCCACTTGATTTCATGGTTTTCAATAATGACCACAATATATAAGAGATTGCTATTGTTAGGACCAAGAGTGGACATGTATCTTTGATCAAATGTAACCTATCAAAATGGAGACAAATGGCCTACAAGTATTTAGAATTGTTCAGGGTTAATTTCCTAGGGAATAATGGATTATTAAAGGAAGTCATTCAAAATAGTTATGTGTACTTTAGATGTATATAAAAGATCTAAAGTAGAATTTTGCATAGGGGTTTTACTTAATTGGTTTAAGATACTATACAACTTTTCAATAGTAGCATGAGAATGTTTAGCCTTGGCTAATACAATGTTCAACTTTGGATCTAAAGGCATAGTGCTCATGTTGGGTCTAATGTTAAAAGAGGGAAAAGGGCCCTGAAAGGTGACTTTTGAGCACCTAGTTGAAATTATGAAATCTAGAGGTGGTAAGGAACCATTATAATTAGAAGATGAAGGTAAAGTGCCTTAGATGATGACTCACAAGCATCTAGTTATGCTAGTGAAATTTTGAGTCGATAAGGAGCCATTCTAATTAAAAGAAGAAGGTCTCGAGATAGTAATCTTAAAAAATTGAGGTATAATAGAATTACTTATACCCAATATGACCTTACTTGAAGGGTAGGGTATTGAACCTATAATGAGGGGTCTAGTAATTTGAGAAGTATGAGAAGGTTCATTAGATTTGATAGTGATAGTGGTAATGTGGTTTGCATAAATATTCCCCATAATGATATTGTAATCATAAGGCATGTTTTTGTAACCCAGGTTATTAGCATGGGTATTATGATCCTAATTATGATCATATTGATTATGATTCTAGCTTTGGGTTTGTTGACACTAGTTTTTTTCCTCATTCTAATTATTTCTTACTAGTTGTTGATTGTGCTTAGGAAATAGATCTTTGTAAATACCCATATCCTGATTAATTTTTTATACTACAAGTTTTATTTCAACTTCACTGCTTTCAATCAAATCTTCAATGAGATGCCTCAACTAAACACATTGATAATCACCATATCTAATAACACAATGAAAGTTTCAAAACTCATTTGCCTAATACCAATCAGATTTAGGTTGATCTTCAGGAAATGGCCTTGGTATAGGCCACATAATTAGATTAGCTTATATGAGATTTTAGAAACATGGCCTCAAAAAACTCTCATATCTTAATAAATAACCTATATTTATTGAATGACCTTCATGGTGGATCCCTTTGTAAATTAGTTGGTGGATTAGGTGGAAATAATTACACATTTGGAGTTGGTGGAGCCTACACCATTTGTACATGTCTAGATTCAGTCACCCCATTCCCCACTATGTTTTTGTTCTTGTTAAACCCCTTTTGTTTCTTTGATGTAATAGTTTGAATAGGTGATTGGGTTTGATTAGATGTTTGAATCTATGATTAAATCTTGACAAGGACTTTAGTTATAAATTCCTTCTCAATCCACACATCCTTGTCTATGATTTCCTCAAATGTATTTGCACAAGAGAATCATAGGTTATGAGCCACCTCAGGGTATAAGTTCTATGCAAAAATATCAACTAGATATTTATCTATAAAATTATGTTCACTAGATATTTATCTAGAAAATTATGTTCAAAGCATCCATCAAATGATCTCCATCATTGTAGATATGATATGAAGCTCTCCCCATCTTATTGTTTAGATTTACATAAGTTGACCACAATCAACTCATGTTCAATATTATAAGAGAAATGGTGAACAATTTTTTTAGATAAATCATTATAATTTACCATTGATCCCTTAGGTAACTTGAGTATCCAGTCTAAAGCTTGTCCAACCAAATTATGTGGAAATAAGTGAAGCAAATAAACATTGTTATAGTCTACCTCTTCGCACAATATAAAAATTTCTTATATATGCTAATGAGGGTTACCCTTTCCTTTGTATTTGTCAAATTTGGGTGCCTCAAAATGAGGTGGAAAGGGGACTTGGAGAATAATCAAATTGAATGGATATGGACATGTCTTGTCAAACTTGTATTTCTTGAATTAGTTTCCCATCTCCAATCTTGACATGATTTATTTCATTGAATTCCACTCATGCATGTTTGGTGTATCTGTGGGTGGAATATAATTTTATTGGGGTGGTATGTGCCCATGTAGCATGGATTTGTTAGGGATATAAAACCTATGATATGTAACTTTGTTTTAGTTTACTAATTGATTTGAGTAGGTTACATGTTAACTCTTAGGTTGATAAATGTTTCCTAAAATCTATCGTCATGCATTGTAAGTGTGTTGTTGATTTTGAGGAGTTTGTGGTTGATTCACCAAAGTATGTGTTACTTGAGAGGAACTTGCCAAATTTTTTTGAATAATACCCTTAATATGTGATGCATTTTTTATCCCTTAATTATATGAAGGAATAAAAGTCTCTTGGTGATTTAAAAGTGTTTGCTCCATGTTTGGAAACACATGTTGCAAAACCTCTTTAGGCTTGTTTTGTTTAATTGAGATGCCACGATCTATCATAGATGTGTTCTTGAATAGATTATGTTGCATTTGTTATACAAAATTATCTTATTATTTTAGAAGTATTATTGTTTATTCAAGTTATAACCAAAGAGTCAGTCAAGTTTGTGATAAGCTAGTCTATGTATTATTGACTTATTTTATTGATCTTGGTAGTAAGATCTTAATCATTGGGTGCTGACTCTATGAGTATTTATTTTCCTTTATTAGAAGAAGAAATATTGGTTTTGTAATGAGTGAGGGATTATTATCTTTGTTTCTCTTATACCCAAACCAATGTGTGTAATTGTTCCATAAGAAAATATGGTGGTAACCTAGCACCTGATTCTATCAACCTTAGGAGAGATTCATATTTGTCTTCTAAGGGTTAGAGTTCATAATAGTCTTCTTTAGACAATATGGTTATTGGGATATATTCAAACATAATGGAGTTATCTTGTCCATCATAAAAAGGTTTCTCCTTATAACTAGGGATGTTAGAGACCCCACTATGAGTATACCACTACATCCATCACTTTTTTAGTGTAGTGTGATGTCTGAATTACCCCTATAGTCCTAGTTGGAGTACCACTAATGGAGCTTGTTTTGAGCATCCTAGTAGGTTATCCTTAATTTATATACCCCACCATGGAGTGAGGTTGAAATGATGCCAATAAATGAATTCATGGGTCAATGCTTCCCTAGAGAACCCATGAGGAGGCTATGAACTATTCACAAACCAAAATGCATAAAAAATAAAATACAAGTGAAAAGACTTTAGGGTCGTGTTTGGGTCACCCAACTCATATGGATTTGGGGAGGGCTTAATAATATTATTTTCATGCTTTTGTACTAAAATCAATCAAGGTAAATAAAGAGTGATTTTGGTCACTCGAGTTCCCTAAAGGGGATGGGGGGAGAACATACACACATCAATAATTTTGTGAAAATAAACAACTTTGAATGAATAAGCATAAAACAAAAAACTCTTAAGAGTATGTATCTAAGTGTGAGAGTTTATTTTATTGCACCAAAGTGAGATGTGTTATGAAATTTGGGTCCCTTGGCATTAGTTGAAAAACTTACAAAAACTTCACAAACAACTAAGCATAAAAACAACTAAATTTATTTTAGGCACCAATTTTTTTTTCAATATTTAACCACTTTCAAACTTTTCCTTTTGAGCTTAGGACCTATAATTTTTAGGAAGTTTTTTCCTACTTATAAGCCCAAGAGTACATGAGAAAAAATCATTTAAAAATAATCTTTTGGGTCTTTATTTTTTTGTCTTAAAGATCGATTTCGGTCCACGTAGGGATTGATATCAGTTCATAGAAGTTGGTATTAGTCAGTCCATAGAGGGATGAATGTTGATCAATAAGGATTGATGTTAGTTCTTGTAAAAACATGAAAAAACATAATGGTTTTCACTAAAAAAAATGTTAGTAAAACAATCATAAACACCAAATATCTCTCTTGATCCTGCAAAAAAATAGTCAAGCAGAGAATATGTAAGTTTTAAAACACAAAATAAAAACTAGAAAACTTCAAGAAAAACCCATTAATTACATTTTATACCATGATCTATTCTTCACATAGGAATAAATGTCATTCTTTGGAGGATCGATGTTAGTTTAGGAGAATCAATGCTGGTCTCTATGTAAATTGTGCATTTCTAAAAAAATAGAAATACATGAGAACCAAAGTTAACACTTGAATTTTTAAGATTATTTATCATATATTAATAAAACTAAGAGTTTCATAGTAATCTCCTTGGTTTTATGAGATGCAAGTCCCACCAAGAATGTCAAAATGTAGAGTAAGATTACAAAGTAATTTAGTCTATGCGTTAGTAGAGAAAAACCCAAAATAAGAATAGAAGACACAACATGCTAAGCCTACTCCCTCAAGGGGTTTTGATAAGGAAATATAAGAACTATTTAAGAAAGTCATATATAATCAAAACTTCCAAATATCATCCCTCCTTCCAATAATAGCCAAGAAACATGTTTTTCCATAGATTTGGTACTCTAAGTCTTTGTCAATGAAGATTAGCATGATCCTCCATCATTTCCTAGTTCACCAATGGCTTAGGCTCATAAATTTGATCAATTTTTGTAAATAGGTGAAGCTTGTCTATTGAAATTTATGCATATTAAGTTTTCATGAATGAAGCTTAAATATGGTGGTCTTGGCCCTCTTATTTATAACTTTTTAAAAGTGATCAAAATCAGCCATGACCATCCATCTTGAGATCAAGATGTGTGGCCATGAATCAATTTAATTTTAGAGGGAAAAGCCATAAATATCTCCATTAATATTTGGAATAATGGGGCATTAATGAAGCATATGAGGGATTAATCTTGATATTTGTTTCATTAATATGACACCCCACTGATGATGTCATAGGGTGATGATGATTTGAGAAATTAATTTCCAATTAATAGATTTTCAATAACTTCCATCGATTTTTCACTTAAACTCTTGATTTGGTTTAATTTGCTTAAGTGGGTTTACTTAAATTTTTGTAATTCTTTGGAAATTATTTGTTCATTTAATTAAACTATCAAAATTTCAATTTATAGAGTCATAATTTGACTAGAGTATAATTAGAAGGTGTCAGTTGTGTACAGAGTAATACCCTAGTTAGATAACTGTGGATGTGAAATAACATATGCATGTGACGTGTGCTTTTGAATTAGAGGAATTTAGTGGTTTAGAGCATCATTTTACATGGTCATAATTTGACTCAAATTTATTTGAGAAAATAAAATAATCACATAAAATGTATTACCCCATTCAAGAATATATTAGCCTAAATCAACACATGTACGTGAAAAGTTTAAACATTTAGTGTGTTTTAGTGATTTTAGCCCAGATTATGCATTGTTGTATAATGTTGCTTAGATTAACAATTTTAACACAATAGTGATAGGAATTAGATGTCTACACTCCAATAGGAAGAATTAATCTAGAGGATCCTTTGTCTAGAATAGTAGGTAATGAACCTCAATCTTTGTAAGATCAAGAAGAAATAATAAATTGGATATCTAAAACAAGTTGGAAAGAAATAAAAACCATGGCTGATAATCAAGGAAATATGGAAAATCTATAAGAAAATAAAATTCAATTAAAAGAACGTTTTCCTTTTCTATAGTCATAGATACAATAGATCAAACTTCTATGAAAAACATTTCACTTTCAATTCTACCAAATTTTAGGGGTAAGACCTCAAATTATCTAGATCAATTCTTATTTTAATTCAAATTTTTATGACAAACCTATGATTATACAACTAATAGTCATAAACTTAGTTTTTTCCCTTCTACACTTAACGAGGTAGCCATGAGGTGGTTCATGGGTCTTCCAAATGATTCTATTAATACATGGAGAAACATGTAAAATTAATTTATTAATAAGTATCAATATTACTATAGAGTAAGGGGAAAGAAAGAGGATTTATTAAAGATCAAATAGAATAAAGATGAAATCTTATAAGACTATCTAGATAGATTCACATTTGCCAATAAACGTAGTGGTTATCCACTTACAAAAGAAGTAGTGAAAGTGGTATTTATTAAGGGATTGGATGATGAATCTAAGGATTCTCTAAATCTAATGGGTAAAGGAGACATTATAAAATTAACATTCCACTAGATCTCAAATCTATGTACTAATTATTCTAGGATAAAACCAAGCATCAATAAAGGAAAACTAGGAAATCTAATGAAGTTAGTTGATTGATGGAAGAATTTAACAATTTGAAAACTAACATTTTAGTTTATTTAAATACTAAATTAGATGGTATTAAATCCAAATATAATTATACCATAGAACCCTTAGCCATCTACTATAAAAAATATAAGTTAAAACATGCTCTTAGAGATTGTCCTTTGGATAAAACAAAAATATGTGGGATATGTAACAGTAAAGATCATAACACAAACAATTACAACCATCTTTATATTTTGAAAAATCAATTAAAACAAAATGCATAGCTTTTAGAATATTTGAATTACATCTAAAAAAAAAATCTATTTCCAAAAAATTAGACCTAAGGTTAGTTTGGCTCAAGAAACCCAATTAATCCATGGATGACACCTTAGATTACCTAGGCACCTAAATCTATATGGGGAAAAGTACACCTATAATGGGATAATCAATAATGGATGATGACTCAACCTTAGATGATGCCTCAACAACCACAAATTCCCAAACCATAGTCACAACAATGGGGAAATAGACAATGGAATGTCAATCCATAATTTAACCCTCAAAGAAGGTTCCCACCACAACAAAATTTGATGGCACCCCCTACATCTCAACTTGTAAAATAAGTTAATCAACCGTATTTTCCTACTCAACTAGTGGCTAACCCTAAGAATAAACCATCAGCCCCTATCCATGTAAATGAACAAGGAGAAACCATGAATGTAAGAGACATTAAAGTTGTAAACATTTAACTTAGATTAGACAAAACAATTCAAGGGCCTCTTATCACCATGTTAGAATTGCCCAATGAAAAAACAAAAAAATATCCACCTCAACCCATAGTCAAAAAAGAGGAATAAGAAAAAATGCCTAAAAAGATAGAGGAAAATATTATTGCTCCTCCACCTATTAATTTTCCTAACATATTGAATTAAATTGAAACCCAAAAAGATTATGATTTGATTCAATAATTCAGAAAATTAAAAATTAAAGTACCTTTATTATAAGATATCAAAGATATTCCATAATTAAATAGAGTTAAAACCCTATGTGCCAAGACACATAAAAGAAAGAAACACTACCCAAGGACCATACATGTGGATGGTAAATAGCTAATATTTCAGTAGTAAAACTACTACTACCTAAATATGTAGACCTAAGTAGTCCAGTCATAAAAGTAACCATAAGGAAGAAATAAATACCCAAAATTTTGGTAGATTTGGGTGTAATAATCAATGTAATGACAATTGATACTCTCCAAACATTATCTCTTATGGGGATGCAGCCTACCTATACCACACTTCAAATAGATGATTAGTCAATTACTAAACTAGAAGGTATTATAGAAGATGTGGATGTAACAATTGAGTCATGAGAGTATCTATTAGATTGTATTGTGGTACAACCTAAAACCAAGAAGTTGGTAACCCCCTCCTTTTAAAAAGACCCTGGTTGGATACTATGACATGATTAATTAATTGCAGATCAAGGGATATGACTATTTAAAATGGTCTAAAAGTAAAATGAATATCCCTATACCCCCATACAAAATCCTCATTGGATTACATTGAAACACTTTGGGTGGATGAACCAAAAAAACAAGAATAAGCTTTCATCCTTAGCCATGATATTATTTAAAGGACACATGGAAGAATTAAATAATGATTTAGCACAAGATATATAGGAAGCCATTGGACTCATGATCCTAGCTACAGACTCTACTCGTCTATCAGCTATGGAATCTACAAATCTATTAGCTATGGACTCTACCAATCCATTAGCTTTAGACCCTATTAGATTCTTAGCTATGGACTCTTCCAGTCCATCATCTAAACTCAAATAGACTTGTTAATATAGACTCATTTTTTGGACATTCAACACGTGACCATAGATCATTACAAAAAATTATTTGGAGTTGGGTAAAAGATAAACTAATTAATTTTCTAACGACATTTCATAGTCCATTAGCTAGAATCATTCCTCTAGGAGATGGATTTATAAAGAATGTAACTACATTACATCTATTATTACCCCATCCATGTATTCTTAATTCCTTCATGATTGAATTCAAACAAGTAGAGTTTGCCCATCCTAACATTAAATAGGTTATGATATTACTAGGAAAAACATTGAATATAAATAATTGGTTAACCCATGATCAAGAAATGATAGTTTTTCATGTCTTAGAAAAACATACCAAAGCATTTGATTGGGATTATACAAATATGAGGAGTTCATCTGAGTGTTTTCACCCATCACATTTACACAAGCCAAGACAAACCATTTAGACAACCATGAAGATGGATAAATCTAACATTAAAGTATATAATAAAGACTAAAATTGATAAATTATTGGATGTGAGATTTATTTATCCTATCTCAAATAGCCAATGGTTTCTCCATTGGTAATTTTAATTAAAAAATGGGAAATAAAGAGTATGTGTATATTACCAAGAGCTAAACAAATCCATTATGAGTTATTATTTTCCTGTTCCTTTTCTTGATTAAGTGCTCGATAATTTGGTAGGAAAAATGTAATTTTATTTTTTATATGGATTGAGAAGATATAATTAGATAATAAGGGTAGCTAATGATCAAGATAAAACTACCTTAAATTGTCCATGGGGTACATTTGCTTACAAAGTCTTACCATTTGCTCTTTTTAATACCCCAACTACTTTTTAATGAGCAATTTTAGCCATATTCTCTGATTTTTCTAATGACTATGTGGAAGTATACATGGATGACTTTATTACTCATAGAGATACATTTTATGAAGCCTTACACAATCTTGACAAGGACTTAATTAGTTGTGAAGAACACCAAGTATCATTAAATCATGATAAAAGCCTAATGATGATGGATCAAGGCATAGTACTAGGACACCACATATTTGCTAAAGGAATCCAAGTAGAACCTAATAAAATTGAAATAATTTCCAACTTATTTACCTCATAGAATCAAACCGACATCAAGATATTTTTAGGTCATGTTAGTTTTTACAGATGTTTCATAGAATATTTCAGTAAAATTACTATTCATATATATGCTTTTCTAGTAAAGGATAATGAATTTATGTTGAATAATGATTGTCAAAAAGCTTTTTAAGCTATTAAATAAAAATTTAGCTTTGTACCAATATTAAGAAGACCTAATTGGAAAAAACCCTTTCACATTTAGATTAATGCTTCTAATTATATAATGGGAGAAGTTTTAGGACAAAAAAATGAAAATGATCATATATATGTAATTTATTATATCATAAAAAATATCACACCAACTGAAATAAATTATACAACCATAGAAAAAGAATCCCTTGCTGTAATTTATGCCATCAATAAATTCAAACACTATATTACATGATTTAAAGTCTTCATATATACTAATCATTTAGCCATAAAGTATCTCATGAATAAACCTATAGTAGGAGGAAAGATCATATGATGGTTGTTAATTTTGAAAGAATTTGATATAACAATTATTAATAAACCATGACAATTTAATTATGGTTGCAAAATTTTTATCTAGAATAAACATTGTAGGTAGTGAATAACAAGTTGAAGATAGCTTTATAGATGAACAACTATTTACTATTTTAGCATAATTCCCATTGTTTACTTATATATCCAACTATTTGGTCATAGGAAAGTTTAATTTTCATTTTAATCATAAATAAAGTAAACATTTAATTAAATAAATCTTTTATTTTAAATGGATTAATGGTATGTTATTTAATTATGGACCTGATCATGTGTTTCATAGGTGTGTAATAGATAATGAATCATATGATATCATTAGAGATTGCCATGATGAACCAAGATGAATTCAATATTCAATAAAAAGAACCATGCATAAGATCCTAGGAGGAGTAGGCTATTACTAGCCTTCCCTTAATAGGCAAGTGAATAAGTATATCTAATAATGTGATCCATGTAAAAGGATGGGACAATCTACACTATCAGTAGAGACGCCTCTTCATCCATAATTAGTATTAAAACCATTTGAGAAATGGGGAATACAATTTGTTGGTTATGTAGATCCTCCATATCAAGGAAATGAATACCTCTTGGTAAGTAAAAATTATATCACTAAGTGGGATGAAGTCCAATCCTTATCTTTTTATAGAGAAGAAGTAGTAGTAGATTTTTTGTATTTTAAGATCAAGCAATGGTTTGGTGCATCTAGGGAGATAGTTTTAGATTAGGGACTACAATTTATGTGTAATATGATGAAATATTTCATGGAATTCTACCAAGTCAATCATAGTAAATATTTCCCTTACCATTCACAGTCTAATAGCCAAGTAGAAGTTACCAACATAGAGCTAAAGAACATTTTGACCAAGATATACAACAATAGTAGAAAAGATTGGGCAACTATATAACAAAAGTAGTATGGGCCTACAACACTACTTGTAAGACAACCACTTATTTTTCAACTTATGAGCTAGTTTATGATAAGAAACCTTTACTTTTCATTGAATTTGAATTATAAACTTTTAAAACAACAATGGAAGTAGGCATTGATTTGGATAAGGCACAAAAATATATAATTTTCAAAATAAATGAACTTGATGAGATGAGGATAGAAGCTTTACAATAAATAGAATGATGCAACATCATAGGAAAATGTGGTATGATTCCTAAATCAAATAAAAAAAATTTTAAGAAAGAGATTGGGCACTCTTGTTTGACTCCAAGTTTTAGCAATTCAAAGGCAAATTGTGAACAAGATGGCTAGGGCCATATCAAGTAGAAAAAATAATTGAGAATGGATCAGTACAATTAACACCAATAGATAGAAATCAAAAGACTTTGCTAATCAATAGACATAGACTCAAATTATATCAAGAACATATCAATATGGAGGAGTTTTTTCAAAACATCAGGAATGAAGTGGTTTTCAGGAAGGACCTAGTTCTTTCATGATAACAAATCCATGATGATATATTATACAAACTATAAGAACAAGACCACTACTTGGTTTTATTCTTCTAAAAATAAAATAAAAAATATTAAAAAAAAAAAAAAATATATTTTTTTAATATTGAAAATCCTTTCAAGATGTTATTAACAATGTTGATTAGAAAACTAGCTTACTGGCTAGTCATGTATTAAATAAAGAGTTTTGACTTTAAAATTAGAAATGGATCATCAAGGGAAAAAAAACAAAAAAACAAAAATTGATCCATTTTTTTAGGTAATAAAATCACTGATATATATTATTTACTAAAGACTAATAAATGCATTTGTTCTCTATTTATAATCAGGTGGAAAGAAAAGAACAAGGGCCATGAGTATGATTAGGTAAGTAAAGTATTTTATTTATCTTTAGTAGGTGAGTATAAGTCCTTTTAGTTCATGTATATTTATTTTAAGGAGGAGGTTTGAATTAATTTCAGCCAAAGACATCTTAAAATTTGTCAAAATAATAGCCATAATAACAACATTTGATGACATGGAAAGGTAACAAGTAAAAGGACACACAAGTAATAAAGAGTGTCATTTCAAATTTATTTACATGTATAAAATATCTATCAATAAAGTTCACAACACTTTAAATAATAATGACATGTTTAATAGTGCACATGTCTAATAAATGTGATAGTACATTAAATCTATTTCAAATATAGTTTCATTTTAAACTTCTATGCCATATCATGATTGCTCTGGAATATGTTAGCAGCCACCAAGATAAAATTAATAACCATTTGATTTATTATTTTCATATTAATTTAAAGTTATTTTCCATTGTCATTACTATTTTCACCTACTAAACCACTTCCTACTTATAGAAAACCACCAAAGCTGCCATGGGATAGAATAAAAAATCTAAACTTGAGTCCATAGTTGGGCTGATGAATGAAGAAATTTTTGTAGAAGTTTTTGAGGAAGTTGGTTGGATTCCATTTTTGAAATGTTTTTAAAGAATTATGAAAATTTGGTGAATGAATTTATTTCAAATCTAAAGGAAGACTCCACCATAGTTAGAGGTGTCAATATTTTAGTCTCTTGTAGAATTTGTTGGGTGAATATTTTGTCACCAGCTAACTGATGAGCAAAATAGGTCTCTTAAACCACAACATAGGGAGATTGGTTAGCCAGATGTGCAGGTTTACTACATTAAAAGGTGACAAATATCTCCTCTCATCAAGGAGAGGTTTCCTATAAATATGCAGGAGCTATATACTATATATATAAGCAAAAAATAACACTCAGGGGTAGGATAAACCATCCATCTCTCTTCTTTCAAAGATAATGTTAAAAAATAGATGAGAAAATCTTAGTGAAAATGTTGAAGGCACTTCTCTTCTTTCAGAAGTGATCTTGCAGGAAATAATAGGAGTTCTTTCAGATAGTGACAAGTAACTGGTAACCAAAGGCATAGTAACCAACAGACTGAGATGTAACACAAAGTCTCCACCTCAACTACCCAAGAGTGAGATACAAAGGAAAATGAGGGCACAAAGTCATCCCAAGGTCCTTTACATAGAAATAGAATATGAAGGATAATGAGGGCACAAAGTCATCCCAAGATCCTTTACACAAGAATAGAAAGAAAACACACTAAAGGCAATTATGGGGGCACAAAGTCTCTCCACAGTTGGATTTAGGACACCTTCTTGATTATTTTCACTAATTATTCTTATTCAATTAAATGGACAAAAAAAATGTATTAAGGAAACAGACATAAGAACAATTTCCTCAATAACCAAGCTATTCCAACACAAAGTCTGAAAAGTCACTTGTTTTCTTATTCAAATAATGAAATATGATCAACAATCTGAGCTCAAAGTCTTAGTAATGCCTTTCAATTTGGGCATAGTTTTGTTTCTGATAATAGAGAGAGATCTCCTAAAATAATAAGAGAGAGTCCAATATATAGTGCTTTAAGAAAGACTTGGGCACTTTGTTTCACAAAAATGGCTTATGATGCATTTAATGTATTTTAAATTATGTCCATGGGCTATGCTAGAATAGAGCATCAGTTTTTAATAGGGGCTACTTGATGTGTTTCCTAATGTGTGCACAACTATTTGCTCTACTCAATGTAGAAAAATAAGCCATGCCATTGAATGTTTGTGCTCTATGATGTCCACCTGGTGGACTACTTCACCTTCTAGAAACATATCCCATGCATAGATATTTCTGATATTTCTCCATCGTTCCCCCTTTCCTGGCTGTATTTTGTGCTTATCTATGTGATTTGAGCACTTAGGCTATCTCTTTAGCTAGTCACTAAATTTGTTCACAGGGTCTATGCTTAAGCCTGCAAATATCAATAGCTATTTCATTGCCATAAATTTGATGTCTTTAGGTCCATCATCCTCCTTAGCCATTCCTTCATGTCTTTCCCACTTGCTCTAGCCACTTTCCACTGATATTAACAAGTGACATGTGGTACATTCCACTGTGAAATAGGCAAAGACACATGGCAACATCTGCTGAGCTCCTAAAAATACTGTAGAAACATTTGGGACTCTTTTGGATCCATGCAGATGTAGACACTTGTCATGCTCTACTTCACCTTAACACCTCACCCAGGGCCCACCATAGTCCTTACAAAACAAAAAATAAACTATGGATGTTGACACTCGATAGATTCCACTGAGTTATAATGAAACATGTGGCACATTCTATAGTTTTGAATCTTATTAGAAATTGTGTCCTAATAGATGACACATGGTGGCTTCTGCTGCACTTTATAAGGGACACGTGGTGGCTTCTACTATACTTTGTAAGGGACATGTGGTAGCTTCTGCTACACTTTGTGGTTTGATCTTTCCCAGAGGGAACTTGCCCTTCAAGGTCTTGAGAAAAGGTCCATTTTCCTTGGTGAGAGCCTCCCGCAAGGGTACCTACCCTTTGGGTGGTCTTGGGATGGCCTTTGGGATTTAATTTTTATGGTGGGATTTTGCTCCTTTAGTGGAATTTTGCCACTTTTTTCCTTCAAACAAAAAGTCTGAAGGAATTCCTTCAGATAATTTATCCAAAGGAAATCTTCCTTTATTTTTCCTTAGTCGATTTTTCACTAGGTTCTTGCTTTCAGGCTTTCTTCTTGGGTGAATTCCTTCAGACATTTTGTCTGAAGGAAATGGTCCTTAACAACTTTGCCACGGGAACTTTTATGAAGGAATTCACTGTGTCTAACTTTGCTCACTGCCCTCCACAAGGGCACTCAGCTTGGTTCATTACCCTCTTTAAGGGTACTCAGCTTGGTTCACTACCCTTCACAAGGGCACTTTTTCCTTTGGCTTTGGGGCAACCCCTTGAACCTGCCAATTGAACCGACTGATTGAACCAACTTTGGTTCAATGGTTCAATCAGTTCAATCTCTTTATTTGACTAAGTATTTTTTATCTCTTGAACCAAATGCATTGAACCATATGGCCATTGAACCTGTTGAACCTTTGAACTCATTGAATCTTTGAACCAAAGTGGTTCAATGGTTCAACGATTTAATGGTTCAATCCTTCTTCTCTTTGATAAGTGTTTTGAAGCTATTGAACCTTGCAGTGGTTCAACTTTGAACCTTGACAAATGCACTTAACTCTTGCTGATGATGTTGAACCTTTGAACCCATTGAACCCATTACACCAAAATGGTTCAAGTTTCAATGGTTCAACAGTTCAATGGTTCAAACACTCCATAAAATCTTGCCAATGAACTCTTTTGGTTGAACCAAGGCATTGAACCAATCCTAAAAATGACTAAGTGTTGGAAACTTTTTATTTTGATTGAACTCACCTATAGAAGCCTTTGAACCTGTTGAACCTACTAATTTAAAGAATATTGAGTCCATAGAAACATATCTACAGAGTTCATAGATTTAAGCCTGTAGAGTCCATAGAAATGAGTCTGTAGAACTGGCGAAGTCCTTAAAAATGAGTCCATAAATTCCTTCCTGTGAAGTCTATAGAAATGAGTCCCTAGATTTAAATCTGTAGAGTCCATAGATTTCTGGGAAAGTTTTGAAAAATGAAGAACTTGAATGCTCAAAATAATTTTTGAGAAGGGGAGAGAGGATTTTGGTCTATTGGACCAAAATAGTTCAAATGTTGTCCTAAAAATGAGTGATATTTTTGGGGGACAATAACTAGCTCTAGTTGGGGAACTTCCTTCAGTTGAAAAATTGGAACAACTGAGGGGAGTAGAAAATAGAATCTCTAGTGCCTTGAAGTATGCCATTGGGCCATGGAGTCATACTACCCAAAAAGAAAGGCAACAAAAACAAAAATGAAAGCACAAAAATAGAACTAAAAACTATACAAATATACATATGTACAAGCTGATCTTATCTGATACTTCACAGATTGAAGTGCTTTAAATGTTGCCCATTGTGAGGCAATGAAAAGGGCATACCATCTTGATATTTTAGCAAGAAACTATTTTCACCATTAAGTTGATGGATAATAAATAGGCCTCTCCAAAGAGAATCAAACTTTCTATGCATCCCCTTTGGTTCTCTTCTTTTGTCCCACAACAAGACTTGATCTCCAACTTGGAAATCACGGTTTTTTGCCTTCTAGTCAAAGAGCTTATTCACTAGACTTTGATGGGCAGCAATTCAGTCCACCACCATAGTTCACTACTCATCCATCTTAGTCAAGCACATGATCCTCTTATCAAGGGGGCTTTCATATGTCTGATCTTTAATTGCCTTAGCCAATTTTAATGCTAGAAATTTTAAGGTGATTGGTATCTCAGCATTGATACCATAAATAAGTTGGAAAGGAGGCATACCAATTGCCCTTTTTGGTGTAATTCTATTTGCCCACAAAGCATCAACCAATACTTTATGCCATGTCCTTTGGTTGTCATCCACTAGCTTCTTGATGATAGTCATTAGGTTCTTGTTACTTGATTTAGCTTGTCTATTCCCTTGTGGAAAGTAATCAGAAGAGTGAGAGAGGGTGACCCCATAGTAAAAATAGAATTGAGTAATCTCCTGGGAAGTGAAACAAGTTGCATTGTTTGTGAAAATCTTGGTTGGGATCCCAAACTTGGAAATGATATTCTCCTTGAGGAAATTGCACACTACTTTTGAAGTAGCATGCTTGGTTGGGATAGCTTCCATGCACTTGGTGAAGTAGTCTGTGGGTGTGAGGACATAATCATGTCCAACACTTAAAGACACATTTACAGCACCAATGAAATCAATTTCCCATTGCTAGAATGGTTCCTCTATGACCACTGGCTTGAGAGGCAGGGTAGCTAACTTGGGTCTCCCAATAAAATGCTGGCACAGTTCACATTTTCTTACCCACTTATATGCATCTTGGAAAAGAGTTGGCCAATAATACTTGGCTCATAGAATCTTGTGGGTAGTTATAGGAGTAGAAAAATGTCCTCCATAGGCTAGATTATGCAAGGATTATAGAAGTTTACTTTGCTTCTCCTTGTCCACACAGTAAAGGAACACTCCATCAAGGCTCTTCTTGTATAGGCCATTGTCCCAAAGGACAAAATTGGTAGCTTTTAACTTGATAGTCCTCCTTTCTTCATAAGATAGGTGAATAGGACACTCACCATAAGTAAGGAAATGAGAAATACCTAAATACCACTCATTTATGGTGGAGACAAAGAGGACTATCGGTGTGTCTTCCACCTCTGCTTCTTCATGCTCTGTTTCTTCTAGTTTGTTATCAATAATTAATTGACATAGGCCTTTTCCCCATACCAGCTTTGTTGGCTTGATGACTAGACCAAAATCCTAGATATTTTCAATCTAATTGCCTCTTTTCATCCCAAAATCCTACTGAGTTAGTATGGATTTGACTGTGGTATCAGGAACCAAGGCAGTAGTGTGAGAATTCAAGATGTAGAAGCAGAAATGCTTGACTGCCTTCACAACTGCATAAGCATGATTCTCCATATTTGAGTACTTCAGCTCATGAGCTTTGAGAGGGAAGCTCATGAAAGAAATGGGAGATTCCATATATTCTTTATTTTGTTGAACCAAAATTATTGAAAGCATGTGTTTAAAGGCATAACTGTATATGATGAATTCTTTGTTGTAGTCTAGACAAACCAGAATTGGGGCGTGGGCAATGGCACTCTCAATATCCTCAAATGCTAACTTGCCTTCTTTAGTCTAGCTAAAGGTGGCCTTTCCCTTCATCATGTTCATAATGTGTTGAGTCTTCTTAGCAAACTTAGGGATGAACCTTCATAAGAAATTCACCTTTCTGAAGAAAGAGTGAATAATAGTCTTACTTATAGGCAAGGTAAGCTCTTGGATAGACTTGAATCTATCTGAGTGAATCTTTATGCCTCCTTTAGACACAATGTGTCTGAGAAGTTTCCCCTTTGTTACTATAAAAATTGACTTCTTGGGGTTTAAGGAAATGCCATTCTAGTGGCAGTGCTCCAACACTTATTGTAAGTGGCGTATATGATCCAGGTGATGCTTAGAAAAGATGGTCAAGTTGTCAAGATAAACTACAATGAACTTACCCATCTCATCCTTGAAAGCAAGGTCCATTACTCTTTGAAATGTGGTGCCAACATTTATCAAGCCAAAAGGCATCCTTCTATATGCAAATGTGCCCCAAGGTTTGGTGAAGCTAGTCTTGTGTTGGTCTGCTTTACTAACTTCAACTTGATTATATCCTGAGAAGCTATCTAGCATTGATAACATCTCTGAGCTGGTCACTATCTGAAGCACTTGATCCATGATAGGAAAAGGATAGTTATCCTTTAAATATGATTGATTTAGATTCCTAAAATCTACACAGATGTGAGTTTTGCCATTCTTCTTCCTCACAAGGACTATGTTGGCAATCCATGTGGAATGATGGATTGGGAAAATTATCCTAGCATTCAACATTTTCTATATCTCAGATAGAATAGTACCTGATATCTTTGGACTATACTACTGGGGTTTTTGATTGTAAGGCACCAAATAATCCTTGAGAGGAATTTCATTATGAATTTCCTTAGGCCTGAGTGACTTCAGATCATCATAAGAGTACACCAAAACATCTATGTAATGGTGATACAAGTCAATAAATTTGAGTTTCTCCTCTATAGTACAACACTTCCCAATGTTCACCATCTTAGGATTTCCTTGGTACCAAAATTTATTTGATCAAACCCCTGGGAGGAGTTTGAATCCATTTGTTGCTATTTGATAAACCTATCCTGCTTGTCAAATAGTTTCTCAAGAGAAACCAGTCCTTTGGGAATTTTATTCCCTTTTAGCTGCATGAATTCTTTATCTACATTTGAATTCATTTCAGGAGTTGATTCAAGTTTTTGGAGCTTATTACCTTCAAAGTGAAGGTGTTCAAAGCTATCTTTTTGTTCCAGAAAGGTGATGATTTGGTTGTTGCCATTGAACACTTGCCAATGATTGGAATTATCAGGCACACTTAGTCTAAAGACCAATTTGATAATGTACCTATTTTCTTTGAAGTCTAGGTGAGGAACTAAGAGAGTTACTGAAATAGCTAGTGCATCTGCTCGGTCATTGAATTCCCTGGGTATAGTAGAGATGATGAAAGCATCAAAGCTTTTGATTTGATCTCAAACTAGATTGTGGTAATGGCATAATCTCTCATTTGGGTTTGATACAGGTTCCTTACCTGATAAACCACTAGTTTAACATCTCTTTTGGCATGAAGGAGTTTGATGCCTTTATCTCGAGCAACTTTTAATCTAAGCAATAGAGATTCATACTTAGCTATGTTGTTGGTGTTGTTGAACTACAACTTGTATGAAGAAGGAAAAATATCTCCTTGAGGAGATATCAATACAATCCCAGCCCTTGAGCTGGTAGAAGAATTTCTTCCATCAAATTCCAGGATCCAAACATCATCATAAACTGATCTTCTATTAGATTTTCCTTCATTAAAGAGGGAAGATCCTTTTTCATCTATATTGTACCCTACTAATTCTTTTGATGTCTCATCTGAGTCAATTCTTGGATCACCACCTTTAGGACTTTCATCTGCTGAAACATGAATATCCTCTATGGTTAAGAAGTAGTTACCCATGCCTAAAGATTCAAATAGAATTTGAGATTCAGGGGCTGATGTCTAAGTGACAACATATTTTAATTCCTTTTCAGGAAGTAGCCTCTGTATGATGCCTTTGATAGGGATCCTTGCTTCAGATAGGTCCATGCTTAATTCTCCACCAACATCTTTACAAAAATTTCATCCAAGTAGAATGCCATAGGATGCTAGGACATCAGCCACTAGGACTGTCATCTTGATTCTTTTGTCTAGGAATGCTACAAATGAAAATTAGGCATCTTTGATTTGTCCCAACAGAGGTACTTATTTTTTCCCATGGAGAAACATCTCTCAAAGGTTTTTGTCAGTGTGAGTCCAAGAGATTTTGCCACCTTGGTAGGCATGATGTTGTCAGATGCACTTGAGTCTATGATGCAATTGCTTAGTTTGTGACCATTTATCAATATGAAAACATAGAAAGGCTCTATTTTTCTAGGGGTAGTAGGAGGAGTAATGACAAGACAATTTAGAATGGGCATGTTCCTTGGGGGATCATGAGTTACATTCTTAATCTCTTGTCCTATAAGGATAACTTTATTCTTCACACACTCCACCAACCTATCCAACTATTTGAGATTGGATTGTAAGAATTCAAATTCATACATTTGAATTTTGGTCTTCTTAACATTCTCGATTATGTTAAATGACTGAAATGGACTAGGAATAGAGGAAGGTAGTTCATCTTTCTAGTTTTTAGGAGGGGGAGGACTAGTCTGTGGAACTAAAGTTGGAGGAATGTTTGATGTACTTACCTTTTTATTACTCATTGGGTCCTTTGGATGGAAAGGTAAAGAAGTTCCTCATTTGGCAATTGAAATTATAGGATGATAACTTTCCCCTATTTTTCCTTTATCAACTTGCTGGGCTGACTAGTTTTGGGACTGGGTAAATATAGCATATGATCCATCAACTGCTTCACCTTTACCTCTAGGTTCATCCTAGTAATTTAGGAAACCAATGTTGGAGTCACTAGCTAATTCTTCTTGGCCTTTTGTAAAGAGATCAGCGTCATTTTCTTGGTTTAATTCAAGATATAAAGAGAAATCAAATTTTGTTTCGAGATATCTAATTGCTGAATTGGTTAGGGATGCTTCAATGGCAAGTTTCCCCTGTAGGGGAGAAAGATGATTTGGTTGTCCTTGTTTCTTGGTAGCATTGCCTTAGTATGATAGATTAGGGAATGTCCTTCTTGGCATATCTATGTATGAAGGAGCTGATGATATCCCTTACACCATTTTCTTCTTGAGAGCTAGCAACTCATTTGCTAGCTTCTGCACCATTGGATCAGTAGTACTTGTAGATGGATATTTAGAAGATGAAGAAGATTTACCTCTGTTAGGATCTCTCCTTATCTTTCCTATCAAGATAAGGTCATATTCCACCTTAGTGATCAAATATTAAGCTATAACAAGGTCTATTTGGCCATCATGTCTCAACAAAAAACTTACTTCAGGCAGCTGAGAGTTGATGAAGAAACATTTGAAATTCTCAGGTGTAGGTTGAGCAATTACAAAAATCCTATTCCTTAGCTTGTCAAACTTGGATATGAAATCCCTCATTGGTTCATGAGGCTCTTTATTCATTTGTGTGAGTTGAGCCAATAGGTCATGCACATTTTCTATAGGCTTGAATCTGGCTTCAAATTTGGCTTTGAGAGTGTTCTAGTCAGTCACAGTCTGGGCCTGTAGATGATAGAACCAGTCTGTAGTAGAACCTTGTAAAATTTCCATGAATAGCCTAACTTCTACATCCTCATACTCCACACCTATTACACCACAGGCTATGCTAAAGGCTATAATATGTTTATCAGGATGAACCTTCCCATCACCATAGAACTTGGGGCAATTTTTCCTTGAACTGCGTGGTAGCTCATGTAGAGGTGGAGTTAAATTGAGTGGGCCAAAAGAGTTACCCCAAGGACCTTGAAATGCCATTGAATGACTATGGAAAGGTGGAATAACAAATATTAGAGGGGTAAGTATTGATAAAGCTTTATTAATAGCAAAAATGGAGGCTTTGCCTGGTAATGGAGACTTGACTTTAGTAGGAGGAAAGCTCCTGGTTCATTAGAGGTGAGATAGTGAAAGAAATAGATCAAAATTACTTTACTGTACCAACTTGAATATAGAGTCAACAATACCTTTAGCCCTTTGGCTTCATGTATACTGTGGATCTGCTAGAGTGTAAAAATAAAAAAGGAAAAGAATTGGTATTGCTTCAGCTTGAAGCTTGAGGCTTCAAACTACACGTTCTTCCCCAGTGGCATGGGGTGGAGGGAGATGGTAAGGCTATAATGATAATGGGTAAGACATAGAATGGAGTCACGTGAGTCTATAATGGATAAGGGTAGGGACTACTTCAATCTAAAACTTGATGCTTTAGATTGCACATAACATCCCTAGCAGAGTTGCTAAAAACTGTTGGGTGAATATTTTGTCACCAACTAATTGATGAGAAAAATAGGTCTCTTCAACCACAACATAGGGAGAATAGTCAGCTAGATGTGTAGGTTTACTACATCAAAAGGGGACAAATCTCTCTTCTCATCAAGGGGAGGTTCCCTATAAATATGCAAGAGCTATATACTATATATATAAGTAGAAAATAAAACTTAGGGTTAGGATAAATCATCCGTCTCTCTTTTTCTAGAGATGATGTTAAAAAATAGAGGATAAAATCTTGGTGAAAATGCTAAAGGCACTTCTCTTCTTTTAGAAGTGATCTTGTATGAAATAACATGAGTTCTTTTAGATAGTAACAAGCAACTGGTAACCAAAGGTGTAGTAACTAGCAGACTAAGATGTAGCACAAAGTCTCCACCTTAACTGCCCAAGAGTGAGATGTGAAGGACAATGAGGGCACAAAGTCATCCCAAGGTCCTTTACACAGAAACAAAATACGAAGGATAATGAGGGTACAAAGTCATCCCAAGATCCTTTACACAGGAATATAAAGAAAACACACTAAAGGCAATTGTGGGGGCACAAAGTCTCTCCATAGTTGGCTTCAAGACACCTTCCTGATTATTTTCACCAATTCTACTTATTCAATTAAATGGACAAAAAAATGTATTAAGGAAATAGACATAATAACAATTTCCCCAACAACCAAGCTATTCCAGCATAAAATTTGAAAAGTCACTTGTTTTCTTATTCAAATAATGAATTATGATCAATAATTTGAGCTCAAAGTCTCAGTAATGCCTTTCAATTTGGGTAGAGTTTTGTTTCTAATAATAGAGAGAGATCTCCTAAAACAATAAGAGAGAATCTAATATATAGTGCTCCAAGAAAGACTTGGGTGCTTTGTTTCACAAAAATGGCTTATGATGCATTTAATTCCTTTAATGTATTTTAAATTATATCCATGGGCTATGCTAGAATCAAGCATCAATTTTTAATATGGGCTGCTTGATGTGTTTCTTGATGTGTGCACAACTGTTTGCTCTACTCAATGTAGAAAAATAGGCTGCGCCATTGAATGTTTGCACTCTCTGATGTCTACCTAGTGGACTACTTCACCTTCTAGAAACATGTCCCATGCATGGATATTTATGATCTTTCTCCATCATTCCCCCTTTCTTGGCTATATTTTGTGCTTATCTGTGTGATTTGAGCCCTCAAGTTATCTCTTTAGCCAGTCACTAAATTTGTTCACAGGGTCTGTGTTTAAGCCTATAAAGATCAACAGCTATTTCATTACCACAAATTTTATGTCTTTAGGTCCATCATCCTCCTTAGCCATTCCTTCATGTCTTTCTCACTTTCTCTATCCAATTTTCATTGATCTTAACAAGTGACACATGTCACATTTCACTGTGAAATAGGTGAGGACATGTGGCAGCATCTACTCAACTTATAGAGGCTTTGGGTGCCTTTTGAGATTCCTACATAAGATGACACATGGTGGCTTCTGTTGAGCTCCTAGAAACACTATAGAAACATTTGGGAATCTTTTGGATCCACGTGGATGCAAAAACTTGTCATGCTTCACTTGACCTTAGCACCTCACCCAAGGCCCACCATAGTCCTTACAAAATAAAGAAGAAACTATAGATGTTGACACTTGGTGGCTTCCATTGAGTTATAGAAAAACAAATGGCACATTCCATAGTTTTTAAACTTATTAAAAATTGTGTCCCAGTAGATGACACGTGGTGGCTTTCGCTGCACTTTGTAAGGGACACGTGGTGGCTTCCATTGCACTTTGTAAGGGACACATGACAACTTTTGCTACACTTTATGGTTTGATCTTCCCTAGAGGGAACTTGCCCTTTTGGGTCTTGAGAAATGGTCCAATTTCCTTAGCGAGAGCCTCCCATAAGGGTACCTACCCTTTAGGTGGTCTTGGGATGGCCTTTAGGCTTTAATTTTCTCGGTGGGCTTTTGTTCCTTCGGTGGACTTTTGCTGCTCTTTTCCTTTAGACAATTTGTTTGAAGGAAATCTTCTTTTGTTTTGCCTTAGTCAATTTTATACTAGGTTCTTACTTTTGGGCTTTTTTCTTGGGTGAATTCCTTCAGACATTTTGTTCGAAGGAAATGGTCCTTAACAACTTTATCGCGGGAACTTTTTTGAAGGAATTCCTTGTGTCTGCCTTTGCTCACTACCCTCTGCAAGGGCACTCGACTTAGTTCATTTCCCTTTGCAAGGGTAATTGGCTTGGTTCACTACCCTTTACAAGGGCACTTTTTCCTTTGGCTTTGGGGCAGCCCCTTAAACCTACCGATTGAACTGACCGATTGAGCTAACTTTGGTTCAATGGTTCAATTGGTTCAATCTCTTTATTTGACTAAGTATTTTTTATCTCTTAAACCAAATGTGTTGAACCATATGGCCATTGAACTTATTGAACCTTTGAACTCATTGAACCTTTGAACCAAAGTGGAGCAGTGGTTCAACAGTTCAATGGTTCAAGCCTTCTTCTATTTGATAAGTGTTTTGAAGCTATTGAACCTTGAAGCGGTTGAACTTTGAACCTTGACAAATGCACTTAAATCTTGCTAATGATGTTGAACCTTTGAACCCATTGAACCCATTACACCAAAATGGTTCAAGTTTTAATGGTTCAACGGTTCAAACAATGTATAAAAGCTTGCCAATGAACTCTTTTGGTTGAACCAAGGAATTGAACCAATCCTAAAAATGACTAAGTGTTGGAAACTTGTTATTTTGATTGAACTCACCTATAGAAGCCTTTGAACCTGTTGAACCTACTGATTTCAAGCATATTGAGTCCATAGAAACATATCTACAGAGTTCATAGATTTAAGCCTGCAGAGTCCATAAAAATGAGTCTGTAGAACTGGTGGAGTCCGTAAAAATGAGTCCATAGATTCCTTCCTATGAAGTCCGTAGAACTGAGTCCATAGATTTAAACTTATAGAGTCCATAGATTTCTAGGAAAGTTTTAAAAAATGAAGAACTTGAATGCTCAAAACAATTTTTGAGAAGGGGAGAGAGGATTTTGGTCTATTGGACCAAAATAGTTCAAATGTTGTCCTAAAAATGAGTGTTATTTTTTGGGGGACAATAGAATCATCAATAAAATTTCTGGGATTGCTGAAGATGGTAAGATAATACTTGGGAGAACTATATTTTTTGAGTTAATTTCATATTTTAATGGTAATGAAAAAATATCTATAAAATTTATACATAATCATCAAGGAAAGGCAAAAGGGATCAGTAGGGAAACCCTACCTAAACCCTAGAAATATATTTCCTTTTGGGTTATGAAATATTTCATGTGTGAAGTTAAATGTAGTGTTTTAGGGTGTGAAGCTATGAGGATCATTCTTCACCTCAAGTATGGATAGAAATATATTATACATAAATTTAACCTACCACTATACTTGTATGGATCCATTTAGGTTTTGGCCACCAATAAATTATCTCCAATTCATGATCATGACCTTATCTATTTAATTATTCAACATCATTTCCTTTAGCTAAGTAAATCGACTTAGAAGAAATTTTATAAATCTAGAATTAGTTATCCCTCAAAATCTCTTCCAAAAGATTTTATAAAAACCCTAAAACCCAAGGCAAAAAAAATATTCCTCTTCTAGGGTTAGGGTTTCATCTGGTGAAAAAAGATAGACTAGATCACAAACAACACATGTGATTGAACATAGTTCTTATTAGATTCTAGAAAAATGGAAATTAAGGCCTAGGGTTTTATAGTATCATCTAAACCTTAAATGTAAAGAAATTATTTTAGTAATCACAACACATGTACGTAAAATAATTAAAGCATCATAAGTAATTGAGGATACCTCTTTGAAAGATCTTAGTTTCCATATGAAAACTAAAAGAAGACACACAAAATTAATCTTAGCACAAGATGATGAGGATATAAAATCAACTACAACCATTAATAGTCTTCAATAATTACCATTATTTTTTTCACTAATAAAATAAGACACACAAAATTAATCTTAGCACAAGATGATGAGGATATAAAATCAACTACAACCCTTAATAGTCTTTGATAATCACCATTATTTTGTTCACTTAAAGAAGAACCTACCATAATAAAAATTCTTGAGTCAACATAAATAGCTCCTATTGAGGAAGCTATTAAGGAAGGGAATATACTCATAAAATAAGTTTTAGTTTAAGAAGTAGAATCCTTTCCATCTTCTTCAATTCTTGATATAATCCGATTACTATACAAAGGAAAAAGTATTATGGTCTATGTAAAATAAAAATCATCTAGCTCTATTGAAGACCTAAAATTGTAGCTCACCATTGCACTGTCTAAATCTGATGTCATCATTAGATAACAAGTTGTAGATATTATTGATCTTTTGGCTCAGTTAAAATGTAAGAATTTACTCAATTCTTTTTTAACTCAAGGAATAGATAGTTTTGAAAATTAGGATTTGGATCACATAAATAAAATCAATAGGCTTGAGGAACAAGTAACTCATTTTGATAAATAAATGGTAAATTCTTAGATATATATCAATGAGTTATACGAATTTTTTTTTGTTAAAACATCAAATCTATAATTCTTAGCAACAAATGTTGATAATTCAACATGTTTCTATACAAACTTCTTCTTCTTCTAAACTCTCAATTGATCAAGCCTATAAAACTTTTGTTTCTCATTATGACTATCTAGACAAATAAAATCAGGTGTGTTTTGAGTTTAGGGAACTCAAGAAACAAAATAAATCCTTAGAAAATGAAAAATAGACAATAAAGGAAGATCTAAAGAAAGAAAAACAAAAGATCAAAAAAATTGAAGGTAATCTACAAGTTTCTTGTTAGATAGAAGAATATCTTCTAGATTGTAGAGGTCCGTCTTACTCTTAAAACCTGTATTTACATGAAAATTTTTATAGATGATATCTACTGATCATATCATATAATCTACCTTATAACATTGAAGATCCTCCTATATTTCTACACATTTTCCAAGAATCCACTCCAGAGAAACATGATTCATTATGTGAATTTTATCTATGTAATCTTATATTAAGAGACTATAATACTTTTATGGTCAATATATATGTGGGATAAGTCTTGCTAAGATCTCTTCTTTCCACTTGTAAAAATAAGATAGCTTGAAAACTCAGACATGAGATGTGATAAAATCCAAAACTACAGGGATATGCATCAGACCTGCTTTTACTAGTGCAAATAATCTATTGATTAAATTTAAATCTACTTGATAAATAAAAAGATCAAAGATTATTATTTATAGGCTTTGTATAATACTATTTTCTCTTTTGATCTATACATAAGACAACACTTTGATGTTTTATTTACAACTAGTATCATGTGTTGGACACATTAACAATTCCATTAAATAAAAAGGAGGTCATGTCTCCAACAAATTTAAGATGGAGGTTATGAAGAGAACAATCCATAAATGACATGATTTTTGATGTCATTAATTTAGGAAGAAAAAAATTTGGGTATGCATGAGATTCAAGCCACTAATTCTTCTTAATCCTATTCCACCATGGTATAAATGGAGTCCTTAAATAGATGACCAGTTTTAGATTTGGAAATGGATGGTGCAAACATATCATGGTTTCACCAGTCCCCTAGATGATCACTGGATGATGAATTCAATATATATGACCTCAGCTAGTGTTTACAAGATAGAGTTCAAAGTTATGAGGGGACAAACAATAGTTAAGTTTTCAAAAGGGGATTACAAAAGGTAAAGTGTGGGGGAAATGATGAGTCCAAAAGATGACTCATTATTACTATCAGTTTTCTTTGTTTCCTTTCCATTACCTCTCCTCTAGACTAAATAATGAAAGGATATTAGGCTTATATCTAATACTAGTGTAGTAATGGATGCTTTATCTTATTTAATGTAACTAAGTATAAGTTATTAATTCTATCATTTCATTCTAACCCTTTACATGTTTAGTCTCTCAATTTTGTGTATATATAAATTATACAATAGTCTATAAAGAATATATACATTTTTTGATGATCTTCTAAGGTGACTTATATGAAATATCTTACCATTTGGTAAGATACAAACTCATTTGACACATTTCTATCTCATTCAAGTCTTCTTCAAAATTAGTTATGGACTTGTATAGTAGTTATAGACACACACAATCCACTGCTATAAACTCACCTAGTAACTAAAGGCTCACCCAGTCCATAGCTATGAACTCATTTAAGATAAGATTTTATTCTTCACCAAAGAATTCTATCATCCCTATTAGCTTAACAACCTTGCTATGAACTTGTTTAACATTTAATATCCTTGAAGCATATTATTATGAACTTCATTAGGATTAACAAAAATAACTTTGAACTCTGCTATAGTTGTTATATACTTTATTAGTTTTGATCCAAACTCTTCTAATCTAGCTATGAACTTGTAGAATTGAAGATCCATACTTTTCATATTTTTTAACATACTTGAATATTTTTTTGGTCACTTATTATTTATAGTATTACTATAATTAGTAAATCTATAAATAAACTTTCTATATATATATATATATCAATCATTGTAGATATGTCAAATAGTCTTTTATAAGATAAATAAATCTAATAGATCTAGAAAGTCATTATTAGTAGACATTCAGTGGATTTTGTAATATATTGATCTTCCTATTTCAAACCATCAATCACCTATTTTAAGGAACCACTAAAATTAGGATTGTCTTGATAACAGAATATTGGCTATTGAGATCTATGGGTCTACATTTATAACATTATATAAGTGGATCTCTATAATGGGAGAAAGAGATAATTATTGTATTGTTCCGTTAATATTACATCACATTAATACAAGTTGTAATTATAGTCATGTAATCTATTTTGATTAATTAATAAAGATATATCCATTTTTTAATTACTATGTTTGCTTTTCATTCCTGTTCCTAAGGCAAACAAGGGCCCACTCTCCTTAAGAACCAAAAATGTATTTATATATGATATTTTATATGTATTTACAATTTTTAGTAATTATAACTATATTTCATTTTCATAACCTGTAGGAAATTATCTTTAAGTTCTAAGATTAAATTCAAGATTGCAAATCAGTTTATTTACTTTCAACATTGTGTTTATTTTCAGTAGTGTGTTTACTTTCAAGTAAAGTGTTCTTTTAGCAAGTGTATTTATTTCAATAAAATATATTACAAAGTATTTTAATTCTTCAAGTGTGTTTCTTTAATGAATAATCAAATCCTTTATAGAATAGATTAGATTAGACATTTAGACCACCCAAACCATCTTTATAAGACCTAAAATCATAATACTTGTTGTCAAAAGCTTTGGATGCTACCCCTAGCTTGAATTACATCAATAGAAAAGTTGATTACATGAAGGGATAAATGACACCCATCAAATTATTTGAGTATTTTAGTGAATAAAGTTATGGTTTAGTATATGTCATAGATAGATCAAGTCTACAATGAGAAAAAAGAGGTAAAATATGATTCAAGTGTTTAGGGCTTCCAAATTTCAAACTCTAAAATGTTATTTATATTCTTTAATTGAAAAAATTAGTGCTCATTAGGAAATAAGGCCATTCCATCTTGTTGGATAATGGTAATGTGTAATCACCTAAAAGTGGTATTTGAGTGCCAAGAGTGCTACTTGAGATAACCTATTCCTAAATTAATCCTAGAGCCTATCATCACACTTTTATAGCCTTTATGTAGACCAAAATCCTCCCTAATTAGCTAAAACATAGTCTAAGACCCTCACTTCTAGATCCTGGCCCTTCATGCCCAATAACCTTCTACATGGAAATCAACACCACATTAAGGACACTAGATCCACATGGTGTTAGTCTCCCAAAAATAACACTGATGTTATTTACCCTAACTTTCTTAAACATATATATTTTAAAAATTAAAAACCACCTAAGGTCAGCCTAAGTATATTTTATTATATGCACAAGCTATTAAACACTATAAATACATGAATTTTAGACTTCTATCCACTATATGGAAAATAAATGCAAAATACCTATTCAAATATGAAACAAGTTGAGCAAAATTAAGGTTATTAATCCCTATTCTACCATACTTCTACATACTACCATCTATAGTTGCCCTTAGCTCAGATTCTCTAGATTTATAATATCAAGCATACTTAAGGCATTCAAGACCACTATCATTATATTATCATTTGCACTTAAACCAAAAATTAGGTGGGAAGAACTACATTGGGCTTGATCCATCCTTAGAGTATTGGTATAGGTAACTCTCTTCATAGCGAAGTGTTGAAGATGTCTAACCTGTCCTACTAAAAAACACACTTTTTATCTTAAGCCTTAATTGTAAAGAGGATTAGGGTTTGCATCATAATCAACTATTATAGGTACAATATCAAGGTTTAGACTTCATGCATGTAAAAATATACCCAAAAACATAAGCACAAGTGCACCCAAAGTTTAGGAACACTCCCATACATAGGACACTAGTGCCATTTTCAAGACACTAGAGCCATATGGTGCTACTATCCAAGTGTGGAAATACTATCTAGGAGAGGATCCAACATATGGATCTGGTTGATGACACTTATACTTGTTTGTATCTCAGTTTTTAGCACATAGATCTTCTATATCAGGTGTTTTCTAGATAAGTATTTATTTACACATATATATTAATATTTTTAGAAAGTTAAAGATAGTCAAAATCTATAAAAAATTAATGGTTATTTATTGCATATTATTTCTCTAATTTAGACTACTCA
This sequence comes from Torreya grandis, assembly GCA_037957365.1. Taxonomy (NCBI): domain Eukaryota; kingdom Viridiplantae; phylum Streptophyta; class Pinopsida; order Cupressales; family Taxaceae; genus Torreya; species Torreya grandis. The sequence continues at coordinate 419,960 of JARHVA010004757.1, forward strand.
AAACTTTAGTCAAACATAGGATTTACATAGTTAAAACCCTAAAATATTAAAAAAATTGGTAAACTTAACTTACTTTAAACAATTCACAAACCCTAACCCTAGATTACCCTAGGATTCACATTTCTAGCATTTACTTAGTCTTAATTTATATCTTATTACCATGATTATCATGACAAAATCCATTTTTTGCTTCATGGTATAAAGGCTTGAACTTTTATTAAAATGTTTATTACCAACTATTTGTATAAACATACACATTTATGTTAATCCTATCATGGGTTTGGTTAGAGTGAAGCTTATTTTACACATTGGTCCTCCATCGTGTGAGTCCCATTTTTATATGAATTGTTGTTTTATGGATCACTATGAGTTACCTCTAGTTACTAATAGACAACAAAGGGATTAGAGGACTCCTTTTGTTCTACCTCCACCTAAACCACTTGATTATCTATGCTCCCATCCTACCTTTACTACTTGCCCAAAGTAATTAGTAGATCCTATAGTCTAAGTTATCAAAAGGCAAAACAAGGTGCCTCTTTAGTGTATATGGGAGTATCGTAACCCTACCATCCCTCGTCATCCATAACATACTACAATAGGGCCCATAAATCAACAAAGAGAATTTGATATAGTGGACTAGTTGAGAAATACACTGGTCAAAATATCTAAATTGGAATTACTTCAAAAAGTAATATTTTTTAAAGATATTCTTTTTCAAACACTTAATCATACATCTATGCCTTGTGATACCAAGCCATATTATTTTGCATCTATTATAAAGGATGTTGAGGATGTGATATATTTTTACAATGAGTACTTTCATTCATAGTCAGTAGTTGATTAGAATTTTCCACTTTTCATTCAATCTCAAATCAATAACATAGCTATTAAATGAGTTCTCATCAATAGTGGCTTAGGACTCAATATATTTAATCTCACATTTATATAAACCATGGGGGTTGATATAACATCTATTTAAAAACCATATAAGAATAATCAAGGGTTCGAAGACATTCCTAGACAAACATTGGGGTCAATTACATTGAACATTATAGTGGGAACAAAGACCTTACCTACACACTTTCAGGTGATGAAAAATCATTCACATTATAACTTGATACTCGAGAGACCTTAGATATATGCTATGGAGGCTGTACATTCTACTCTTCATAGATGCATCAAATTTTTACATGATGGGTACCTATACACATGTCCAATAGATAATCAACCATTTAGATATTATATACTAATCGAGCCTCCTACATCATGTACATCATCAAATGTGACACCTCATGTTCTTATCAATCCCCACCTCACAAAATTCCCATTGACTAGATGTATACATATGAGTTGGGGGAGTCTAGTGAGACTATTCATATACCATATCCATAACTTTATGTAGCATAGTTACCCTCACCGATGATAGAGAAATAGCCTCTCATAGTACAAACATCTTCACCCAAGGTAGATAAAGAGATTCTTACCACATATTTACCACTACTTGTTAATTCAAAAGAGGTTTACATTCATAATTTTGACATAGATTCACATGAAACTACAAAGGAGGATCAACCACCTATAGATATTGATGATTATTTATGTGGATTATATTTTATAGCAGTAGGCCCAAGAAAGTACAAAGATAATTAAAAGGCACTTATACCTCATCCTACACTAGTAACACCACTTGTCTAAGATCATATAGTTACAGGTTCTCATACCTAGCTATAGTAAAATAAAAATCCCTCAATCCATTTAGTTCATATGGGTACATCCATGGATATTGATTTATTCATATAAATTCAAGTTGGGAGTTCATAAGATATAAGAATCATATCTTATATTGATAGAGGGTTGATGATATTACCCATAGTTTGGTATAGATCAGCCATCATATTATCCCCACAAGAAGGTCAACCCTTTTACCACTTTCATAGACTCATAAGACATGATATCGACACATGCTCAAAATTACAATAAAAACTAAAAAAATTTAAGGCTCAAGGAACTATCTAGATCATATAAACTCCACCTCCAAAGGCATGACCAACGCCATCGATATGAGATCCTTCAAAAATACAAGTACCCTGATAAATTCATCACTAACATAGACATTCATGAAATGATCCATTAACTATATAAATATTTGTAACAGATAGATAAATTCCCCATGTGGCTATAGATGAAGATTTTGATCCTAACACTTGTACTTTGGCATTTTTACATCACATTGGTTATCAAGAGAGTAAGTTAGAACATGTCATACACTTATAGGATTCTATTGGACATATTACACTACTAGTTACATTGGTCCTAAGGTGGCCCATAAATTATTCTTCATTTTGAGTAGGGATACTCACATACAAGTTACACTTGGTAGTACATGGTTGTAGATGATGGATGCCACATTTGATCGATCAGATAGATGTTTGACATTTACTCATGATGGACACATGGTTTGAATCTTAGATGATGACATAGATGAAAACCACAAATTTCACATAGATACTCTATGGTATAATGTGGTTTACCCTATGACTATGCAAGAGGCATCTTACACATTTGAAAAGCATGCCATTTTGATGCATACACTCAAGACTCATGCCAAGTTTAAGGATCCACTGTTATATATAGATTGGTATGATGACTATAATGATGATGAATTATATGATTTTGGATAGATTAAGTATTGGATACTGGATGATCTTCCACTAGATCCATCCTTTGATTTCCAAATCCCATGGATGTGATCTTGGGTCTATAGAGACATTACACTTTACTTATTTACTACTAAATTTACATTTATAGCATCGACTTATACATACTTTATTTTATCTTTCTCTTTATACATAGTTTATTTTCATTTACTTTTACATAGATTATATCCAAAAAATACAAAAAGAATATAGCATGCCAAAACATAAAAACATTCAAATATTACTCAGAAAACACAAAAATTATAGATTATATGCATTAATATGTTTATATTTCTTATATTTTCTAGACACTACATATGCTAGCTATTTTAACCTTTTAAGGTTTTACTAATGTAAATACTATGTTTGATTAAAGGGTCGGTTAGTCTAAATCAATGAAATAATATGTAATACATAACCACTAATTTGTTACATATTTTGACTTGCTTTAACTTTATAAAAATAGTAATAAATATGTGCAAATAAAGACTTATCTAGAAAAACCTGACACAAAATATCTAAGTACTAAAAACTGGGATACGAATAGGTTTGAGTGTCATCAACGGGATCCCTATGTTAGATCCTCTACTAGACAGTAGCACCACACTTAGATAATAGTGCCATATGGCTCGAGTGTCCTAAAAATGGTGCCCTGTCCTCTATGTGGGATGTTCCTAAATTCTAAGTGCAACTATGCTTGTGTTTATGGGTTCTATTCCTACATGCATGAAGTTTTAAAATATGCATTTTGTTTATAATAAATAATTTATGATGCAAACCCTGATCCTCTTTGCTAGTGAGGCAGGGGATGAAAATGTGTGTTCTTTAGTAGGATAGGATGGACATCCTTAACACCCCACTATGAAGAGAGTTTCATACATACCAATACTTTAAGGAGAGATCAATACCTATGTAGTTCTCCGTAACTCAATGCTGGTGTAAGTGCAAGTGATGCTAGAATGATAATGGTCTTGAATGCCTTGAGTGTGCTTGAGATTAGAAATTTAGAAAATCTAGGCATAGGGTAGCTATAGATGGTAGTATGCATAAATAGGGAAGAATAGGGATTAATAACCTTGATTTTGCTCAAATTATTTCATGTTTGAATATGTCTTTTACATATATTTTATATCTAGTGGATAGAGGTCTAAAAGTAATGTATTTATAGTGTTTTGTAGCTTGTGTGAACAATAAAAGATACTTAGGCTGACCTTAGGAGGCTTTTGTTTTTGAAAATATATTCATTTGGGAAAATTAGGGCAAGGGATGTTAGTAATATTTTGGGGACACTAGCACCACATGGATCTAGTGTCCTTAATGTGGTGCTAATATCTAGTTGGTAGGTTGCTAGGCATAAGGGTTGGGATCTAGAAATGAGGGTATGAGGTTATGTTTTAGCTGACTAGGGATGCCTGTGGTCATACAAAGGCTAGAAAAGTGTGATAATAGGCTTTAGAATAGGTTTAGGGGTAATATAGGAATAGGTTATCTCAATTATCACTATTATCACTCAAATACCACTTTTATATGATTGCATTTATGCCCCCTTTATGATATAAATGTAGCAAAGTGAAATGACTAGTATAAAGGAAAAAGAAATATACTTGGACATACCTAGGAAGTTAAGCTTGTGTAGTTGAGTCTAAGTATGTGAAGCTAGGTTTATGTATGTGAAGCATGATCCAAAACATGACATTTAATGAAATGTGCATAAATCATTCCCTTTTAAAGAGATACCAAAATTAAGAGACTATGTGTAATAAATAAGTAATAGAGTAAATTTTAGTAAATATATGGGAAAGAGGAAAGAAACAAATACACCTTATTAGGTATGTGAATGAATGCAATAACCTTATGACAAATTGTGTGTGCATATATATAGTGATCAAATAATTGAATAACTTAGAATTAGCTAATAGTTTGCTTAATCTTCATGTGTGGGTGGCTAAATAACTCAGTCTTGTTTTGACTCCATCATTACCCACCCTACTTTGTGGATCATGACCTATGAATATCTTGGATTAGACTTTAAACCTTTCATGTGGGTCAATAAAGAACTTAATTAGGTTATTAATTGATCATTTAACACTCAAGTGTAGTATATTCTCTAAAATTAAAATACACAAAGTGCTAGAAATATCTATGTATGTCAACTCTACGACCACTCAGGTACATTAGGTGGATCTAGGCCACTCAAGAATGCCAACCACTATAAATGAAGTAAGGCATGGAATTGGTGATAACATGGACTATGATTTAAATTATATATAGCATAGATAATGACTTGGATTTTATCATTCCATCTGATCAACATGTGTGTAATTGAGCATATAGAAACTATACACTATGCACATGCCCCCAATCTGATATTTGAGTATACTAATTATGGACTAAGTTTTAATGAGTGTATATAAGTATCTAAACTAAATATGGGAATGATCATGCCACTAATCTAAGCAAATGATATGAATTTAAGCTGAAATAGTGTGAATCTAAATAAAATCTGAGCATAACTGTCAAACCTATAACTATATTTGTGCAAACATGTACTATACTTGGTGTACTATTCTAGTTAATTTAAACTACCATAAAATTAGGGATACTGGGAAGTATCACCATGTCTTGGATAGAAGTGCCATATGGTCCTCCTGTCCCTATCTAGGTGTTAATGTCTATCTAGTCTAAAATTTGAGTCACAACTATTTTTTGAGTCCTTATTTATTTCTGTGTTTTGTCTATGTCTAATTTTTAAAAATTGAACCTGTGTGCTAAAATATATTCTATGAATGAAATATAGAAGTATGATCTATATGATAAACCAATGTGAATTCCCCCTCTTTTTAGGGTAGTTGTTGAACCTGTGTAATAATTGTTGACCATTTTTTGCCCAATAGGCCAAAAATCAGTCCCTTCCTATCCTTGCTATTCGAGGCCATTTCATTTTTTTGATTTTGCATGAATCTGTTCATTTCTATGGACTCTGTAGAATTTCTATGGACTCTACAGGTCTAAATCTACAGACTCAGCAAGATAGTCCTTTGGCACGTGGAGAATTAGTTCAAAGAGTTTTGGGTTTTACAAAGCTTCTTCAGGCTCTGGTTTGAAGAAAATCATAAGAAAAGTCAGTGTATATAAACCATTGAAACCGTTCAATCGGTTCAAGTTCAACGCTCCATTCAATCGGTTCAAGTTCAACGACTTAAGTTCAATATTTGGTTCAATGCAAAAGTTCATCGGGCTTGGCTTTTGGTTCATTAGTACGCTCCTTTGAGCCTTGAACCATTGAACCAAATTTTGGTTCAACGGCTTCAGTTTAATGGAAAAGGTTCAATGTCAATGGTTTGATAGAGTCCATCGGCCTTCATAACTACCGACGCGCTTAGGTGAACCGTTGAACCAAATTTTGGTTCAACAGGTTCAGTTCAAAGGAAAAGTTCAATGAAGAGGTTCATCAATCTTGGTTCATGCAAGGAGTTCAATGGTTTATTTCATACTTCATCGGCTTTTATGTCATTTGGCATCGATGTGCAATGCTTGAACCAAACTGTTGAACCATTTTTTGGTTCAACAGGTTCAGTTCAAAGGTTGGGTTCAATGAAAAGCTCAATGGAAGGGTTCAAAGGTTCATCGGCGTGCTCATTTGAACCATTGAACCATTGAACCAAATTTGGGTTTAACGGCTTGGTTCAACAGGCTGGTTCAATGCATGGTTCAAGGGTATGCCCTTGAACCGAAGGGTAGTCATAGTCAAATGACCTTTTTAGAGGGCTGGCACTTGAAAGTACTTTTCAAAGATTTGGGCATGGTTCATTTCAATTCAAAGGTTCATCGGCTTTTGTTCACTCCCCATCGGCACAAAATGGTTAAACTTTGAACTATTGAACCAAATTTTGGTTCAACGGGTTCGGTTCAAGGGTCTGCCCCAAGCCAAAGGGGATCTTCAAGTCCAAAGCACCCTTTCGAAGGGCAGACACTTCATATTAAAAAATATTTGGGTGTGCCTCAAAGTAGCAAAGGGAAGAAAATGGAAAACATTTTCACAAACAATTTGTCCGCAGAAATGCACAGCCAAAATGCAAAGTGAAAGTGAAAGAATTTCCGCAGACATTTTGTTCGCAGAAAATGCAGCGAAGCCACATAGACCCAGGGAAATTGACTTGGGGAAATTGTCTATGGATGATTTACCTGTAGGAGCCTGGGAGGACTTAACCAAGGCAGAAAAGCTGCAGGTGCTTGAGGAGATGCCACGTGGACCCGATGACGGCCGTGAGGCCGTCAAATTTAAAAGAATAGGATAGCTGTTAATATTCAAAGTATGACAACCGTAAAAACATCAATTTTAGCAAAATGGAATAACCATTTGTTTTCAAATGGGAAGCGCTAGCCAAGAAAGAGCTCATAATGTAGCAACCCACTTGTATGTTCACCCAAGGAGCCAAGCGGCTAGAAAAGACAAATTTCAAGTGACAAGCAGAGTGACAACACAAAGAGTAGTCAAGCAGTCAAGTGGCATAAACAAGGTAATTTATTGCCTGATGGCATGAATGACAAATGAGAAAAGCAATAGGTAGGTGATGAGTGAGTAATTAAGTCTGATTGGTGTAAATTAGAGAAGTGACTTTGGTAGGTGAAGTAGTGCCAGTGAATTGATCATTTGGAATGATAGCAGCCAGTAGTGCAACTTCTTTCTCTATTTTACATTAAATTGAAAGGCAAACTGTGTAAGTCATCCAAGCATGAAATGTAAGTCTCGAACAGGCAAAATGAATAGTCCATTTAATTCCTTGAGTGACTTGTTCTCTTCATGAAAGGACACGTATGCCACTTGTAAAGAAGGAGCGCCAAATGGGCCTCTTTGCTTCTCATATATATTGTGGACTTGTTTCATTTTGGAATCATCTTTTCACAATTTTACAAGGTGCAACCCTGCTAAAATTTCTACTTGAATCTATAAACATAGTTTTACCTCTTCTTGGATAGATATCTTGTGTATGTCCTGAGTGTTGATTTGTGTTTATTCATTATCTTTGATGCTCTCACAGGTTTAACATCAACACGCTAGCTATCTACAAGGCACCATCTACAACTGATATGAGAAGAGTTCTATTTTAGAGTGAAAAATAGAGGGGATTATCTACAGAGTGCTTCTTATAACACCTTTGAATGAACCTCCTTTTTATGTATCTTTCATTTTTACCTCCCTGTCAAGTTTGCAAATTACTTCTTCTGTCAAGGGTGCAGCATATAAGTGTATTTTCTCTGATTTTGAGAGTGGGTGTGAAAGGATCATACTATTTTGGTGTATCACCTCCTTAGAGTAGGTTTGTTTTCCTGCATTTCTTCTCCCTTTCCATCCCCCCCTTTATTATAGCTGTATATATATGCATGTCTATATTTTTCACTACCTGAAACAAATAAAGATACATCAAAGGGAGCTAGCCCTTAACTAGAGACTCTCCTCTCCTACTTCACCATCCCACAGGTGAGAGAGGAGTTTCCATGTTGCAAGGAGAAGGTAGGAACTAGTTTTCTTGCCATTGGGTGCAATTTCTTATGTCAACAGTTCTAGCACACCTGGTGGAACGCTCAATTTGAAAACTCAATAAAAATATAGTACTATGCGCATCAATAGTTTTGGCACACCCAGTGGGACCTTTAGTTTGATAATTTAGTGAAGTTCAGGATTGATGCTGGTCCTGATACAACTATTTTAAGTCTTCCAGCATCTAGTGACTCCACTGATAAGAGCTTTAGTTCTATATTTTCAAAACCAATTTCTTAATCCTCTATGCCTATGGTCACCATAAGGTCTGCTTCAAGAGGGTTCCCTTTTGATTTCATTGAGTTACCTTTAAACTCTGCTAAAAGACTATGATTTGAAAGGACCCATCCTTATCCAACAATCAATCCTCCTAGGCCTATTTTAAGAGCCACATACGTAGCTCAACCCTAGTTATAGCTGATCCTAGCCATGGCACTACCTTTTACAGCTTTTCATGGTGAGAGCCCCTTAAATCTCCCACACTATGATCCAATTCTAGGAATAGCTCTAAATAATGTGCCTTCTTTTGATGAAGTGGGACCTATTATAGCCATTGAGAATATTAAGAATATTTCCAACCTTTGTAATATTCACAATATAAAAAAATAAAATATTGCCATCAGACTGTTGGCACTGTCTCTTAAAGGCAAGGCTCTTGATTGGTATGGGACCTTGCCTGTGAATTCCATACATTCTTGGAATAAATTGGGCACTTAGTTAACTGATCATTTTGGGGAAAAGGGTGATGGCCTCTCTCTTGATGAGCAACTGGTGACCATAAAGAGAGCTTCACATGAGCATATGTAGGACTTCAACACATGCTTTCAAAAGACTTGGGATAGAATTCTCATCCTGGTAAGACTGACCCCCAACTATACTTTCTTGTACTATTTAAAGGTGTTAAATAGTGATATTACTGTGATGATCCAATCTATGGGAGGACATATACTACCAGCTGCTTATGACATTGCCATAGCAGTTGAAAATTGCTTGGTTCAAGCCAAGAAAATTGCCCCTAGGCCTCACATGCCACTTTTCCTAGAATCACTACCCCCGATCTAGGCTGTTGCTCCCACAATTGCTCCCTTGCCTATCATTGAGAAACTAGCTGCTACTCCGTCAAATGAATTAAGTGAAGTTAAAAGCCTGTTGCAAAACATGTCAAATGAACTTGTTGCCCTTAAAAGGCAGCAAGCTCAAAGCAACAGGCTGAACCAAGGATATCAACAATATGGCCAGGCCCCTAGACCCCCCTTTCAAAATTATAACCAAAATCAAGGGCAACTCACTACAACTAGGCCATTTCAAAACTACAACACTGGTCCCTCTTCATCATCTAAGGCCATGGTGCCTGTTCAAAATAATTTAGTACAAGAGTAGTCAAGCTATTCAACCATGGGATATGGTCAAGAATAGGCAATCTATACAAATGAGGTGATGAACTATTTTTAGAATGTAGATAACCAAATAGCCGCTCAATCTCAGGCCTTTGAGCCTTCAATGCAGCCCAGCATGAGTAACAATCAGGCTCAGCCTGATTCTACCTTGATGAATCATTTGGAAGAAGATTTTTACTTAGTAAATTATGTGGGCACTACAGACAATTAGGCTGATTGTGTCGTATCCAACATGAGGTTTAAGAGAAGAGTAATGGGAGAAACCCAGGCTACCACTCAGGCATCATCAGCACCTCCTCCATCACACTCCAATGCAAAGGCCCCAAATTTTAGGTAGTGGTCTATAACTTCAGCCCCTTAGCTTGTAGTTTAGCTTGGAATCAACCCCAAAGAAAACTTAAGGCATGGAATTCCTCAAATCAATATAGTGGATCAGATGAAGAAGCTAAATATGAATATCTCTTTATGGGATGTGTTGTCTCTTCCAGGCTAAAAGGATGTGTTAAAAAGGGAATTGAATGAGCTAGATTATCAATCTATCCAAACCAACATTGATAATGTCTTGATGACAAATGGATAGCCTTCCACTTCAAGATAGGTGAAGAAGGAAGAGAAGACTCCTCCTTTCTATGTATCCTTGGTCATTAGGGACTTCTTGGTGCACAACTGCATAATTGATAGTGGGGTCAACACCTCAGTGATGCCCAAGTGCATTACTAATAAGATGGGATTGAAGTATCAAGAAATGAACAAAGGAATCCTACAGCTAAATGGGACACCTGGAAAAATAGTTGGGATTGTGAAGGGTCTAGGCTTGACATTACATGCTTGCCCAACTTTCTCAATTCCCCATGATATAGTGGTAGTGGATGTTGCTCTGTATTTTGAAATTTGTTTGTCTATGGACTTCACGTCCAAGATAGGTGGCTCTCTAGTAGTGAATTGGTCATATCTAGTTTTCAAAACCAAGTATGGGACCAAAGTGAAAATTGAGTCTGAGCCACTCTATAAGGACCATCTAGAACCATATTCGCCCAAGGCAACAAATGTCAGTTACACCATCATCGACCCAAAAGAGTCTCAGATAGACCAATATCCATCCTCTGCTCTTGAAGGAGTCATAGACTTACTCTTGGATGAGTGGGGAAATGATAACTTCAAACATGATCCATACAAATTCATTGAGGAAGCAGACCTTGGAGTCTATTGCATGCATGAGGAAGGTGCCTTCATGCCAAATTTAATGAAGTAAAGTGGAGAAGACCTTATCCTATGGCAGCTATTTTTTGATGGTTCCAAAATTAAAATAGGTGCTGGAGGTGGGGTGATGTTGGTTTGCCCTTCGAAGGAAAGGTACTTTTCAGCTTTCTATTTCCAATTCTATTGCATGAGTAATGTTGCAGAATATGAGTCTTTGATCCATGGCCTTGAATGGGCAAGAAAAAGAGGGATTAGGGAGTTGCAAGTCCTGGGAGACAGTGAACTAATTGTAAATCAAGTAAGAGGCCTAAACCTGACCAAGAACTCCTTGCTGAAGTCTTAAAAACATAGAGTTTGGGACTTGGTGGAATTTTTTCTTGCTTTTAACATTGCCTCTATTACCAGGGAGCAGAATAAATACGCTGATAGGCTGGCAGCAATTGGTGCCCAATTTGATGTTTCAAAGGAAATAAGTTGAGACTATGGTTCACACCACTTAAAAGTGGTGGTTCAGCCTTCAATCCCAAACAATGTTGCAAATTGGCAGGTCTTCAAAAGTGACCAACAGATAGCCTTCTTCCTACAAGAAGAAGCCAAGTTCGCAACACACAACTAGGTGAAACTGCACCAGCAATATGGCAATCAGATTGTTCAGTTGAAGAACAATAAACTCCCCAAAGGTCTGGTCATGCTTGAAAGCATTTTCAACAGAGATGACCAGTTAAGAAATGACAAGGCGTGCATCACTACCAAAGAAGAAAATTATGAAAGGGTCAAAATCTTCAAGGGCAAGCTACTGGTGCTTAGCAAGGTTTGTACGTTTCAGGAGAGGCAAGCTTTCATTCTATTGTGTCAAGAATTAACTAATGTGTTTGTGTGGGATTACAATGACTTAAAGGGCTTTGAGCCAAGGCTTTCCCAACACACCATTGAATTGGAAGAAGGTGCCAGGCTAGTAACACAAAAGCAAAGGCCTGTCAATCTTACAATTGAGCCCCTCATATAAAGGGAATTGGCCAAATTAATTTAGTCTGGAATTATATTTCCAATCAAACATTCCTCATGGCTGGCCAACCTTGTTCCTGTTAGAAAGAAAAATGGGGATATCAGGCTGTGTGTCAACTTTAGAGACCTTAATAAAGTCTCTTTAAAGGATCATTACCCCCTTCTAAGCATGGATCAAATCCTCTAGAAGGTAACTGGTAGTGAGCATTTCTCCCTCCTAGATGGTTATTTAGGGTACAATTAGATTCTAGTGCAAGGCTGTGACCAGCACAAAACAACCTTCACCACAAAATGGGGAATGTTTACCTACAAGAAGATGCCATTCGGCCTATCCAATGCTGGTGCTACCTTTCAGTGAGCCATAGACATGGATTTTAATGGCTTGATAAATAATAACATGCTAGTATACCTCGATGATGTAACGGTATTCTCCAAGAAAGCGAGCCAGCACATGGGACACCTCAAGCAAATTTTTGAAAGGTACAGGGAATTTGGCATCTCTCTTAATCCAAAGAAGTGTGTGTTTGTTGTTCATGAGGGGAAACTCCTTGGCCACATTGTGTCCAAGGAAGGTTTGTCTATTGACCCCAAGAGAGTTTGTTCTATATTGGAGATGTCCCTACCAAAACACAAGAAAAGTCTGCAGAGTTTCTTTAGTAGGATTAATTTCATTTAGAGATTCATTCCAAATTTTGTAGAGATAGTCAAGCCACTTACCCTTATGCTGAAGAAAGGTGAGGATTTCAAATGGATAGCTGAGAGGAAACATAGCTTTGAGGCCATCAAGTAGGCCATAACTCGAGCTCCCACTTTTATCAGCCCAGACTGCAGCAAAGACTACAACCTCTATACCTTTAGAAATGAGGAAGTGATATTTGCCATGCTTACCCAAGCTAATAGTGATGACCTCGAGCAGCCACTTACTTTCTTTAGCCAAGATTTAGAGGACTTTGAAGTTAGGTACACATATGTAGAAAAGTAAGTCCTGGCAGTGGTGCAGAGCCTAAAGAAATTTAGGCATATGTTGTCTAATAGTAGGATCCAACTTATGGTCCCACATCTGGGTGTCAAGGATTTCTTAACCCATAAAGATTTAAATGAAAAGAGGGCAGGTTGGATTACCAAAGTGATGGAGTATGACATAAATATCAAGATCACCAAGCTGGTGAGGGGAAGAGGCTTGTGTGAACAGTTGGCTGTAGACTTAAAGCAAGAAAGGAGAGACAACTTGTTAATCCATGATGTAGCCACAATGGAAGAACCAGCTATCATAAAGGATTAGACATTGGACATGAAGCATTTCCTTCTCACGGGTGAATGCCCATAGGGTCTTGATAAGACCGGGAGAAGGTATTTTAAACTCCAGTCCCTTCTTTATGTTCTAGTTGATGAAGTATTGTTTAGGAGGGATTTCTCTGGGGTCTTCCTAAGGTACATTGACCCAAACTAGGCTGATAAGGTATTGGTTGAGTTCCATGATGGGTCAGCAAGTGGTCACTTCGCCCCTAGAGCTACAACAACAAAGATAATGAGAGCTAGCTATTTCTGGCCTACTCTTTTCAAGGACACCCATGCTTGTGTAAAAAAGTGCTAGAAGTGTGCACTTTTTGATGGAAAATAGAGATTGGCTGCCATGCCTCTATAGCCCATTCAAGTTGAGCAACCATTCATGTAGTGGGGCCTAGACTTCATAGGGATGATCAACCCTCCCTCCAGTGCTGGGCACAAATGGGTCCTGACTACTACAGATTATTTCACCAGGTGGGTGGAGGCTATCACTTTGAAAGAGGTGAATGAAAGTGTAGTCCTGAAGTTCTATGAAGACCTAGTAACAAGATTTGGGGTCCCAACCACCATAATCTTAGATAACACTTTGGCTTTTTTGGGGACCAAAACAAGTGAATGGGTACTTAAGTATGGCATATACCTCAACACTTCATCAAATTATTATCCACAGGGGAATGGATTGGCTGAGTCCACCAAAAAAAATTTGATCAAAATCATAAAGAGAACTATGGAAGAAAATTAGAGAACTTGGCATGCCAAGCTAAAGACAGCTCTATGGGTTGACTGAATTACTCCAAAAAGAGCAATCAAAAATTCTCCATATACGCTTGTGTATGGAAGGGAAGCTAGGCTTCCCATCTCACTTGAATTACTAGCATTGGATCTCTCCCACCAACTGCAATTTGAAGAAGGAAATGGCTTGGAGGTCAGGTTATGTGAGCTGATGGAACTCCAAGAGGTAAGAGATCAGGCTATGGCTTTCATGACTAGTCACCAACAACAAGTAAAGAGGCACTTCGACAAGAAATCTTTGCTAAAAGATTTTGCTGAAGGAGACATCATCTTAAAGTGGGACGAAGATCAAGCTAAGCCCAAAAAACATGCAAAATTTGATGCCCTATGAAGCGGTCCTTACATGATCACTCAGTGCAAGCAGCATAATGCGTTCCAACTTTCCAGGTTGGATGGTGAAGAATTGCGTATCCTAGTTAATGGGATACATTTGAAATGCTGTCACTAATTTTTGGGTTTGCTTGTACATATTCTCCTTTTGTTTTCTTTTCTTGTTTCCCCTAAGTGTTGTTGCACAAGTTGTAGTTTTCTTAGCCTTGTGTGTGTTTTCTTTTCCTCAGAGGTGGGTCTGTGTATTTTGGTTCTAAGTTATAATAAAGCTATTGATGGTTCTCAAGTTACTATTGAATCCATGCCCAATGGATTTTCAAGGCAGCTAGATTCTAAGCATGGCAGGCATGCTTCCCCTGTGAGTCACCAATCTGTTGACCATTTTTTGCCCAACAGGCCAAAAATTGGTTCCCTCCTTTCCCTACTATTTGAGGCCATTTCATTTTTTTGATTTTACATGAATCTATTCATTTCTACAGACTCTGGAAAATTTCTACAGACTCTGTAGGTATAAATCTATGGACTCAATAAGATAGTCCTTTGGCGCATGGAGAATCAATTCAAAGAGTTTTGGGTTTTACAAAGTTTCTTCGGGATCTAGTCTGAAGAAAATCACAAGAAAATTCAGCGTATTTGAACCATTGAACCCATTTAATCAGTTCAAGTTCAATGCTCCATTCAATCAGTTCAAGTTTAATGGCTTAAGTTCAACATTTGATTCAATACAAAAGTTCATCGGGCTTGGCTTTTGGTTCATTGGTGTGCTCCTTTGAACCTTGAACCATTAAACCAAATTTTGGTTCAACGGCTTTGGTTCAATGGAAAAGGTTCAACATCAATGGTTTAATAGAGTCCATCAGCCTTCATAACTACTGGCACACTTAGGTGAACTGTTGAACCAAATTTTGGTTCAACAGGTTCAGTTCAAAGGAAAAGTTTAATGAAGAGGTTCGTCAATCTTGGTTCATGCAAGGAGTTCAATGGTTTATTTCATACTTCATCAACTTTTATGTCCTTTGGCATTGGCACAAAATGCTTGAACCAAACCGTTGAACCATTTTTTGGTTCAACGGGTTTGGTTCAAAGGTGGGGTTCAACGAAAAGTTTAATGGAAGGGTTCAGGTTCATCAGCACGCTCAGTTGAACCATTGAATCGTTGAACCAAATTTGGGTTCAACGACTTGGTTCAATAGGCCAGTTCAATGCATGGTTCAAGGGTATGCCCTTGAACCAAAGGGCAGTCATAGTCAAATGACCTTTTCAGAGGGATGGCACTTCAAAGGACTTTTCAAAGATTTGGGCATGGTTCATTTCAATTCAAAGGTTCATTGACTTTTGTTCACTCCCCATCAGCACAAAATGGTTAAAATTTGAACTGTTAGACCAAATTTTGGTTCAACAGGTTTGGTTCAAGGGTCTGCCCCAAGTTGAAGGGGATCTTCAAGTCTAAAGCACTTTTTCGAAGGGCAGACACTTCATATTCCAAAATATTTGGGCGTGCCTCAAAGTAGCAAAGGGAAGAAAATGGAAAG
Organism: Torreya grandis; assembly: GCA_037957365.1. Lineage (NCBI taxonomy): Eukaryota > Viridiplantae > Streptophyta > Pinopsida > Cupressales > Taxaceae > Torreya > Torreya grandis. The sequence continues at coordinate 435,741 of JARHVA010004757.1, forward strand.
AATTTCCATGGACAATTTGTCTGTGGAAATGCACAGCCAAAATGCAAAGTCAAAGAGAAAGAATTTTTGCGGACATTTTGTCTGCAAAAAATGCAGCGAAGCCACATAGACCCACAAAAATTGGCCTCAAGAAATTATCTGCAGACAATTTACCCGTGGGAGCCTGGGAGGACTTAACCAAGGCAAAAATGCCATAGGTGCCTGAGGAGATGCCACATGGACCCGATGACGGCCGCGAGGCCATCAAATTTAAAAGAATAGGATAGTTGTTGATATTCAAAGTATGACGGCCATAGAAATGTCAATTTTAGTGAAATGGAATAACCATTTGTTTTCAAATGGGAAGCACTAGCTAGGAAAGAGCTCAAAATGTAGTGACCCACAAATATGTTTGCCCAAGGAGCCAAGCAGCCAAAAAAGACAAATTTCAAGTGACAAGTAGAGTGACAAGGCAAAGAGCAGTCAAGCAGTTCAAGTGGCATAAATAAGGTAATTTATTACGTAATGGCTTGAATGACAAATGAGCAATAGGCAGGTGATGAGTGAGTAGTTAAATCTGACTGGTGAAAATTGGAGAAGTGACTTTGGTAGGTGAAATAGTGCCAACAAATTGATCATTTGGAATGATAGCAGCCAACAATGCAACCGATTTCTCTGTTTTACATTAAATTGAAAGGCAAACTGTGTAAGTCATCCAAGCAGGAAATGTAAGTTTCGAACAGGCAAAACAAATAGTCCATTTAATTTCTTGAGTGACTTGTTCTCTTCATGAAAGGACATGTATGCCACTTGTAAAGGAGTGCCAAATGGGCCTCTTTGCTTCTCATATATATTGTGGACTTGTTTCATTTTGGAATCATCTTTTCACAATTTTACAAGGCATAGCCCTGCTAAAATTTCTACCTGAATCTATAAACACAGTTTTACCTCTTCTTGGATAGATATCCTGTGTATGTCCTAAGTGTTGATTTGTGTTCAGTCATTGTCTTTGATGCTCTCACAGGTTTAACATCAACACGCTAGCTATCTACAAGGTGCCATCTACAGCTGATAGGAGAAGAGTTCTATTTTGGAGTGCAAAATAGAGGGGATTATCTATAGAGTGCTTATTATAACACCTTTGGATGAACCTCATTTTTATGTATCTTTCATTTTTACCTCCCTGTCAAGTTTCCAAATTGCTTCTTCTGTCAAGGCTGCAGCGTATAAGTGTGTTTTCTCTGATTTTGAGAGTGGGTGTGAAAGGGTCATACTATTTTGGTGTATCACCTCCTTAGAGTAGGTTTGTTTTCTTGCATTTCTTCTCCCTTTCCATCCCCCCTTTATCATAGCTATATATATATATATATATATATATGTCTGTCTATATTTTGCACTACCTAAAACAAATAATGATACATCAAAGGGAGCTAGCCCTTAACTAGAGACTCTCCTCTCCTACTTCACCATCCCATAGGTGAGAGAGGAATTTCCATGTTGCGAGAAGGTAGGAACTAGTTTTCTTGCCATTGGGTGCAATTTCCTATGTCAACAATAACTTTCCTCAAAATAAATAGCTTCATAAAATTATGTTAGTTGGAGCATAAATGATAACTGCATAATCATCCAATGTAATGTTCAAATATAACATCATAAAGTAAGATAATTTGAGCATAATTATTTAATTTAATATGTATGTTATATATATAATTAAACAAGGGTGTCAAGATAGATGTAATCAATGTTTGTAAAAACAAATCTGAGTAGCTACTTAGGGGGATGGGGCATGATGTCCATCATGACATCTAAGTAATAAGGGTAGATGCATGAAGTCCCTCATGGCATTGAGACCTAGTGTGTATAACAAGTAAAGAAAAGTTTCATGGCCATTATGAATATAATAAATCATACATACAAAACACACGAGGCATGAAAAATAGGCCAAGGGACCACAATATAAGGGACATGGGAACATGTCACTAAACTTGAGAAAAAAATACATACACAGACATTCAAATGTACAGATAAATAATCAAGAAAACACACACAAGGGAAATGGGCACATGTCCAAGGCATACATGAATAGAAGTGGCATAGAGCTAAATAATAATGGCATATTCAAATTCCCTTGAATAGAATAAGCATAGAAAATACAATCAAGTTTAAACTATGAAAGCTAGAAATGTAAGCATACATCAATTTAATACAAATATATGTAAGAGAGAGGATGTACATATGCTAAGCCTAAATTAGTGATAGTTATAAAAAAATCTATGTGTGAGTATCAATGATCAATATCAAGATATATCAATGCAAAAACTAGAATGTATAGAATGTAAGGATAACACTTGGTAATAGAAACTGTGTATAAAATGCCCCCATATGGGTTAGTGTGTCAAATTAATAAATATGAATTGGTGTATATGCCACCATTTTTTAGATGATAGGAAGTCTAGATCAGTGTAGTGGACCTTAGTCCTGCAAGCAATCTATATGCACTCGATAAGAACAAGTAAAGCATGTATGTATGATAAAACTAACTATACTAAGATAGTTAACATATGTAGTGTCTAGAAAATATAAGAAATGTAAACATAGAAATGCATATAATCTATAAAATTTTGTGTTTTATAAGTAATTATTTGAATTTTTTAATGCTTTGACATGTTATATTGATTTTGTATTTTCTAGATAAAGCTATGTACAAGCAAGTGAAAATAAACTACGTACAAGAAGCAAGAGAGAAGTATATATAAGGGGGTAGGAACCATACTAACTTATAAGTCTCATGGGAGACTCATTATCAATGTGAACTATGTAAAATAAGGAAACTATGATCATGCATGCTATGTGAAAGGGTAAATGTGATCCCATAATCTATTGTAATGTGTAATCTATGTTTGTATCTACCTATGTAGTGGTGTTATGAATCTATGTCACTTATAGTGATGCCTTGTGAACTATAGGGGTCTTAAGAACCCATCTGGTAGAAGAAGCTTTAGGTGACATAGGTGCCTCATGGTGAGAACCTCAAGAACCCAATAATACTGATCTCAACTTAAACTAAGTGGAGGAAGGTCTTCTTAATCTGTTACATATATATGATGTAGGGATCTCTCTAATAATGGTCTCTATGGGAGAGTATACATATGTGTCGATACCATAGGATTAGACCTTGCCTACATTGGTGGATCTACTTAACTCTATGATGTATGCATATGAAATTTACTCTAAGCTATAACTGATAACTATGCAATATCTGGTAATAGTGTTGGAATTGTAACTAATGACTATGTTGTAATTGACTATGGGATGGGTGGAAGATAATCATATGGGAGACCCTCAACTTTGACTACCTAATTTATGTGTATGTATTTTAGGCATCGCACTATAAATTGTATGTATTAGATCTATTATAACCATGGACTACCTAATAAAATATCAAATATGCCTGCACTAGGTACTACTTATAACTGAGTGGCTATATGTGCTGGTCTAACATGTAATGGAAGTACAATCTCCCTGATGGAGTTATAAACGTGACCACTAAAACCACTAATGACTATGTCTATGGGGAATATATCCTGATCTGAGCACCTAAAATGCTACAAAAGTTTCATAGTGCACATGTTACTGATTGATGCATTATCCACCATAATACTCTAGATATGATGATGATCTATGTATGCTTGTATAAAGAGTGCATGTAAATTTGTATCATCATCAACAATATCCTACTATAAGAAAGTGATGAGTGGTCTAGGTGGAACTATAGTATGGTACATGCCAATAATGTTATGTAATGGGTGTGCTTCCTTTATAATAGTATGATATGAAGCTGGTGGTGGATGTGCTTGATATGTGTAGTGAACACTTGATGTGGTCCCTAACTCATTAATTATGTGCTTTAGAAATAGATCTAAAAATATATTTAATGCCTTAGATTCTATTTAATATGATTTTGGTGCCTTTATGGGTGTGCCCACATCAATAATATTAGCCTTAATCAAATCTTGTATCATATGTTTTAGGCTTATGCATCTATTAATTGTATGGCCTAATGCTCTATGATACTCATATAATGCATTAGAATCATAGTTATTTGGAATAGGACATGTCATATTAACATATTTAATGGGAGGGATAGATATGCGATTGAATTACAAGAGCTAATATAAAACATGTGCTAGTGATTTTGGAAGGTTGGTGAAGACTTGGTGTTGAGGAGTAGATAAAACCAATCTAAGAGATAACTTAGATGCTATGTTGATTGTATCCTTTTGATCACTCTTGTTCTCAGTGGTACTTACCTTGTATGCAGTTTATTATAACTATTAATAGTTAAATTTGATCTATTGATATATTTGAGTTTACCCATTGATAGAAGCTTAACCTCTCCCTCTTTTACTATGTGGCACAAATATATGAATGTATGAAACTTCTTGAACAAGATACATTCATTTAATGTTGGTAAGAGACTTTATTTAAATATGTATTAGATCTCTCTATCTGTAATGGGGATAGTCAGTTTGGCTAATATAGTATTGTATTGTAAGACATAATCTATTATATACTTATTTGACTTTTGTTTCAACTATTCCCCTTGAGCATATGATATCTTGTCACTGATATTGATGGAGAAGTGTGCTAAAAAAATTCCAACCAAAAGATTGAATGCTATGATATATTTATTTGGTAAATCATAAAACCATTGTAGGGCATAATCCTTTAAACTTCATGAAAACAACTTTGTGAGAAGCCAATCATTGGACACATAGTCCAAACATGCTATGTGAAAATATCTAAGATGATGCTCTTGATCACCCTTGCCATCATATAATGTAAGTTTAGGTTCCATGAAACCAGATGGAAAAGGAGTTGCTGCTATGTGATGTGCCAAATGTGTATGTAAGAGAATATTAGAATCTAAGGCATGTGATGGCCTACTAGATCTTTTCTCAAGATGTAACACCTTAGCCTAAAGTGTATGAATCTCATGCATAAGGGATTGTACATCTAGAGTGGAAGAACTAGCCATAAGAGCTGTAGCTATTATTAAAGGTTGTTGAATTATAATTTTAGGTTGTGATAGCTAAGTTGGCCCCACTATAGGTGTAAAAACATTATAAGCTTGGGGAGTTGAAGAATGACCATTGTATGTTTTTTTAATTTATTCTTTAAAATTATTGATGAATTCACCTTGTATATATGCATGTTTGGACATAAAATATTGTAATTACTGCTTATCGATCTCATCAAATCTATTGGTGAATTCTACCATTGCAGTTTAGAAGGTGAGAAAACAAGTTTTTGTATATTTTGAACCTTTGAAGAATGTTAATCTAATAAAGATTGAAATAAATAAATATGGAATAAAATATGATATTTTGGAACTAAAATATGAGCATAAACAAAAAATATATACTAACCCTAAGAGCATTTAGGGTTAGGGTTTTGTGAATTAAGGTTATTTTGAAAAAGTTTAAATTATATTTAAATAAATTAATCCTAATGTGTGATTTATTTAATGATATAGATTATGCCAAGAAATTATAAAAATATAAGTATGTAACATTAATTTAGTGCACAAAAATTTAGAGAAGGTAAACTAGGCATTTTAGCAATATTTGAAGTACGTCAGGCTCACCAAATGTTTTAACCTTTTAGGGTTAGAAATTTAAATATTATGTTTGATTAAAGTCTCAAGTAGTCTAAATTAGTTAAACAATATACAGTAAATAACCATTTATTTCTTACAAATTTTAACTTGCTTTGACTTTCTAAAAATAGTAATAAATATGTGTAAATAAAGACTTATCTGGAAAACAACTGATGAAAAAGTTATGAGTATTAAAAAATGGGATATGAACATATATGAGTGTTGTAAATAGGATCCCTATGTTATATCCTCTCTTGGATAGTAGTGCCACCCTTGGACAGTAGTGCCATGTGGCTTTAGTGCCCTAGAAAATGGCGAGTGTCCTCTTTTCAGGATGATTCCTAAATTATGGGTACACCTACACCTATGTTTTTTGGGTTTTGTTATTACAATCATGAAGTTTGAAACTATGTATTATTCTTGTAATATATAATTTATGATTCAAACCCTAATCCTCATTAAAATTAAGGCATGAACTAAAAATGTGTGTGTTTTTAGTAGAATAGGTTGGACATCCTCAACACCCCATGGTGAAGAGAGTTGCCTACATACCAATAATTTAAGGAGGTATCAAGACTTATGTAGTTATCCCCACCTAAGTTCTAGTGAAATTTATTCTATAATGATAGTTGTCTTGAATTCCTTGAGTGTGATTACGATTAGAAATCTAAAAAATCTAGGCTTAGGGTAGCTATAGATGGTATTATGCAAAAGCAAGGCAAAGTAAGGATTAATAATTGTTATAGGCTTAATTTTAACCCATGGAGAGGGTTATTTAGGCTCTCTCTAACTAATCTTATAATATTGGGATAACCCTAGGCTATGGGTGACCTATGTTAGGGTTGAACCTTTGGAGAAGGCCATCTTCCTCTTTGATGCTCACCTAAGACTAATGCTAGCTAATGCTTCACAAAGAAAGGGGTTAGAAAGAGAACAATGGATCCTAAGAAATTTAACTAGGTGATGTACCAAAATTAAGAGGGAAATTACCATAATCTTGAACCCACACTAGATTAGCAAATGACAATACTAGCTTACACAAGCTTAAGATCAAGTTAATTTGCATAAGTATTTCATAGAAGAGGTTCAAAATAGAACACTAATCTAGACCTAAAGATAAAATTGAAAAATCCCTAAACAAAGTTAGAAAGGACCATATATGAGGAACATTCTCCTTCACATAATGCCATAATGCATAGCTTTCCAAACACAGATTCAAGGCAGAAGATAGGTAAATAAAGTCCTTATTGCATTAAGAGGTAGTTATTACAAATGCTTGATAGGGTCAAGCCTAATCAAGATGAACATAATTTTTAGTATCTCAAAGAATGTCCCATCTCTCAGAAAGATAAAAAATTCTAAAATTTGAGAACCCTTTATAAAATAGAAAGAAAGGGATAATATAGGAGAGGAGGAAGAGAGAGAGAAAGGGGAAACACATTGTTCATGATAATCAATAAGCTGTCAACTTCAAGATATATTTCACCAGGATTTTGGTCTAATCAAAATAGGTTATTATGAGCAAGATATTTGTGATTTACCCAAATATCCTCTGAATCATTCCATTGGTTGAACAAACTACACTAGATGGCAATATTTTGACAAAGGTGGAAAGTCATGACCTTGCTAGAAATGAATGCTCCAATGGATTTCCAATTCACTAAGAGCTTCTGCTTGATTCCTTCACTAAATCTCATTATGAGGATAAAATACTCATATCTTCAAACTACCAAGGGCACATCATGTCTATTCTAAATGGTATTTTGTTGAGGACATAACTTGGGGATGATCTTCTCATTAATTATATATCTTCTCTATGCCTTGGATCTTAGACCAAAATAACTATAGGTGAAAACCAATATAAATATATTGGTTTACATATAGTTTTATATATGTATATAACACTGTGTTCAATGTCTAGTCCCATCTAAGTCCACATCAAAATCCTTTCCATTAATTTTTCTAATAACTTAGGTTGAACCTGAGTTTGGGTCCTTTAATCTTGCTTGCCGAGTAGGGTCCATTTTGCTTTATCAACTTTCATTGAATGTCCCAGCTCACCCCTTTGCTATTGGCTATAGGCAATCGAATTATATAAATGACCCCTTCGAATCTATTTTGCTTTATTGGATTTTGAAATCTAATTAAACATGGACCATGGATCTTTGGGACCCACTACCTTGAGCTCAATTTCTCATTGGTTACTAGGATTTTCTAACCATTTGACTTGCTCGAGCTCCCATGTGCTTGACACTTATCATCTGTGCATTCCTTTCTTGGTTCCCACAAAGGATTTTGGATCCAAATGGTCATTTTATGGGTCTTAAAAATGATGTTCACATAGATGTATACCATTTTTTGATTGAATTTATAATTTTATACGATAAAGTGCAAAGGTCATGAGGACACTAAACTTACAAGGAATGGACTTAATGCTGAAAGGAACAAACCCTTTTGATCTACTAGCCATTTGAGATTTTTGAGTGCTTTTATAAAATGTTAAAGTTGACTAATCTAGGTGATCCTACATGATGTCTTGATGATGTTCTAGTTTAAAATGGCTAAGTATAAAAACTTAGAAAATTATGCATTAGGATCCAAATTTAAAAATGTGTATCTTATTTTGGGCTTTATCGCATGAGCCAAAACTTGGCATATATGAACTAGACTCCAAATTGAATAGACCCATATGATTATTTCTTCTTGAGACTACAATATGTGTGAGATCTAACATCATGAAAATGCCTACTTAGGTTTCCTACCATTAGAAAAAAATGTTTGGACAAGATCTAGATGAAATGAGTGGACCAGATGAATTCCATGTGCTCCTAAGCTTATCCTATGCACTCCATAGGGTCTCTATAGCTCTAGACTAGTCTATAAAAATTGGAGAATTACACTTTGAGTGAACTTAAAGTGTTTCAAAAGATTATGAGATTCATGATTTCTCTATTCCACTCATTCCATCTAGAGCTAGTTTAGACCATTTTGATCATTTGATCAACTAGGAACTTTGCTTCTTTTTTTGTATTAGCAACTAGGCACATGCTTGGTATATGAGCCAAATATGGCCAACATTTTTGGTGACTCATAGGGAAGTATACCGACTATTCTTGAGAACCCAATTCATTTTGTTTTAAATGATCCATTAGGTATGGAGCCACTTCTATGTAACTAAGCTGATGATGAAGATGATGCAATGCTGCCACTTTCTAGAACTTCCTCTTGAAACAAAAATGACAAAAATAAAATAGCAAAGGAAAATGCACTCATGAAAATACAAGAAAAAAAGAACAACTAACCTACTAAAAAATACACATAAGGGATCTTAGAGAAAACCAGAAAAACTAATCTAATATAAATAAGATCCTTTATAAACTAATCCTCTTGGATCAGAAGGGAAACCTATAGTATAATTCACTTATAACAAAATAGGATGGAAAATACCTTGCATTGGAGGTACCAAAATTGGTAAACTAGGTAGTTTGATGGTCAATCCTTTTGATGTACCACCCAATGGATGGAGTGGAATAAACATGCCTCCAATGTAGACATACTGGTCTAAGTTTTCCAAACCTAGTTCTTATTGGATTGTGGGAGCACTTTCTTAATGTTGATCTTCACTCATGAGAAAGTCTTACATGAAGAATTTATTTAGGCTCTTGGGAGAAACTACACTTGGTCCAATCGATGGTTTAAAAAGACCATGTTTTTCCACCTTATCCTTGTGTAAACTAGGACTATTCATGCTTAGAGAAACATGTTCATAATGTTTTGAAGGAAGGACATGTCTATTGGCCTCTTCAAAATCTTTGATATGGCATTAAACCACTACCATAATTATTTAGGTTCTTCACTGGTATGCTTCTCAAATTGTTTCATTTGAGCACTTGAGCTATCCCCTTCATTAACCTCACTCATAATTTCATCTTGATATTTAACTACAAATGAGGGTTTATTTGACCATCCAAGGCTCAAAATATCACATTTGTCTTAATCAAGGTAATATATGCTTTCCTTTATCTTTAATAAATTAGGGCTATCTTCAACTAACACCTCATCTTGAAGTGGACTAACCTTTGGTTCTTGGTTTTGATACTCTTCATATTTGTCTATGTAGAATGGACCTTCAATAGTCCATTCAAGGTCTAACCCATGTTCAACTTACACATTATCCTTTTTATGAAATTTTGTATCATTAAGCTACTCCATTTCACTCAAGAAATCTGAGCACAAATGCTGCCATAACTCTTCAAGATCCTCACTGTTTGAGTCAATCTTGACCTCTAAACTAGGTTCATGAAGGTTTTCCTCTTGCTTCTCATTAGGATCCTCTTTTATAAGGGATATGGTTAGAGGGTGATGAATTTTACATTGTGTTGAGTAATTTCTTACTCTATGCCGTATTTAATTTATTTTTGATTTGAGCACTGCAATTTTGGTTCCTGCGCATCTTGGACAAAGCCGTAGAGTTTTGATGGAGAGGACGGGTTCATTTTTGCCTAAGTTTCGAAATGCAATAGAAGCTAACAAGTGTCATCCTTATAGCATGGTTCCTTTTTCCCCTTTTGTTCCTTTCATTTCAATTTTGGCCTAAGTATTGGATTCCAGTGGGCACTGCCAAGTGTCACTTTTTGAGGACAGAGCCAGCCAGTTGGCAACTTTCAAGGACCCTTTTGTAGCTTTCTAGAAAACCAAGGATCATGCCACATACCTAGTAGCAGTTAAGTAAAACACATCACGTGGCAGGATCCGTGTATTCTAGAGGTACCCACATTTTCTTTTGACAAAGACTTTTAATGAGCCAAAATTCAAAGCAGTGGAAAGCACTAGGTGGTAGTTGCAGAGGCCTTGAATTAATTTTTTGAGGAAGAAGTGGAAGCCACCACATGTTAGAATCAAAGATATTTTGGTCCAATGCTTTCATTCAACACATAAAGGCATCATTTCATTTTTGCTTAAGTATTAAAGTGCAGGGGATGCTGCTAAGTGTCATACTCTATGTTCCCCTCTACTTCATCCCCTAAGAAAGTAGAATGCGCCACCTACCCCTAGAAGGAGAAGCAAAAGATGCCACGTATCTTCCCAGGAGTAGTGGAGGTCACCATGTGTCAACCTTCAAGAAACCATCTTGAGCCCAATTTCCAAATAAAGATTATGGTGGGTCCCAAATAATTTTTCAAAGGATCGAGGAAGCACCAAGTGTCAACAAATGAAGACTGCCACATGTATCCATCCCTTCTTAAAGGTTGTTAAAGCAAGGAACACAGTGAGTTTTGTGTTAATAAATTTGCAAAGTATTGAGGAAGCAAACTATGATAGGTGTCAAAGGCAGAACGTTCCTAGGAAGAATATAAAGAGAAAGTGGAAGTGGCCAAGTGTCATCCTCTAGTGCCTCCTAGACAAAAGGAGAGGGTTTTCCAAAAATTGGCTAAGTGTCCTCTTTTGTTTCAATAAAACAAAGTGCCTATTTACCTGTTACAGTGAAAATGGAGGGAAATGTGGTGAGAGATGCTCTATGTAGATAGAATAGTGCATTGAGTAGATTTTTGGGGCTCTCAAGCATTGAAAGTGCCATTTGTTTGTCCCCTAATAACAGAGGTAGAAGAGACAGTTGAGTAGCCAAATAGGGATGGAATAGAGAATTTTAGGTGTAAAGAGAGGTACTAGATAGGGTTCACCATGTCATAGTTAGGGAGAATCTTGATAAGACCAGAATGCATCTAAGGCATTGAATGCACCATCTAATTTGTCCCTTGTGAGTGAAGGACAGAGTGGAATTGCATGGGAAAGAAAGTGATCAAAGGAGACATCCAAGGCTATATAAGTAGGATTGTAAAATCTAAGAAAGAGGGGGGATTTTTCATAGTTTTAGACTTTCTATAATTTTGACCAGTAATATCATTTGCTCTTGTCTCAATTTTCTTAAGTTGTGAAGTTGATATAATCATGCATGTTTCTGTGCCCTTTATGTGGCTGAATGAATTAAATAAATTTGAACTCCATGCCTTGGTTGGTGTTATCTGTGTCATTCATAAAGTAGTCTATACTGTAGATTTTCTAGTGTTGTGATTGGAAATGTTATTTTCTTTTGTCTCATTTTCTAGAGTCTGAAGTTCTACAACTATGCATGACTTCTGTGCCTCTTATGTGATTGGAGGATTCTATTAAGAAGATTGAACACTATGCCTTTGTTGACAATTCTTGTATCTCAGTAAAAGACTCCCCTATTGTGAGACTTTATTTCTATTATTCCCATCTTTTACATTGATCATGCACTTGTCTTCTCTTAAATGTAATTAAATCATATAATAGTCTCACTATGCTCAGGTTAGGATTAGGATTACATTCAGGCACATCACCATAGTTAGGTTTCAATTCTTGCATTTTGCATTTCTGTTTAGTCTCCTATCCCTTTCCCCAACACCTATATAAATAGAAGAGACCAACTTATTTAAAATATAGAGGTTGTTTCTAGCCACAATGGTCCCACAGCTTGAAACTTCCCATTGTTGATTGGTTAAGATCAAGTGCAATTTTATGCCATCAACAGTTTCTGGCATGCCCACTTGGACCCATCTTTCAAAGAGTTGAAGAATTTTGGTGTGTTCTTCAGCCAATCAGCCTTTGGAGGTTTTCGTCAACACCAACAATGGCTCTGAGTCATCATCCAATCAAGCAGTATCATCAATAAATCCCTTGTGGTATGTATAACTCTATAACTCACAACTATGAGTCTTATTCTCCTTATATATTTAATCAAAAACAAACTTCTCTTGGAATCATGTCAAGTAACAAGGATATAGATGGTTATGAGCTATACCAATCTTGTGACTAGTCTCCCCAATATGTCACATATCATGCTCAACCTGACCTTATTTTCACCTTCAAAAAAACATTGCTGGGATTCAAAAAATATGTGTTAGAGCTTGACAGCGGGAGGGGATACCACTGAGAAATTCCTTGTCATGTCATCTATCAAGTAAGGGAAGCAATTAACCTAATTAAAAGTGAGTGGGATTCCATTAAAAGGGAAAATTGGCAAGAGCTTACATATGAAATGCTGGATGTGTGTGGATTGATTACATTTCTAGAAGAAAGGCTAAGCATTCATGAGAACCAGCCTTACCAAGTTTACCAAACTTCATACCCACCACCACAAATCCCATATCAAACATATGCCACCTCTATTCATGAGCAAGGTCAAACTTGTCAAGGTCACTTCCACAAATATGAAGAGACTATAATAGCAACAAGGGAAGAGGACCCCAAACTCTCACTTTCCCCGCAAGTCCCTTCCACCCTTACTCAAGAAGCCCCTTGTTTTCCATCACATCCTTCTTCTTCATCCCTTTTCAAAGAAGAATATATTTTGAAGGAAGTAGCTGAATACGTAGAGGAATATGCTCAATGCATGGCTAGTCAAGAGGATTCCATGAGTACAAATGAGAAGGAAATCACCATAGATTGCCCTTTTTATGAACAAGAGGATAAGTCGTAAGATGTGGTATTAACCTCTGAGGAAGAAGAGATCATTTTTGACTTTTTCCTCACCTTGAAAGAAGATATGGAGGAGCATGGACACTCCCTTGATCAAGTCATTGGGATAGGTGACACTATCATTTAGGAAGGCTATGAGTTGGCCAAACATAGAGAAGACAAAATCGAGGCTCAAATGAGTATGCAGAAGGAATGCCAGTTTTTAGATTCATCCTTTCAAGAGGATGAAGTCATCATGAAGCATGATGATGCAATAAAGTTGGAATCTGAAGGAGATAAGCTAGAAGATAATAGATGTTACAAGGCACAGAGTGAAGAACCAATGGCCAATAATTTCTTGATGACACCCAACAATATGAAGAACCAATTTTCAATGGGCATTTAAGGGAAAGAAGAGTTCATAGGTGTCGAATAGACATTTTGCTCAAACTCAATCAAGTGTAAGCAAACTCATGTGGCTAGCACAGAGGACATCCCATCAAAGGTATACCCATTACAATCGCTGGTATGGCAACACAAGTTGGCTTGTCATAAAGAAGTCATTAGAAAGTTTGTTTTTGATCTTGGAGGGAATAAGGATTTGTAATTAATGTAGTTAGGTAGTTTCCATTTCTACATTGCTTTGTTTTGTTTTTTGCTTTCCCACTTTTATTTTAAAATAAAGCATTTTAAATGTAGAGTTAGCATCTTAGAAATTATTTAATTCTTTAAATTTTGCCACAATAAATGTTTCCCCATATCTTCGAGATCTCTAAGGTACCGCATAATGTGTTCACCTTGCTGTTTCCCAAAGATTGAGTAGGATTTGATAATGATTGCCCAAAATTAATTCCATTTGGGACTTGATAGGCCCATAAATACCCCCTTAGCAAATTTTAAAGTTTACAACTCTCAAGTATTCCTACGAAAATATCTTGCTCATTGCGATTGTTAGCGCCTAGTGAAATTTCTTTCAGCAAGCGTGTTTTTTATCCTGCACAAGACTCGTATACCAAGTATCATACAAGAGATACAGAGATGGTAGGAGCATCATCTTCTTAACAAAGAGCAGGGACACCATGATATCTTGATAGATTACTGGCTAACAAATCATACGCTATAGCTCTTGTGCACCCACCAAAGAGCTACCTAAGAACAAAATCCTTGGGAGTCAGTCAGACGAGTGACCCATCCAAAGTAAGGGACTATGTAGATGGAATCATGGACCCAATTCTACAAAGAGCTAGTGGCAAGAACCTCAGAGAAGGAGTGCACTAATGGTATCTGCAAAGAGCCCAAGCAAGGCAATATGAAATGTTTGAGATGAGGATCTAGACCTCACAATTGACTTAATTCATTGTCTTAGCTATGTACCCATGCCCAAATATAATTGAATTGTGCACAAACTTGCTCCACCCACAATCTTGATCTATTCAACAAGGCCCCTTCATGTTGCAGGTCACCCCTCAAGTGATCAAGGACATGCTTGACCTGTAATATGATGATACTACCACCTTCCCTACTATTGATAGGATGTAGAGGATGTGGGCAAATGTCAACACTCAGACCAAATTTGTGAGGTCTGAGTTGTAAATATCTGATGGAGACTCAATAGTACCCACACTCCCTACTTTAAGAAATCAATTCACACCTGCCAGCCAAGATGCACTATCGATGATGGATCTCATCTTTGGCATGAAGGATGACATGGTAGTATATGCAGAGCAAATGGCCATCCTCTTCAAGATTAAAATAGTTGACAAGACATAGGAGTACCATCTTGACTTCTCTAAGCACCTCACCTTCTCAATGGTCAAACAACTAACCCAATTTAGGTCAAAGGAGATATTTAGGTATTCCTCCTTTTTGTTCCATCTTATTTTTCCCCAAAACCCTGACCTCTTCTCTGAATTTATGAGCCTCAACCTATATGACCTGACCTTTGACCCCTAAAGAATTATCCCTGTGTCTGCATGGACACATGTTTTATCAAAAACCAATGACACGTATGATTTTTGGGAGCTGTTCATCACCCCTGTCCTCCATTGCCTTAGCCCCAAGCCTATTATAAATAGGTTATTCCCAAGTGTCATGAACCTCATGGTCAGTTGCCCAATTCCATGTGATTTCTATTTTGGGGCCCATCACATAACCGTAAGGGTCCATGGACTCTGTGGGGAACCAGTGTTGCTACCAAAGGTTTTAACTCTTCGATTAGCATTCTTAGAAATCACTAGGTAGGTGTTAGTGGTTGACAATGAATATGGGTCTAGGAAGAAGAAGAAGAGAATGTACAATCTCTCGTGGATGGTAGGCAATGTAAGCCTGGAAGCCAAAGATGTTGAAAATGTACTGTTAAGGAAGCTGGCCTTCCTTGGATTCCTACTGATAAAGGATAAGTGGGTTTATGACCTAGTAGATTACATAGCCTCCATAGTGAGGACAAATAAAATTGGAGCTAGGATTGTGCATGAGAGCCACCCCTATTGGGAAACCAGGATAAATCCTGTGGAAGACACCCCTAGTCTCTATGTTGAGTTGACAGACTTGCCTCTCCCACCGAATAGGCCATGGGAGACATTTTATGAAAAACAAAGGGATTACGATCCCAAGGTTAGGATGACCTCTGGTTTGAGAAGGATGTTGAGGAACAAAGGTTGGGACTTAGAGAAAATTAAAGCCTATTGGAAATATAGGCAAGAAATCTCCCAGACCACCCATGCCTTCAGAGGTGTGGACTCAGATTAAAGGTGGGGAGAACTTTGGGATGAATGGCATCCATCCCCTATTTCTAGCCTAGACACAAGCCAAACACTGACACTTGGGGTGGAGCAAGCAGCTGGAGCAGGACCAAGCCAACCACCGTAGATTTCAGAGCAAGCTGCAACTATCATAGAATAGTAAAGAGGTGTGGTATCATCACCACCAAGAGCCTCCACATCATCAAGAGTAATTAAATTCCTTAGTTCCCCACATGTGCCACTAGTGATAACAGAGGTAGAAGGGAGACAAACATAACTCGAGGCAGAGACACCTAGAAAAAAGAGGAGGGTGTAGTTCTAATTAGATCTAGAGGAAGAGGAAGAGCCTTCACAGTGCCCAACACAGAGCACTACAACTTCCTTATAGGTAAGTATTCCTCCCCCTCCCCCCTCTCAATCTATTCCTCACCCTGCCAGCATAACACCTCCACCCAGTCAATCGACACCTCCTACCACTACTTCCATTCCCATCTCACAAGCTGCCCCCTCATTAGTGCCTTAGGCCCTCACATTACCCCATTTTCCCCCCTTCATTCCTAGAAATATGCCCCTACAAATCACCCCTAGCCAGCCAATGGCTCCCCAATATGGCCTGCCACAAAGATTTCCCTTTGTAGGGGGATATATTGCATCCCCTTCCACCTTCCAGACATAGGCTGATGCCACTAAAAAGCCAAGAGAATCCCGATTGGAGAAGAAGAGGAGTAAAGAGAATAAAGCACCGATGATTCCACATTTGAGGTCATAATTTGACCCCATCCAATAGCAACTGATGGTGACCCATTTATCACCCAATGTTGCCAGGCTGAGTGAACAAATGCAACCAAAAGACTACACCATAAATGTAGTGACCATTGACATGTCCTTGTTTAGGCCCCAAGATAGAGTCGAGCTGCTGATCAAATCCACTTCTGTGGTCACAGAAGATTATTTGAAGAAATTGAGGAGACTGTAAAAGATGGAGGCTGATTTGGCCCAAGAGAAGGCAAACTATAACAGTTTGGCCAAACAAATAAATAAGAAAGACAATGAGATAGCTAGTCTATAGAAATAGTTACAAGATACTGTTTCCCTCTAGACTCAATGGGAAATTTAGGCCCAAAATGATTCATTGAAGATAGAGCTTGCACTTGCAAAAGATGTAGCTACAACTCTAAGATGGGAAAATGCAACATTGTAGGGAAGAGTCAAAGGACTCCAACTGCAAGTTACCTAATCACAATAAGGGCTGTTAGAAGAATAGAATAAGGCTGTGGATTTTCAAGCTCAAATCCAAGCTGAGCAACAAAGAACCACACAACTAGAAATTGAGTTGGCCAATAGGCCAAGAGGTGTTATATTTATACAGTTGGTGAAAGAGCTCTATGAGTCAGCATGGGTGAGGATCTCTTCTGAGATTATCTAGTTCAGGCCACTTTTCACCTTCCTACACAATGCACATCAACTGTGTGAAAGGGTAGAGAATCTAGTACATAGTACTCTAGCCATGATTTCCCAAAGAGTCATAGACTCTCATTCTTTACTGGAGAAGATCTATAGCTCAAGGGATGTGACATTGGCAGCCATGGGAATCCTTGATAGAATGGTCACCACAAAATGAGTCATTGAGGAGCTCAATCGCAATGCCACAACCAATAGTTGCAAAAGTTGTCTCGATGTCATGAAAGAAGGCATCAGTGAAATGAGACACCACATTGAAGATTTGGTGCAACTAAGCTTGGCTTCCCCGTTTCAAGATGCAAAGACGGTCATGATGGCCAATCAACTTCAACCATTGCTACTAACTAGACAAAGGGATCAGATAGTTTTCTAGAGCTTGTAGGATGATTCCTTGGCCTTGAAGGTTAAAACTATTTTGATTCCTATTTTTTGGCTAGAATCCAATCTGAAAGCCACTGCCCAGGTCTTGGAAACCTTTTTGCACAAGGATCTCATTAGCTTGGATTTGGCCTTCAATGAATTGCAAAGCAAGCAAGGATTATCTGACCATGAGTGGTCTATCTTCCAAAAAGCACTATTGAAGCTGTAAATTTTGAAATTTTGATCGAGCAAGAGTCAGGTTCTTTTTGAGCAGGCTTAAAAGCCCTGGTGGTCACCAATAACTGTAGAGTAATTTCTTATTCTATGCCATATTTAATTTATTTTTGATTTGAGCATTGTAATTTTGGTTCCTATGCATTTTGGATGAATCCATAGAGTTTTGATGTAGAGGATGGGTTTGTTTTTGCCTAAGTGTCGAAATGTAGTGGAAGCTACCATGTGTCATCCTTAGAGCATAGTTCCTTTTTCTCCTTTTATTCCTTTCATTTCAATTTTGGCCTAAGTATTGGATTCTAACAGAAGCTGCCAAGTGTCACTTTTTGAGGATAGAGATGGCCAACTGGTGACTTCTAAGGACCCTTTTGTAGCTTTACAAAAAACCACAGATCATGCCACATACCCAGTAGTAGTTAAGCAAAACACATCATGTGGCAGGATTCGCATATCGTAGAGGTACCCACATTTTCTTTTGACAAAGACTTTCAACGAGCCAAACTTTGAAGTAGTAGAAAGTGACAGGTGGCAGTTATAGAGGCCCTAAATTACTTTTTTGAGGAAGAATCAGAAGCAACCACATGTTGGCATCCAGGAGATTTTGGTCCAATGATTTCATTCAACACATAAAGGTGTCATTTCATTTTTGCTTAAGTACTAAAGTGTAGCAGATGCTGCCCAGTGTCACACTCTGTGTTCCCCTCTACTTCATCCCCTAAGAAAGTGGAATGCACCACCTACCCCTAAAAGGAGAAGAAAAAGATGCCATGTATCTTCCTAGGAGTAGCAGAGGTCACCATGTGTCAACCTCCAAGAAACCATCTTGAGCCCAATTGCCAAATAAATATTATGGTGGGTCCCAAATAATTTTTCAAAGGATTGAGGAAGCATCGAATGTCAACAAATGAAGACTGCCACATGCATCCATCCCTTCTTAAAGGTTGCTAAGGCAAGTAACACAATGAGTTTTGTGTTAATAAAGCTGTAAAGTATTAAAGAAGTAGACTGTGATAGGTGTCAAAGG
Source organism: Torreya grandis (assembly GCA_037957365.1). Taxonomy (NCBI): domain Eukaryota; kingdom Viridiplantae; phylum Streptophyta; class Pinopsida; order Cupressales; family Taxaceae; genus Torreya; species Torreya grandis. The sequence continues at coordinate 454,678 of JARHVA010004757.1, forward strand.
TAGAACGTTCCTAGGAAGAATATAAAGAGAAAGTGGAAGTGGCCAAGTGTCATCCTCTTGTGCCTCCTAGACAAAAGGAGAGAGTTTTCCATAAATTGGCTAAGTGTCCTCTTCTATTTCAATAGAACAGAGTGTTTGTCTACCTATTATAGTGAAAAAGGAGGGAAATTTGGTGAGAGATGCTCTGGGTAGATAGAACAGTGCACTGAGTAGATTTTTGGGGCTCTCAAGCATTGAAAGTGTCATCTGTTTGTCCCCTAATAGCAGAGGTAGAAGAGATAGTTGAATGGAAAAATAGGGATAAAATGGAGAATTTTAGGTATAAAGAGAGGTACTAGATAGGGATCACCATGCCACAATTAGGGCAATTCTTGATAAGATCAGAATACATCCAAGGCATTGAATGCACCATCTAATTTGTCCCTTGTGAGTGAAGGATGGAGTGGAATTGCATGGGAAAGAAAGTGATCAAAGGAGACATCCAAGGCTATATAAGCAGGATTGTAAAATCTAAGAAAGAGGGGGGATTTCTCATAGTTTTAGACTTTCTATAATTTTAACTAGTAATATCATTTGCTCTTGTCTCAATTTTCTTAAGTTGTGAAGTTGATATAATTGTGCATGTTTATGTGCCATTTATGTGGCTGAATGAATTAAATAAATTTGAACTCCATGCCTTGGTTGGTATTATTTGTGTCATTCGTAAAGTAGTCTATACTATAGATTTTCTAGTGTTGTGATTGGAAATGTTATTTTCTTTTGTCTCATTTTTTGGAGTCTGAAGTTCTACATAACTATGTGTGACTTCTATGCCTCTTATGTGATTGGAGGATTCTATTAAGAAGATTGAACACTATGCCTTTGTTGACAATTCCTATATCTCAGCAAAGGACTCCCCTATTATGAGCATCTATTTTTGTTATCCCCATCTTTTACATTGATCATGCACTTGTCTACACTTAAATGTAATTGAATCATATAATAGTCTCACTATGCTCAAGTTAGGATTAGGATTACATTCATGTGCATCACCATGGTTAGGTTTCAATTCCTACATTTTGTGTTTCTATTTAGTCTCCTATCCCTTTCCCCAATACCTATATAAATAGAAGAGACCAACTTATTTAAAATATAGAGGTTGTTTCAAGCCGCAATGGTCCCATAGCTTGAAACTTCCCATTATTGATTGGTTAAGATCAAGTGTAATTTTACGCCATCAACACATTGCTTCAAAATTTGGAGGGTATCCTTCTAGATAGACACTTTGAATGCTCTTTTAAATGCCTCTTGAACTGAAGAGAGAGAGTCTTGAAACTCTTATACACCAAGCACATTGAGCTGAGCTATGGTCATTTGATTCTTTTTTGGTACAACTAACCCTTCCTCTACTAATATTGACTCTTGGATTGATTCAACTAACACCTCCTTTTTTATGCACTTTTGGATTGATTTCCATGATGCAAATGAGTATGGAACAAACACTTTTGCTTCCTTTTAGATGGTTATAAGAGAGGGTGGCCTTACAAGCGAGAGAAAAATATAGCCAAAGTTAAAGGTTTTAAATAATATCCTTGATAGGATGACTTCATTTTATGGAGTGGGAAAGGGTGTAGGGGAAGGAGAGGGACAAGGGTTATGACAAGGTTGATAGGTCATTTGAGAGCCACTTGGGGTGAACAAAAACATTATCTACTTAATAAGTGTGAAGTTGAGGTAGATAATAAGCATATTAATAAAAAAAAGACTTATTTTATATACTATATTATGATCATTAGGTACTTATCTAGGTTACTTAACTAGCTAATAAATGCTCAAAGTCACTATTGATGTTTGCAAATTGCTTCCAAAGGCTGATATGTAGAAGAACAACATCACAAATCCTTCTACTAATTTGGACTTTAGTCTCATAGGGAATGCTAAAAAATATTATAGGCTTAATTTTCACCCTTGGAGAGGGTTATTTAGGCTCTCTCCAACTAAGTTTATAAGATTGGGACAACCCCAAGATGTGGGTGACCTATGTTGGGGCTAAACCTCCAGAGTAGGCTGAATTCCTCTTTGATACTCACCTAAGGCTAATGATAAACTAATGCTTTAAAAAGAAAGGGGTTAAAAATAGAAAAATGGCTCCTAATAAAGTTAACTAGGTGATGCACCAAACTTAAGAGGGAAACCCCCATAAGCTCAAACCCACACTAGATCAATATAAGACAATACTAGCTTACACAAGCTTAAGATCAAGTTAATTTGCATAAGTATTTGATAGAAGAGGTTCAAAATAGAATAATAATCTAGACCTACGAAAAAAATTAAAAACTCCCTAAATAAAGTTAGAAAAGACCATAGACAAGGAAGATTCTCCTTCACACAATGCCATAATGCACAACTTACCAAACACAGATTCAAGGCAGAAGATAGGTAAAGAAATTCCTTATTAAATTAATAGGTAGTTATTACAAATGCTTGATAGGATAAAGCCTAATCAAGCTAAACATTTTTTATAGTATTTCAAGGAATGTCCCATCTCTCAAAAAGGTAAACAATTATAAAATCTGAGAACCCTTTACAAAATGGAAAGAAAGGGATAATATAGGAGAGGAGGAATAGAGAGAAAAAGGGGGAGCACATTATTCATGACAATCAATGAGCTGTCAGCTGCAGGAGATGTTTCACCAGGATTTTGTTCTAATTAGAATAGGTTATTATGATCAAGATATTCATTATTTTACAAAATATCCTTTGAATCATTTTTTTGGTTGAACAAACTACACTAGAAGACAAGAGTTTACCAAAGGTGACAAGTCATGACCTTGCCAAAAATGAATAATCTAACCAATTTCTAATTTCCTAAGTCCTACTTGGATCCTCTATTAGATATCATTATGATGATAAAAACCTCATATCTTCAAACTATGAAGGACACATCATGTTTGTTTTGAGTGATGTTTTGTTGAGGACATGACTTGTGGATGATATTCTCATTAATCATATAATTGCTCTATGATTTGGATATTGGACTATAATAACTATAGGTGAAAACCAATCTAAGGATATTAGTTTTCCTATAGTTTTATATATGTATATAGAACTTTTTTTGATGTCTAGTCCCATATGAGTCTACATTGAGCTCCTTTCCTTTACTTTTTGTGCCGACTTAGGTTGGACCTGAGTATGGGTCCTTTAATCCTACTTGATGTGTCAAGTCTATTTTTATTTATCAAATTTTGTCAAACATATTATCTCACCCATTTGTTATTGGCTATAGGAAATTGACTCAGATCATTGACCCCTTTGACTCTATTTCACTCCATCAAATTTTGAAATCTAGTTAAACATAGACCGTGGATCTTTGGGATGTACTGCTTCAAGCTCAATTTCTCATTGGTTCCTAGGATTCACTAACCATTTGACTTGCTCAAGCTCTCACATGCATTACAATTATTAGCCATGTGTTCCTTCTTAGGTTATTTCCAAGGATTTTGGATCCAAATTGTCACTTTATGGGTCTTAAAAATGATGCTCACATAAATGTCTACCATTTTTGACCAACTTTGTAATTTTATAATTTGAAGTGCAAAGATTATGAGGACACAAAACTTATGGGGAATTAACATAATGCTAAAAAGAATAAGCCCTTTTGATCCACTAACCATTTGAAATTTCTAGGTACTTTTATAAAATGTTGAATTCTATTGATTTGGGTGATCCTACATGACATCTTGATGATGATCTGGTCTAAAATGGCTAAGTATAAAAACTTAGAAAATTCTATGTTAGGATCCAAATTTGAACATGCGTATCTTATTTTGTGCTCTAGTGCATGAGCCTCAAGTTGGTGAATATGAACTAAACTCTAAAATGAATAGACCCATATGATTGTTTCTTCTTGAGACTACCACACGTGTGAGATCCAGTGTCATGAAAATGCCTACTCAACTTTCCTACCTCTAGAAATAAATGTTTAGACAAGCTCTGAATGGAATAAGTGGACAATATGAATTCCATGTGCTCTCAAGCTTATCCTGGGCACTCCATAGGGTTTTTGTAGCTTTGAAATAGTCTTTAGAAATTAACAAATTACACTTTGAGTAAAATTAAAGTGTTTCAAAATATTGTGAGATTCATGGTTTCTCCATTCCACTCATTCCATCTAGAGCTAGTTTAGACCATTTTGATCATTTTATCAACCAAGAACTCTACCTCTTTTTTTGTATTAGTAATTGGGAACATGCTTGGTATGTGGGCCAAATATGACCAACATTTTTTGGTGAATCATAGGGAAGCATGCATGCTATGCTTGAGAACCCAGTTCATTTTATCTTAACTGATTCATTGGGTATGTAGTCACTTCTATGCAACTGAGCTGATCATGAGGATGATACAAGGATGCCTATTTTTGGAACTTCCTCTTGAAACAAGGACTAAAAAAATAACAAAGGCAAATGCACACATTAAAATACAAGAAATAAAGAAAAAATAACCTAATAAACACATGTGCATAAAGGCACTTAGAGAAAAGCATAAAAACTAATCTAATATATATAAGACCTTTTTAAAATTGGTCCTCCTAGCTTAAAAGGGAAACCTCTAGTATCATCTACTTATAAAAAAATATGATGGAAAATACCTTGCATTAGAGGTACCAAAATTGGTGAACTAGGAAGTTTGATGGTCAATCCTTCTGATGTACCCCCCAGTGGATGAAGTGGAATGAACATGCCTCTAATGTAGACATACTAGTCCAAGTCTTCCAAACCTATTTCATGTTGGAATGTAGGCTTAATTGATTGATTTTTCTCTCCACTCTTGATAAAGTCTTTCATGAAGACTACATTTAGGTTCTTAGGAGCAACTACACTTGGTTCAATTGATGGTTCAAAAAGATGATGTTTTTCTACCTTGTCCTTGTGTAAACTAGGACTGTTCATGCTTAGAGTAACATGTTCATAATGTTTTGGAGGAAGGACATGTCTATTGTCCTCTTCAAAATATTTTATTATGGCATTAAACTACTAACATAATTCTTCAGTTTCTTCACTGGTATGCTTCTCAAATTGTATCATTTGAGCACTTGAGATGTTCCCTTCATCAACCTCACTCAAGATTTCATCTTGATATTTAACTACAAATGAGGGTTGATTTAATCATCTAGGGCTCAAACCATCAAATTTTTCTTGCTCAAGGTCATAAATTCTTTCCTCTAGTTATAATATATTAGGGCTATCCTTAACTAACACCTCATCTAGAAGTGGACCAACCTTTGGTTCTTGGTTTTGATCTTCTTCATCTTCATCTATGTAGAATGGACCTTCAATAGTCTATTCAAGGTCTACCCCATGTTCAACTTGTAGATTGTCCTTTTCAAGCAAGTTTACAACATTAAGTTGCTCTATTTCACTCAAGAAATTTGAGAATAAACACTACCATAACTCTTCAAGTTCCTCATTATTTGAGCCAATCTTGACCTCCACACTAGGTTCATGAAGGTTGTCCTCTTTATTCTCATCAAGCTCCACTTTTGTAAAGGAGATGGTGGGAGGGTTATGAAGTTTACCTTCATTGTAACTTAAAAGGGTATCCTTCTAGCTAGGCACTTTGAATGCTATTTTAAATGGATCTTAAATTGAGGAGAGAGTGAGTCTTAGAACTCTTGTACACCAAGATCTTTGAGCTAAGCTATGGTTGTTTAATTATTTTTGGGCATAATTAACCCTTCCTATACTAGGACTAATTCAACTGACACCTCCATTTTCATACCCTTCTAGACTAATTTCCATGATGGAAATGAGTATGAAGCATATACTTTTGCTTCTTGTTAGATGGTTATAGGAGAGGGTGGCCTTACAAGTGAGGGTAAAATATAGATAGATTCAAAGGTTTTAGATAATATACATGATGGGATGACTTCATGTTCTTGAGTGGGAAAGGGCATAGGGGGAGGAGAGGGACAAGGGTTATGAGAAGGTTGATAGGCCATTTGAGGGCTAGTTGGGGTTAAAACATAAACAATATCTGCCTGATAAGTATGAATCTTAGGTAGAGAATAAAAATATTGATTAAAGGATGACTAATTATACATACTAGATTATGATGATTAGGTACTTAGGTTGCTTAACCAGTTGATAGATGCTCAAAGTCACCATTGATGTTTGCATATTGCCTCCAAAGGATGATATGTAGAAGAACAACATAAAAAATCATTCCACTGCTTTGGACTTTAGTCCCACCGAGCATGATAAAAACTATTATAGGCTTAATTTTCACCCTTGGAGAGGGTTATTTAGGCTCTCTCCAACTAAGCTTATAATATTGGGATAACCCTAGTCTATGGGTGACCTATGTTGGGGTTGAACCTCTAGAGTAGGCCAGTTTCCTCTTTGATGCTCACCTAAGACTAATGCTAAACTAGTTATTCATAAAGAAAGTGGTTATAAAGAGAATAAATTCTCTAATAAAGTTAACCTGGTGATGCACCAAACTTAAGATGGAAACTACCATGAGCTCGAACCCACACTAGATCAATAGAAGACAATACTAGCTTACATAACCTTTAGATCAAGATAATTTGCATAAGTATTTAATAGAACACTAATCAAGACATGCAAATAACATTTAAAATTCCCTAAAAAAATTCATAAAAAAGGAACATGGATGAGGAAGATTCTACTTGACACAATGGCATAATTCATAACTTGCCAAACATAAATTCAAGGTAGAAGATAGGTAAAAAAAGTCCTTATTGTATTAAGAGGTAGTTCTTACAAATGCTTGAAAGGGTTGAGCCTAGTCAATTTGAACATAATTTATAGTATATCAAGGAATATCTCATCTCTCAAAAATATAAAAATGTCTAAAATCTTAGGACCCTTTACAAAATGGAAAGAAAGGGATAATATAGGAGAGAGAGAGATGAAACATGTTATTCATGACAATAAATGAGCTATTAGCATCAAGAGATGTTTTACTAGGATTTTAGTCTAATAAAAATAGGTTATTATGATAAATATATTCATGATTTGTCTAAATAGCCTTTGAATCATTCCATTGGTGAACAAACTACACTAAAAGATGAGTTTTCCAAAGCTGGCAAGTCATGACCTTACTAGAAATGAATGCTCCAACTGATTTTCAATTCCCTAAGTCTTTCTTCTTGGATATTCTACTAGATCTCATTGTGAAGATAAAATCCTCATATCTTCAAACTACCAAGGACATGTCATGTCTGTTCTGAGCAATAGTTTGTTGAGGACATGACTTGGGGATGATATTCTCATTAATCATATATTTTCTCTATGCCTTGGATCTTAGACCAAAATAACTATAGGTGAAAAACAATCTAAGGATATTGGTTTTCTTATATATATATATATATCACTCTGTTCGATGTCTAGTCCCATTTAAGTCTACATCAAGCTCCTTTCCTTTACATTTTCTACAACTTAGGTCAGACTTAAGTTTGGGTCCTTTAATCCTGATTATTGAGTCATGTCCATTTTGATTTATCAACTTTCATCAAACATCCTAGCTCACCCCTTTGATATTGGTTGTAGGCAATCAAACCAAATCAGTAACCCCTTTGAATCTATTTTACTCCATCAAAATTTGAAATCTAATTACATGTGGACAGTGGATCTTTGGGACCCATTTCCTTGAGTTTGGTTTCTCATTACTTCCTAGGATTTGCTAACCATTTGACTTGCTCGAGTTCCCATGTGCTTAATACTTGTTAGTTTTATGTTTCTTCTCAAGTTCCTTCCAAGGATTTTGGATCCAAACAGTCACTTGGGTCTTAAAAATGATGTTCATGTAGATATCTACCATTTTTTGACCGACTTTTTAATTTTATAACTTGAAGTGCAAATATCATGATGACACCAAAATTATAAGGAATAAACCTAATGCTGAAAGGAATAAACCCTTTTAATCCACTAGCTATTTGAGTTTTTTGAGTACTTTTATAAAATGTTAAAGTTGACTGATCTGGGTGATCCTGCATGATGTCTTGATGATAGTTTGATCTAAAATGGGTAAGTATATAAACTTAAAAAACTATGCATTGAGATGAAACTTTGAACATGCATATTATCTTTTGCACTTCATCACATGAGCCACAACTTGGTGCATATGAACTAGACTCTGAAATGAATACACCCATATGATTATTTTTTCCTGAGATTGATATACATATAAGATATAGTGTCATGAAAATGCCTACTCAGATTTCCTTCCACTAGAAACAAATGTTTGGACAAGCTCTAGATGGAATGAGAGGACCAGTTGAATTCCAAATGCTCTCAAGCTTATCTTGGGCACTGCATAGGGTCTCTAAAACTTTGGACTAAAATTTAGAAATTGATGAATTAAAATTTTAGTGAACTTAAAGTGTTTCAAAAACTTATGAGATTCATGATTTTTTCATTCTACTCATTCCATCTAGAGCAAGTTTAGACCATTTTGATCATTCGATCAACTAGGAACTCTGCCTCTTTATATTAGTAACTGGGCACATGCTTGGTATATGGGCCAAATATGGCCAAAAATAACCTTGATTTTGCTCAACTTGTTTCATGTTTTAATAAGTCTTTTTCATATATTTTCCATCTAGTGGATAGAGGTCTAAAATTCATGTATTAATAGTGTTCTGTAGATTGTGAAAATAATAAGTGATACTTAGGCTGACCTTAAGAGGGTTTTAATTTTGAAAATGTATCTATTTAGAAAAGTTAGGGTAAGGGACATTAGTGCCATTCTAGGGACACTATCACCACATGGATCTAGTGTCCTTAACGTGGCTCTAATGTCTAGATGGTAGGCTATTAGGCATGAAGGGATAGGATCTGGAAATGATGGTCTGAGACTATGTTTTAGCTAACTAAGGATGCCTATAGTTGGAAAAAAGGTTGGAAAAGCATGATAATAGGCTCTAAGATAGGTTTAGGGCTAATCTAGGAGTATTTTATCTCAATTAACACTCTTATCACTCAAATACTACTTTTAGGTGATTACACTAGTTATCTCAGTATAGTTAGGTTTATTATACTACATGCTTCACTTATTCTTATCAAGTGTTTATAGATTGCTTACAAGACTCAAGTTCACTGTATTGATCTAGACTTGATATCATTTAATGACTCAAGGTATATACACCAATTCATGGTTATTAATTTGACACATTCACCCACTTGGGGGAATACTATACACATTTTATATTACCAGGTTCTATACTTATATTATGTACATTCCAATTTTAGAATTTTTATATCTTGATATTGGTCATTACTAGCCATACTTATATTTTTTGTGGACTATCAATAGTTTAGACTCAAAATATGTACATCCTTGCTCTTATAAATATTTTTACTACATTCATGCATGATATCATTTATAACTTTCCTAGTTTATACTTGATGGTATTCTCTATAATTCTTTTATTTCAAGGTCATTTGAATATGCCATTATTATTTATATCTATGCCACTTCTATTTATGTATGCCTTGGAAATGTACCCACATCCTTTGCATGTGCTTTCTTGATTGTGCAAGCAAACATTTTAACATGTCCTTATATGTGGCTCTAAGCCAACTTGATTGTTTCTTGCATATATGGACATTTGAAGACGTCCTTGTATGTATTCTTTCTTATTAGTGACATATGCCTATGTCCCTTGTATTATGGACCCTTAGCCTATTTTACGTGCCTCATGTGTTTTATATGTATGATTTATTTTATGCATCATAGACATGAAATTTATCTTTTATTGTTACACACACTAGTTCTTGATGCCATAAGGGACCTCATGCATATACCCTTATTACTTGGGTGCTATGATGGACATCATGCCCCATTCCCCTAGGTAGTTACTCAGATGTTCTATTACATAGATTTATTAAATATATCTTGACACCCTTTTACAATGCTACATATAACATACATCTTACATTACATACTTATGCTCATATTCTCTTACATTCTAATGTTATGTTTGCACATTATATTGTATTATCATGTAGTTAGCATATATGCTCGGGCTAACACATTTTTTAGCGCTATTTATTTTGAGGATAATTCTTGCACAAGTTTAATAACTATGCAAAAGAGGGGGAATTCATAGGGGTTTATCATAGAGGTAAATATCCTACATTGCATTCAAAAAACATTTTTTAGCACATAGGCTCAGTTTCAAAAAATCAAACATAAATAAAACACATGAAAAAAAGGGAATTAAAAATCATTATAGTGACACATAATTTAAACTAAGTAAACATTAACACCTAGATGGGGACACTAGTGCCACATATAATTAATGTTTAAGATGTGGCACTAGTCTAATATCCCTAGTTTTAGGGTAGTTAAGATTAGCTACAATATTACACCAAGTACAGTACAAGTTTCCATAGATATATGTATATGTTTGATAGTTTGCTTAGATTTTGCTTAGATTCATACTAGTTCAACTCAGATTCATATCAGTTACTCAAATTAGGGGCATCATGCATGTGATTATCATTCCCATATTTATTTTAGATAGTAAGATATAGTTATTAAAACTTAGTCTAGAATCAATATACTCAAATATTAGATTAAAGACATTGTACATCACATTATTTCCATATGCTCAGTTACACATAGGTTGATCAAATGGAATGGAAAACTCCATATCATTATCTAAGTTATATACACTTGACATCATATTATAGGTTGTCACCAATTTCATGCCTTACTCTATCTATAGTGGTTGGAATTATTGAGTGGACTAGAGCTACCTAATGTATATGGGTGGCTATAAAGCTAACACACATAATTAGATATACCTAGTTAGATATTTATATCACTTTATGTAGTTTAGTTTTAGATGCATCTACTACACATCAATGGGAAATTATGGGGTTATATCCTTTTTAAGTTCTTGAGCCAGCCACATGAGAGGGTTAAACACACTTTTTAGTCTAATCCAAGGTAGTCACAGGGCATGATCCACCAAGCAGGGGTGGGTTATGATGGATTCAAATTTGGATTGAGTTTTTGAGTCATACACACATGAGGATTGAGTAAGATATCATCTAAATCCAAAATATTCAATGATTTGATAGCTATATACAATCACACACATAGGTTTTCACCAGGTTCATGCATTAATTCATGTACCTAATGAGGTGTATTCATTCTTTTCCTCTTTCCCATCTCTTTACTCAATTTTAATTAATTAATTTATTTAACATAGTCTTTTGATTTTGATATATCTTAAGTAAGGACTAATTTATGCAATTTTAACTTATAGGTCATGCATTAAACCATGATTCACATAGGCAGACACAACTTTACATACTCAGACTCAGTTTCATGGGCTTCACTTCCTAGGTAAGTATAGGTACATTTATTTCTCCCTTATACGAGTATTTTTGATTTAATACATTTTTATAATAAATGAGGAAAATGTAATAACCTAAAGGTGGTATTTGAGTGCTTAGAGTGTAAATTGAGATAACCTATTCATAGCTTAGTCCTATAGCCTATTATCACACTTTTTTAGCCTTTATGCAGACCATAGACATCCATAATCAGCTAAAACATAGTCTCAAACCCTCATTTATAGATCTTATCCCTTCATGCCCAAAAACCTACTAGATGGACATTAGTGCCACATTAAGGACACTAGATCCACATGGTGCTAGTGTCCCCAAAAATGGCACTAGTGTCCTTTACCCCAAATTTATAGAATGAATACATTTTCAAAATTAAAACCCTCCTAAGGTTAGCCTAAGCATATTTTATTATCCACATAAGCTATAAAACACTATAAATACATGAATTTGAGACCTTTATCCATTAGATTGAAAATAGATGTAAACTACCCATTAAAATATGAAATAAGTTGAGAAAAATCAAGGTTATTAATCCCTATTTTACCCTAATTATGAATACTACCATCTAAAACTACCCTAAGCTGAGATTTCTAGATTTTCAATCTTATTCACACTCAAGGCATTCAAGACCACTATCATTATAAAATTAATTGCACTTTCACCAATGCTTTGGTGAGGAGAACTACATCGAGATTGATCCCTCCTTAGAGTATTGGTATGTAGGCAACTCTCTTCATAGTGGGGTGTTGATGATGTATAATCTATCCTTATAATGAACACACTTTTCATCTCATGCCTTAATTGTAAGGAAGATTAGGTTTTTCATCATAAATCAGCTATTACAGACTTAATACAAATATTTGGACTTCATGTGTACAAGAACAAAACCCAAAAACATAGGCACAAGTGGACATAAAATTTAGGAATAGTCTCTCATAAAAGACACTATTACCATTTTTAGGACACTATAGCCACATGGAATTATTGTTTAAGTGTGGTACTAATATCTAAGAGAGTATATGACATAGGGATCTAGTTGATGACACTCAAACCTATTCATATCTCAGTTTTCAGCACTCGAATCTTTTGTATGAAGTGTTTTATAGATAAGTATTTATTTGAACATATTTATTTTTATTTTATAAAGTCAAATCTATTTAAAATCTAAAACAAATTAGTGGTTATTGATTTCATATTATTTCACTAATTTAGACTACTCAACCATTTAATCAAACATAGAATTTACATAGATAAAACCCTAAAGGATTAAAACTTAATGTCGCTATCAAAATAAAATGTGATAATGTAGTTGTATTGAATAGATATTAGGAATGAAAATTAATCAGACTAAAGGGTGAGCCATCAAATTTAAAATATTATGGTCATATTGTTGAAGATGAAATGTCTCCAAATATGTTGTGGCATGCTATATTTGAGAATATTCACTATAAAAATGTTCATGTATTATAAAATAATGGTATTGTTGTAATGCCTACCTTTACATCAAAATAAGATGGAAGTGTGAATCTTAAATTTTTGCTAAAAATGCAAAACAACCATTCTAAAAGTCACAGTGGAAAGCATATTTAAAGTTATAATTGTTTCACTCAGACTTGTGTTTTCTTCTATTTCACTTAGATGGTGGTCATAATTACTTCATGTTGTTCATTCACCAATATAAAATAATGACTTAGATATACTTTATAAAGAAGAAACTATAATCCTTTTAGACTTTTAAAAGTTTCAAACCATGATTTAAAATGAAGATCAAACACACATTAAAACACTCAGGACAAATAATTTTGGTGAATACACTTCAAATAAGTTTGAATTATATATATAGTAAAATGGGAACAAACATCATATCATAGTTCCTCACACTCTAAAACAAAATGTATTTGTATAAATAATGAACAAAACTATGTTGAATATGAATGTTTTACTTCAAATGGGTAAATCTACACTTTTAGGCTAAAGTATCTAAAAAAATAGTATACCTCCACAACATGTCACCATTAAAAAATATTGAATTCAAGACTCTATATGAGATGTGGTGTGGTTATCTTCCTTTAGTGCATCATTTTTGAATTTTTATATCCACTTGCTATGTATTGATTACAAAAGATAAGAGGAATGAATTGGACCATAGGAGTCATAAATGCATCCATTTGGGATATTCTTAATTTTCTAAGGAATATGGGCTATATGATAAAAAAGAGAATAAGTTTATTGTCATAATATAAGTGGTATTTCATGAAACCAAAAATTACAAATATAACATTGATCTAAAATTGAGTCAACTTAAGAAATATGCAAAGTTTGATGTCTACAAGGAAAGTGATTTGGATGTTTCAAACAATGAGTGGGGGACATACAATTAGGAATCAAATGATTCTTTATTATATCATATACATGAGATTGAAACTCTTCCTAAAGGAGAGAGTGAAATTTCACTAGACAATTAACATGGGTGACAATAATAAAGGATAAAAAGTGAAGGAACTTTAGAAGATGAAATTAAAACATCTAAAATGCATAAATAAATGCCTGATGATTCAGGGGCATCTTATGAGGACCCAAAAAAGGATCTATTTTTGTCTAGAGATAGTTTAATAGGTGTTTTACAGGTGTTATAAGTATTATGTAGTCTATTTTTGGAGTCTTGGTATTCTATAGGTACATAGAATTTTCATATGAATATTTCCCACCAAAAGCTTCATTGAGAAAATTTGAATTTGTAAGCCTTGTATAAGGACTTTTATGCATTATAAAGTTGAAAAAGTGTGTTAAACATGTATATTAGTTTTGTCATAGTAATAGGTTTATGATATGTATTTTAATCTATTTTTCATGGTTTTAGACACTTCATATTATGCAAAAATTAAGAAAATGAAATGTGAAAAGAGACCTCTCGGTGGGACAGTTGGAAATGAAGTAGTTATGCACTTTTATAGGCATATGAGAATTAGTTTTTTAGATTATAGAGAGAGATTCCATTAGAGTGTATAAGAATGGAGAATGATATGGTAGGATGAAGGGGAGTTAAATGTTGTAAGACCCCTATTTCATAAATGAAAATACAGACCCTATTGAGGTCACTATTTTGTTGTAGAATGCATATGTTATGATTGGAAGACTAAGATTGATAATTTAGTTTCAAATGTGAATGAAGATTAGTGCATGTTGGTTTAGTTAGAAACTTTGAAGAGAAAATAATAGAAAGTAACCGTGATGGCAGGTTCTTATACATACCCCTGTATGTGGGAGATTTTTGGTTATATAGTAGACTGAGTCTCTTGAGATCAAGGATCAAAAGGTAACTTGTTTATTATTATTTTGATTGAAAAAGTTTTTTGAATGTAATTTTAGACTTGATATGTCATTATGAATAGTATTCAAATCATTGAATGCTTAGACTTGTTCATAAGTAGACCCCTCTTGGAAGTTAGTCTTATTTGTAGACTAAGTTTGTCTAGTTAAAGGATACAAATGTTGAGAGTCTATTAATTTTTGTAATTTTAGGATATTATTACTATTTTGGGAGGTAATTTTTAATAAACAAATATAGATAATTGTTGTTTAATATTTACACAAATAAACCCTGATCACTATGAGAGGTCTTATGGATTGGATTGTGAAATTACTCCAAGAATAGAAAAGGTTATTATTCAAATTGTAGATGATAGTGAAATGAATTGGTAAATGTATTTAAGGTGTTTAAAGTTTATTTAATACTTGATGTTCTATTGTGTATAATTTATCCTTCTATATATATGTTTAGACTTGTAGACAGTCACTTGTATAACATAATTTAGCACATCTTGGCATAGAAAGGTCTAACAATGGTTAGAAAGGTGGAAACAAAGGATTGTAGTATGTGCATGAGGTCAATTAAGACTATAAAATCAATTTGGAGGTTTTGAAACTTAGTAAAATTCATGAAATGAAATTTGGATTGCTCTCAGTTGGGATAAAGCATTGTAAAACCCTAAACTAGGGTTTGGAAGTTTTAAGTAATTCTAACCATTTAAAATTTGCAAATTTTTGTAATTTGATCAATCATCAGGTGCCTTAATTAAGTCAATAGGCTACACAGATGTATGGATCATATTGTATAGATTATAGATTGTCATGTGTTTTAGGCTTGAGGAGGCCTAATAAAAAGGGATAAAAGTAAGAAGGAAGGTAAAAGAAAGGAATTAGACCATAAAATTTTATGCACTATTGTAATTTCCATGAGTGAATGTATTTTGTTTGTACTAAGCATTGTTGCTTATAACAAGGCTACAAGGACTAAGATTGATAAAAGGGAAGTGTTGTCAATAATAATTGAAAGGTGTTTGTGAGTTAATGAGTGAACATAGAGGATTAAATAAAACCATATAAGCATGTTGAAGACCATTAAAACCAAGAAATTATAAAAATGAATATTAGTTTCATTGCATGACCATAGTACAAGAAGTTAACCTTAACAAGAAGTGTTAAATCATTATTCTTTTTTAAGTGTATAGTCAGATAAGGCATAGGGTGAGTGAGTATTGGTATATGCTCTACATCATTTTGGTATTAGAGATAGAAAAAGATTTTATGGATTGTGAACAAGATTTACATTATGTGTTTTGAAGTGAAACATAGGATAGGTGATCAAAGATAGTGTTCCATGGAGAGAGCTAGCAGAGATGAGGATGATTTGGTTAGGATAATGACCCAATTGATTTATATATTAGTGATGAGGATGGATTAAATTGGAGATGTTATTATAGAAAGAGAACAAATATCATAAAGAGGAAGATAAGAAAGAGAAAATAGGAAGCAAGGTGAAGTAGTACCTTTGTAAGTAAGGATGAATGAGAGAGAGAATATAGAGGTCGTATAAGAAAGACCACATGTGATTGTAGTAGTAGTTTAATAACAAGGAATGGGGCAACACTATGTAAGAGATATTAGACCATTGGAAGATGGTATATTGAGGAGAGATGAAGATCCAATGAGACAAGGACCAAGACAAATATTTCATGGGCAATGTTAGAATTGCCAAAGAGAAGGACACAAGGTAGCAGAGTGTCCAAGGAATATAAGCAAAAAGATGTAGTAGCAGAGAGAGGTGAATGAGGAGAGAAAGAATGATAGTAATGAGCCATTACTCATGAGGAGAGTATTATTTTAGTAGAAGCAATTCAATGAATCGATTAAAAGGAGAAGTCTATTCATAAACAAGTGTAAAGAAAGAGGTAAAGTATGTAATTTGGTAATTAATGGAGGTAGTATTACAATATAGTTTCTTTGGAGATGGTGCAGAAGTTAGGCTTGAAGAGAATGCCACATCCAGAACCATACAAGATTTCATGGGTTCACAAAGGCCATCAAATATTGATAAGTGAACAAATTTGGGTTAAGTTTTAGATAGGAAGGTATAAATATCAAGTGTTGTGTGATATTTTGCCTATAGATGTGTGTCATTTATTACTAGGGAGACCATGGTATTTTGATAAGCATGCCATCTATGATATTCAAGTAAACACATACACTATTAAGCAACATGGAAGGAAATATACACTTATCCCATTGAAAGGTGAAGAAGATAGGAGAGATGAGAGGATAATGATGATGCAATATTGGAGTAAAGAAATAGAAAGATTTGGTTTGGTAAAATCACCCAAAAAATACAAGGTAAATTGTGTTGAGTTGATTAATATGTAACATTATAAGTCTACAAAGATGGACATGAGAGAGGATAAAGAAGAGTGTAAGGTGGAAGCAAATAGTTGTCAAAAGAAAGAAGAGGATAAAGCACTGAGAGTACTTAAGAGAGAATAAAACCAAGGAAAGAAGGGTAGCTAAACACGTGTGAAAGAGAACAACAAAATGGTAATGGAGATTAAAGCCAAGATAGATGAGTAGTGGTTTGGGATAAAAACCAAACAAGTGAAAAAGAAGTTATAAGTTGAAATGTGTGAGAAGGCATCCCATGAGAAAGACATGAAGGCTTCAAATATTGTTTCTAATACGATGATTTATAATGAAGGTGTAGGTAAGGAGTAGGTAGAAGATAAGACAAAGATGCATATACAACATAAAGTAATTGAGGCAACCAAAGAAATAAAAGTGGATAATATTGAACAAGATGAATATGAAGGAATGATAAATCAAGAAGATGAGGTATTAAAAGGAAGAATGAAAACCTTGAATGTGTAGGAGAAAGAGGGCAATCATGAAGATGTTGAGGATGCATAGAAATAAACTAAGCATGCCCACAAGTATGAGGTATACAAAAAATAAGCATAAATTGTGCATGAAGTAGAATGGGTAGCACAAAGAGCATTGGTGAAGAAGGAAGAGGATTGCATAATTGAAGTAGTAGTTGAAAATGAAGTTAAGGAGAATTAGAATCAGTTTTTAGGAGAGAAAGAGTGGTACACACCTACCAAGTAAGAAGAAGGTAGAAGACATGTTTTATTTAACAATTTTGTTTTATGTGTAGGTATGATGTTGAACGAGATGAATCCAAGAAGGCCTAAATGTGGGGCCCAAGAGAATGTACACCTATATGATAATCGAGTAGAAGTAGACACCTTAAATGAGGAGATTCAATGCATTTAGGTAGTAACATATACCAAGTGCATCAACAAACACTTATGGAAAAGATTTTATAACTTGGTAATATGATGTAGGGGCATCCTATGATGACCCAAAAAAAGGATCTATTTTTGCCTAGAGATAGTCTAATAGGTGTTTTACAGGTGTTAGAGATATTATTTAGTCCATTTGTAGAGTCTTGGTAATCCATAGGTGCATATAATTTGAATATGAATATTTCCTGCCAAAACCTTCTTTGAGCAAATTTGAATTTGTAAGCCTTGTATAAGGATTTTTATGTATTAGTAAATATAAAAAAGTGTGTTAAACTTGTATATGTGTTTTTTAATATTAAGAGGTTTATGAAATTTCTTTTAGTCTATTTTTCATGGTTTTAGACATTTCATATTGTGTAAAAATCAAGAAAATGAAATGTGAAAAGAGACCTCTCAGTGGGATAATTGGAAATGAAGTAGTTATGCACTTTTGTAGGCATATGAGAGTCAATTTTTTAAATTTTAGAGAGAGATTCCATTCTAGTGTAGAGGAATAGATAATGATATGCTAGTATGAAGGGGAATTAAATGTTGTAAAACCCCTATTTCTTAAATGAAAATACAGACCCTGTTGAGGTCACTGCTTTATTGTAGAATACATATGATATGATTAGAATAATGAGATTGATAATTTATTTTAAAATATTAATGAATATTAGTGCATGTTGGTTTAATTAGAAACTTTAAAGAGAAAATAATAGAAAGTAACTCTAATGGTAGGATCTTATATAGACCCCTATATGTGGGAGTTTTCTAGTTATAGAGTAGATTAAGTCTCTTGAGATTAAGGATCAAAAGGTAACTTGTTAATTTTTATTTTTATTTTAAAAGGTTTTTAAAAATAATTTAAGACTTGATATGTTACTAGGAATAGTATTTAGATCATTGAATGCTTAGACTTGTTCATAAGTAGACCCCTGTTGGAAGTTGGTCTTATCTGCAGACTGAGTCTGTTTAGTTGAAGGATACAAATGTTGAGAGTCTGTTGATTTTAATTATTTTAGGCTTTTATTGCTATTTTTGAAGGTAAATTTTAATAAACAAAGATAGATCATTATTGTTCAATATTTACACAAACAAACCTTGATCACTGTGAGAGGTCTTGTGGATTGGACTATGAAATTACTCCAAGAATAGAAAATATTATTATTTGAATTTTAGATGCTAGTGAAATGCATTGGTAAATGTATTGAAGGTGTTTTAAGTTTATTTAATACTTTATCTTCTATTGTGTGCAATTTATCCTTCTATATATATGTTTAGACTTGTAGATAGTCACCTATGTAGCATAGTTTAGCACATCTTGGCATAAAAAGGTTTAACAATTATTAGAAAGGTGGAAACTAAGGATTGTAATACATGAATGAGGTTAATTAAACCATAGAAAATAAATTTTGAGGTTTTTAAACTTAGTAAAATGCATGAAATTGAATTTGGATTGCTCTTGATTGGGACAAAGCATGGTAAAACCCTAAACTAGGGTTTGAGAGTTTTAAGTAATTATAACCATTTAAAATTTACAAATTTTTGTAATTTGATAAATCATCAAGTGAGTTAACTAAATAAATAGGTTTTAAGGATGTACAAATCATATTTTATGGATTATAGACTATCATGTGTTTTAGGCTTGAGGAGGCCTAATAGAAAGGGATATAAGCAAGAAGGAAGGTCTAGAAAGGGATTTAGACCATAAAATTTTATGCACATATGTAACTTGTTAGGGTAAAAAATAAATAACCCTTGGATTTCCATGAGTGATTTTATTTTATTTGTATTAAACATTGGTTCTTATAATAGGGTTACAAGGACTGAGATTGATGAAAGGGCAGAGTTGTCAAGAATCATTAAAAGGTGTTTATGAGTTAATGAGTGGATAGAGATAAAAACATATAAGCATGTTCAATACCATTAGAACTAGAAAGTGGAAAAATGAATCCTAGTTTCATTGCATGACCATAGTACAAGAAGTGAACCTAAGCAATAAGTGTTAAATCAGTATTCTTTTTGAAGTGTATAGTTAGATAAGGCATAGGGTGAGTGAGTCTTGGTATATTATTTGAATCATCTAAGTTAGCCACTCAAACATTAAAATATGAGAAACTTGATGAATTTGGGAAAATAGACACTATAAGTGCACATTTAGTTGTATCATAATTAGATAAGTCCATTAAATAAATTCAAGCTAATATTAAAAAGTTCATCTTGAATGATTATCTAGAAGAACCCAATGTTGCATTTGATTCAAAACCAACATATTTCAAACAATCTGAGAAGCTTGAACCTTGGATAAAATCAATGAAATATGAGTATAATGAATTGATAAAAAATGGGACTTAGAAATTAGTTGATCTTTATATGGATGAAAACCTATTGGCTATAAGTGGGTCTACCACAATAAATATAAGACTGCTGGCTCTCTTGACAAACACAAAATAAGGCTTGTCACAAAGGGGTATGCTAAAAAATAAGGAATTAACTATAGTTAAACCTTTTCACTTACAAAATAATTTAATACTATTCAAAATATGTTAGCTATGGCAACTCACAACAGATGGAA
This sequence comes from Torreya grandis, assembly GCA_037957365.1. Lineage (NCBI taxonomy): Eukaryota > Viridiplantae > Streptophyta > Pinopsida > Cupressales > Taxaceae > Torreya > Torreya grandis. The sequence goes on from JARHVA010004757.1 coordinate 475,230, forward strand.
ACTTTACAAAATAGATGTCAAAATTAGTTTTTGAATGGTGACCTCAAATAAATTATGTACATGACATAACTTGAAGGTTTTATAATAAAAAAACAAGAGAACAAGGTGTGAAAACTTGAAAAGTCATTGTATAGTTTGAAACAAGTGACTCGATCATGGTATGACAAAGTAGCTGAGCACCTCATGAACATGAAAGTCAAACATTTTAAGTTTGAAGGTACAACTATTTTCATCAAAATAGTTTAAAAAATAGTTGTATTTATGGTGGGGTATGTTTATGATTTTATCATGATAGGGAAAAATGAATGGTACACTACAAATTTCAAATTAAATTTGATGAAAAACTTTGAAATGACTGATTTGGGTTATCTTAATTATTATTTAGGTATTAAAGTAATTCAAAAACCAAAGTATTTCTTCATCACTCAACAAAAGTACATTAGTGAAATTCTAAGCAAGATCATAATGGAAGATTTCAATCCTCTCAATATGCCCATGGAATAGAATATAAAATTGACATCCATAGATATAGTAGATTTGGTCAATTCTACTAAATAGAGATAACTCATTAGAAGTCTAATTTATGTGACCACAACTAGACCATATATATCCTTTAATATTGGTGTTATTTAACTATTCATGCAAAAACCTAGAGATAGTCATTAGATATTAGTAAAAAAGTCCTTAAATAATTCAAAGGAACACATAATTTTGGGCTCAAGTACTCTAGTGTAGGAGATTTCAAATGGTTAGATGTTCAGATTATAACTACGCTGGTGATCATGAAGATGGGAAGTCCACCACAAGTTTTATAATGAACTTGGGAACAATATTTGTTAGTTAGAAATATATTAATAAATTAATGTTAAAAATTTATTTAGTAGAGTCAGAGTAGATGGCCACTTTAGAGGCAACTCGAGAGATCTTGTGCCTTAAAAGGCTTCTTTAAGATTTGTAGGAGCAATAGGTTTCCTCAACACATCTCATGGTTGACAACACTTCTAAAATCCAAATGGAAATGAATCCATTATTTCATGACCAAACCAATACCAAATTTAATTTGATTTGAAACTATGTGAAAGATGGCATTTTCAAGTGGCAACATTTCCATACAATAAAACAACCAATAGACATCTTGACAAAAGTGATTGGATGACAATTTTTTAAAAGTTTAGATGAATTACTGGTTTGATAAAGACCCCTATAGAGTAAGGTGGGATGTAAAAATATTTTACATATTTATTATTAATCCTAGGTGTCTTAGGTATATTTTATTCTAATAAGTTGGTTTCCATTCTCATAGAAATAACAAGGGTCATTTGGGAATGTGAAGTGAACAACCATTTTTTGGGTTATTTATTGTAATTATTTACTCTATTTCAAATTAAATCATGAAAAAACCAACCTTAATATCCATAAGCTAAAGTATAGATACACTTATAAGGTCATAAGTCAAGTTTGAAGCACTTAATTAGACCAGGATTGCACTCACATCTATCATTTTTCACTAATATTTAAAAAACACCACTTTAGCATGGGAAAAATACATGGATTTTGATCCTCTTTGGAGTATTAGTATGTAGGTAGTGCTCAACACAAGGGTTGTTGAGGTTAAGTACAACTTTAACTACTAATCCCTTTTTATTCTATGATTTCATTCATCTTACTATGTCATTAAACCAGGGTTTTAAGTTAATAAAGAGTTACATACAAGTCTTCAAATTAGTTAAAAATCTATCACATAGTATATAAAATACAAGTGAAGGAGAACATAACCCATAATTTTTGGATCTATGTTACCTATCAAATAAGGCCACCCTATTTGGACATTAACATCCCCTCCAAAAATAAACTATTGTCTAGTTACACCTCTATTATCTTGGAGGCATAACAAACAATATTCTATATTTTCACTTAGATAACATAGCCTCCCTATTAGTCTCAAATATGAAAACAATCTACATCTCAGTTTTATAGCTAACTTCACATTTTCCTTTGTGCTTTACATGTTTAGTATATTTTCAAATTTAATAAGTTTTAAATAATTTTATGTCATTTATTACATATCTATAGCATTCCAATTTTTCACAATAGTTTATGTAATTAGGTTCTAACATTCTCCTAGTTCCTCAGATTTGATAAAACATATTGGTAAACTTGTATATAGATTTGTATGTTGAAAAACCCTAACCATATATGTTTCTAGGGTTTGTGTCCTTATTTTTTGTGTTTCCAATTATTTTTAGGGTTTTTTAGATCTAACAAACTATGTAGAATCTATAATATTTCAAGTTTATGTTTCATATTTTATGCACTCTATAAATTTGTTTTCTACCTTTCCTAGAAGAAGTAACAAATTAAGTGGTATTCCAATTGAGAATATCATAATACTTATGATAAATTACATAAAATGGATATGAATAAATGTATCTCATGAACTTTAAATATTAATGAACATGTAGATATTCTTAAAACTAATTCAAATCATGAACAATATGATCAAGGTAACCTTGGTCCTCAAGATGAACACCGAGATGTACTCCCACCTATCAATGATGAACAACTAGTGTTAAAAAAAGTGGAAGTTATCTAGAGTTTTAGAGAAAGACTTCATGAATAACCTCTCAATAATATTACAAGTTTTCAAACCCTTTTAGACATTAAAATTACAATCATGGAATTTTTTTTTGAGATTTAAACTCCATTGGATACAAATTTTGGACCACAATTTAAAACGAGGAAAACCTAGGGGATTAAATAGATTAATATACCAATTCCTAATTAACCATTAAGAACACTACCTTTAGTTAGAACACATTCTTCTTCTCATGATGTACAATCCCTTATGCATGAGATTCAATCTCTATAAACTAAGATGTTACATTTGAATCAAGGTGTTTCAAAACCTAGTAAAGCATTAAATTGTCACATTTAATTACATACTCCATTGGCACAACATATAGAAATATATCCTATACCTATATGGATTTTGTCACCCAATCTTACATTATATTATTGAAAGGGTGACCTTGAACAACATCTCTAAACATTCCACACAACGTGTTTGGACTGTGTCCAATGATAGGTTATTAACTAAGTTATTACCAAAGATCATAATAGAATATGATTTTCAATGGTTTTAAATTTAACTCATTAATCTATGCAAGTATGCAATCCATTGGTTGATATGTTCTTAGCACATTTTTTAATCAATATCAGTGAGAATTTTTCCTATGCTTATATTTATCAACTCAAACAAAAATATAATGAGCCTATTGCATAATATGTCTTAAGGTATAAGATAATGATATCTAAAATGAAAAATCCTATGGTAGACATATAATTACAAGATATATTAAGAAAATTTTGCTTCCACCCTTGCATGAGTTCATCATGTTCAAATTTTGTACATCATTCACAAATTTATACCACACAATAAAGGAAATGGAAGTCAAATTATTGGAAATGAATAAAATTAAGTCTACAAATAATTCATATTCCAATACAAATAATTCAAGAAATCTACCTTACAAGGTGAAGTAATTCGATAAGAATGATCAAAAGATAACAATATAAGTAGTTTTTGAGCCTACTCCATGCATTGTATTATCATCTCCTATAAGGAGAGAGTTTACCAATCTTAAATTAGTTCCATATAAGGTTTTTAAGCCTACTTGATGTGAATATACTCTTCAAAAAGGTTTTGATTAGAACACTTTTTGCAATTATCACAGGGTACCGGGCCACACTACTAACATATGTATCATTTTGAGGCATAATATTTAGGATTTGATAGATGTGAACATAATTTATATGGGCACAACAAAATATAGTTAAAAATCACAACCAAGTAAAAAAAAAAGAAATGAAAATATTTAGTGATCCCTTTCCTAATCATACAACTAGTGAGACACTAGCTACATTATAAGCAAATTATGCATATAATACACACCCTCCACCAATTTTTTACCATTCTCATATAGAGGTACCACATAATTTGAATGAAATAATTGGTACTTATAATAATTTAGTTCCATCTAAGCCACTCATCACATTTGAAGATCATGAGATAGTAGATGATGACTCAGATTTATATTATTTATTCATTTTAGCTCACATTGATCAACCTATTAAGAGTGTCATGGTTGATAATGGTTCAAGTGTGAACATGTGTATACTCATAATTATTTATCATCTTAAATACATATATCATGATTTGATTCCTACCAACATGGTCATACAAGGATTAAATGGTCACATTTAGATCCCCATTAGTGAGATTGCATTACCATTATAGGTTGGTATCGCACACATGGCCACCAAATTCATATTATTACCTAGTGTATGGGTATTCAATATGTTATTGGGATTCCCTTAGGTTTAATAGATTCATGAAGTTCCTTCCATAATTCATAAGAATTTAAAGTATATATGCTAATGAGGTTATCATAATTTGGGGTATCCCATATGATTACCCACTATCACAAACATATTTGGTTCCTATACTAAATATTTTAGTTGAGGCACCTAGAAGGGTGAAACCTCCTCAAATATTTTAGAAATAGGTATCTAGCCTTACACAAATGCCTATCCTTGAAAGGAGACTTCAACAAAGATTTTTAATAGATTATAGAGAGCCTCTCTTTATTCATGCACATTCCAGATTGATATTACAAGGAAAAAAGGGTACCTCGCATAATGCACAAACACTTGATTCATACAATTTAGCATGGGTTCCAAAAATCCCTAGAGTTCATCATGTTCAACATCAAGCACAATATGCTATATATCATCATTATAATAGTGGTATTTATGGTACAAAGGGTAATCAATATTTAGATTCTCCATTCATATCAACTCAATAACCACAACATTGCCCTTTCCATTCATGAAATATTACAAATCCATCTTCTAAAAATAGGGCCCATTGATTATGAGTCCCTTATAAGACTCATTGGTTAGTATCCTTCTTTCCATTTTGTCTTTTTAATTTATGTATATATGAAAAAATACCAAAAAAATAGACATTAAAAAAAATAAAAATTAGGACCTATGTATGCTTATGTTTAGTTCATTTGCATCAATTAATTTGTGAAAATATTAAGTATTTATTTCTATCTAATTTAATATCATATATGATTCACAAGTGTACATGAGTGAGTGTAGAACATGTAGGTTATCATTCTAAAATCTAGTTGTAGGTAATTTCACTATCTCAGCTCAAAAAATGCATTCAGTTAATAACCCTTATTTATGTAGTAGCACACCCCACTATTATCCCATTCCCTCAATATTTACCCAATGAGAACATTCTATCATTTCTCATAACCATACCACACACATTCATTCTATAACTTGTATATACATCAACAAGATTATTGGGAACATCTTACACATAAGTTTTATCCTTCTTTGTCTATCCTTTATTTTCCATAGCTCAGTTTTATACATGGCATGGCATCTATCAATATTTATTACTTATTAACACATTGATATATTATTATTTACCTAACTTAATGAATCTACTAGTGTTACAAATTTCTTATGTTGATCAACTACAAATATTCATGCATGATTTTCATGTTTGCTTTCCTGCTTCATGTCTTATGTGTATTATTTGTTTGACTTGTCAAAATTTGAACATATATTTGTGTATGGATCTAATCTTTCATTGTATGTTTCTATACATGTGAGTGGAATTTGAACATGTCCCTTACATGTGTCCATTTGGCATTCTATTGCATGTTTTGTGTGCTTTACGTGTACTCTTTTTTTTTGTGTCATGGTAATGACACTTGTTTGCTTATATTTTGATTCCATGATGGACATTATGCATCATTTTAGCCATTTTAATGCCATTATGGATACCATGCATCTCTCTCTAAGTAGTTATATATATGTATATGTATATATATATATGTATATATATATGTGTGTATATATATATATAACTACTTAGAGAGAGATCCATGGTACTATGAATCTCTCTCTAAGTAATATATATATATATATATATATATATATATATATATGTATATATATATACATATACATATATACATATACACACACACACACACACACACACACACACACACACACACACACACACACACACACACACACACACACACACACACACACACACACACACACACACACACACACACACACACACACACACACATATATATAAACTACTTAGAGAGAGATGCATGGTATCCATAATGGTAAATGACACTTGTTTGCTCAGATTTTGGCTCCGTGATGGACATCATGCATCATCCTAGCCATTTTGATGCCATTATGGATACCATGCATCTCTCTCTAAGTAGTTATATATATATACACATATATATACATACATACATACATACATATATATATATATATATATATATATATATATATATATATATATATATATATATATATAAAACTACTTAGAGAGAGATGCATGGTATCCATAATGGTAAATGACACTTGTTTGCTCAGATTTTGGCTCCATGATGGACATCATGCATCATCCTAGCCATTTTGATGCCATTATGGATACCATGCATCTCTCTCTAAGTAGTATATATATATATATATATATATATATATATATATATATATATATATATATATATATATATAACTACTTAGAGAGAGATGCATGGTATCCATAATGGTAAATGACACTTGTTTGTTCACATTTTTGCTCCATGATGGACATCATGCATCATCCTATCCATTTTGATGCCATTATGGATACCATGCATCTCTCTCTAAGTAGTGTGTATATATATATATATACTCAGTTTTGATCACTTATCTATCCTTAATTGCTAACATATATTTTGAAAATCTCAATATGTATGCTTACTTTTACATGCATCTCAAATTAGTGTTTTTTTATCAAGTTACATATATGATGATCTCATGTTCCTAAATGTTATCATTATTACTTATATTTCCATATTTTACATAAAATTTATCACATAAATTTATATTTTGAGTTAAGTTATTTCATAGGTTAAACAACTCACCTCAAAAGAGGGGGCATAAATAGTGCCTTATCTTTTAGAGACTAGCCACAAAACTATAGTACACATACACAATTATGTATACCTCACATAATGCATCATATAGCATACCAAAAATAACATAGGGATCATTTTTAGATAATAGCACTCCATTTAGACACGATTGCACCCAATTGATTTCTAAAACAAGTCAATATTGTCATAGTACCTAGAAAATAGTCAATCTCATAATCTCTCAGAATCTTATGTAGTACAAGGCAATATGTAACAAGTACATAGTTTGAGTTTCCATGGAATACTCAAATTTTATCTTAGATTTTATTAGTTTGGGGGAATCATGAATGATGAGTTATAGGTTAGCATATAGGTTTTTACATACAATTTCATTTACTTATCACCGAGTCTCAGAATCCATATACACTAAATATCATATTGGGGGAATATGTGTGACATATGAATTCCTTGTTGCTTAATTTACACTAGTTTCACAAATGGAATGACAATAATTTTCATTCTTCATGCTATATACACTAGACCCATATTGTAATAACTCTTTGTACTAGTTTTTCACAAGTTTTATGACACTTTTTTTCACTATAAATGAGCCTTATTCTATCTATAATAGTTGGATCATCTTTTTGCATCATTTTCACCAAAATAATCTATTAGAATTAATACATGGATTACAAAACCACTTCAATACTTTGGGTATGAAATGATGGATTCAAACACACTTTGAGTTATTAATCACACTCTTATATAAATGAGGATTGGGGCATGCACTCTATAATCCATTATTTTCAATGCATATGAAATATCTAAGGGTCCTACCCTCTTTAGTCACCAATTTTTTACACCAATTTTTGCACCAAGAATACACAATTGTTCACACACCTAATCATGTGTATTAATTCCTTGTTGTTAAATATTTAATTTTATTGTCTTTGATTTTTGATATTCATCTTCATTAAGGATTGATTTTATACATGTTTCATTATAGGTTCATGTGAAGCAAAATTCAATGTTGTGGTCTACATTCAGGACAACACTCATAGGTAAGTTTACGTACACACTTTTAATTTTAATCTATTAATTTAATTTTGATAAATTAATCTAAAATTTTATGCAAATGTATCCATGTAAATTAATATTTAAGATAAAACAATGCACTTATGACCACCCTTTTACACACTTAGATCATGACCTATTTCAGGGCCTTTTGACAACTTTCTTTCACTTTTCATGTAAATGACCCATCATTGTAAGAATAAATATGAATCTATAATGTCCCTATCTAAAATCCTAAGCATATTGAGATCACTTTTATATTGACCCATACTTTTAGTTTAGTAATTCTTGCTTTTATGAAAATAGTTCCTTATTCGGATAATAACAATCCCCACTATTATCTAGTTTTGCCAGTAGTGTCCTCTCACCAATTAAAAAACCAATTAAAAAAATTCAAATTCATGAAAAGGGTGAGACCAAAATTTTGAAATCCCCATATTAAGAAATTAAAAAATACAACTATAAAGCCACATTTCAAACCATTTTGTACACAAAAGGATTTGACACTAAAAAACACTAGAATTCTAATTGCACATTGAGATAAATTTCCTTATTTTTCCCAATTTTGATTACATAAAATCTTGGTATCCATAAGATAAAGTATGAATAAAATTATAAGGTCAAGTTAATGGTTTAAAACACTTAATCACACTAATGTTTCACTAACATACAATATTTTCATCAATATTTCACACACATCACTGTAGCATAGGAGAACTACTTGGAGTCTGATCCCTATTTTATGTATTGGTATGTAGGTAACACTCAAAATAGATGGTTTTGAGGTCAAGAAAAAACTCAAATGCTAACTATTTTCTATTCCATGATTGCATTCATATTCCTATGTCATCGAGATAGGGCTTCGAGTGGAAAAATAGGTACATAATGGTCTCTACATCAGATTAAAATCTTCCACATATTCAAAACAAAAATGCAAAGGTGAACATAACCCAAAAGTTTTGGATCTCTACTACCTATCAAACAAGGGTGCCTTATTTAGATATTAGTATCCTTGTATGTACCCAAAATTTACATAATATGACACTTATAATATAAATATGATGATGATGCAATGATCTCTAATTTTATACTTCACAAGGAACTATATAAATCTATTCCTTCCCTATGCTTCCATATTATTATTTTGACACCTTTTAGTCCCCTTGATTCTAAACTTCCTAGGCATTTTCACTTTTTTTCAAAAATTATCCATAGGTGATGGAACTACTACCCCAGGTGACAAAACCATCCTCTATTGTTACACAATTTCCCCTTAGTTTACACAACTGCCATAGTGGATTTACAATTTAAATAATGGTTTTGATGATAAAGGTAAATATTTCATTAAATAAGTGGTAATATTGTAATTTTAAGTGATAGTTCTATCAAATTAAGTGGTAGTTCTATAATCACCCTATATAAAGTAATAGTTATGTCACCATTGAAATGCCTTCTAAAATTAGTTCTTGTAACTCCAATTTTCACATGTTTTATACAAATAGCTTTGTGTTTCTTATTTTTATCACCTTGTGTTCACCTCTAAATAGGCCCAACTCACTCCCTCTTATATTTTATTCTTCTTTAATTCCTCTCAAGTTGAACTCACTATCACACTTAATTGAACTCCCCCATGGAAAATCCCGTCTCTTTCTATAAGAAGATTAATTTTAGCCTAATTTAAGATCTAAAAATTGTCATTAAAATTTGATATTGAGAAGATTTTTTAGACATATCCTTGCTATAATTACCATAAGATTCAACCTCTATTTTTTGTGAGTCAACTACATTGTTTCATGTGAAGAAGTATTCTTGGTGAAAGAAACTCAAACTTTACAAAGTCAGCCTCAGTTCAGCTACTCTCCATTTGTGGATTATGTCTCCAAAATTTTCCATATTGTTCTATATTTTTTACATCATCTAGATAGATAAATTATATAATTTACGCCATAACATACATAGATAACGTAATGATGATTATCCTATCAACACATTACATGCGCTTCAACTGATTTATTCCATCATCAGGTTGAATTTCTTTTGATTTAAAATATTTGATTTTTTTGTTATATTATATTTAGTGTAGCTTGTTATTGCGTTACATTATTTATCAATATTTATAAAAATAATAAAATTTTATATTGAAATAAATATGTTACGTTTCATTTGCCTTTGCTACAAAAACATAACTAGTTATGATTTGTGCTTTCACTTTAGTAGATTAGTTTCATTTAAAATTAGTAATAATTTTTTACAATCATCCTAAAAAGATATTATGAAATATCCAAGTCATTTACATCCAAGACAAAATTTCTTTTTCAATCTCTAAACAAGTCTCTTGCATTCTAAATGACCACCTAGACAAACATAGAAACATAGATAACCATAGGTGCATACGTAAGGCTAGTAAAAATTGCTGATCTTATTTATTTTGAAGAGTTAAAAGAAATATAATTTTCCTCTCTTAAAATATAAAATAAAAACTTTCATCTCTTGTTTCCATTCTATCAATTCATTCATAAAAACTACTTAGAAAACTAGGGAGGTTGAAAATCTAGTCTACTTTATTTGTGAACAAAAAAAACCAAAAGAAAGTGTTGTATTGTTTATATTTTAGATAATATTTATTATTACATTAATTTAATATTTATATTATATTTAAAAATTTATTATACTCATAAAAAACAACCAAAACAAACAAAAACATTTCATGTAGCTTGCATAAAAGTAGAACTAGGAAAAATTATCATCTTGCATGATAGCATAAGTTTTTCGCCCTCTTCTTTGTATGTGTCTCAAACATTAAAAAGGATAAAAAAATGAGTTTTAATTTCACTTAATTCAATCCTTGCCATTATTTTAATTTCATCACTTTATTTTTAGAAATCAAGCATTTACTCCTATAAAATTAGGAAAAGTCAAAAAATAATAACAATAAGCAAAAACAGTGTCAAAAGCCTTGCTAACACACACAAGCCATACCAAAAGCCTTGAAAATACATTAAAGAAACCACATATCACATAATAATTTTCCATCCATACAAGCACCTTATATCAAACCTTATTTCAACATTCCAATAAGAACACTTTATAAGCCATTTCTTGAACAAGCTCATATGTTTTTCCTTGGTTTCTACTAGTGTTATTTGGATGAAAATTCTTGAGACACTAGGTCTTATTTGACATTATATATTACCTAGATTTAGATCACCTAGTCCTACCATCATAAAATAATATAACATTATCATTGAGTTTAGATATGAGTTCTTTCAATCCACTCGAATTCCATACCTCATCATATAGTCTTTAGCCACTTTAAAAAAGTAATAACGTATCCCTAATACCCCTGTCATTATCCTTCCATAGAATAAGAGACATACATACAATGTAATATAATAATATTCACCTACCCATCCCCACTTTCTTATCCTTGGGTCTATCCTCATCTTATATTATTCACATTCAATGAATGACATTGATTGGGTATAGTTAACCCAACATAGGAGACCTTTTCCCATGAGTCATCCAACCCAATTACCTCATTTACCCAAACCTAAAATTGATCAATAACTCTTAATTATTATTATATAAAATATTTAAGGGAATTTTGATTTATATTTACTCACATCTTGATGCTCTTAACTATCATTGAGACACTATTGAGGTATTTTGGTTCCATCACAAGATCTAATTACTAGTGCCTATACCAAATCCATTCTAATAAATAATCAACCAAAACCCTAGCCCATCCATTACATCATTTGCCTCAGCTAGACCTTGGGAAATCAAGTGTATAGGTTATCATGTGATTATTTACATGCATACAAATGAGTGAACCTAATTTAAAGGAGTTCATCCTTTGTGTATCCCTTTCTTCCTCTTCTCCTTTTATTTTCTTGGTCTTCCCTCCTTCCATTTATTCTATGGGTCTCCATATACCTCCAAAATATGTTTAGACATTATATTAGTGGATCTATTAGCCTAGAGGGATATACTAAAAGCCATATTAGATCTATCGAGCCTTTATTATAAAGTTGGAACAACCCAACCTTTGATACTAACATAAAACACCAATCCTATAACTACTCTCTTTAAAACACTCAAACAAGGAGTGGGGTTGTTATCCAAGAAATATGTGACATATTTTAAACTATTAGTAACCATCCTAACTCCAATGCCATGATCCTTACAGGTGGAGGCATATCTACAAGGACATCTACCAGATTATAGATCCTAGACATAAAATCATAACAAAATATGATCACTACTTAGGAAGGATATGTCACTTAGAGGATGAGCTCAAACTCACGAAAGATATTTCTCATCCTCCCAATAAGAATCAAGATGCTTCCAAACCACTAGTGATCACCAAAAACACTACTCCTAGAGTTCTCACACTGAACCAACCCCTTCTTATAGCCTCAAATCATGTGTATACCCCTCTTACATTAGAGTCCTATGGGCCCAACACTAACACCAACCCAAGACAACTTATTAACACCCTAATGGGTCATATCCATGATCTAAAAAATAATCAACAAGCTCTAAGTCAAGGGATGAGCCCAAACCCTCTTGTACTAACTCATCCCTCTTCTTCTCCCATTCAAACAACAACTTAATCTACACCAAAACAAGCCTACATGCTCCCGCCACTACAAGATTAGGTCCTACCATAAAACCATGTCTCTCATCAACCTATTAGAGATATCCTCACTCAAATATTCCCTATCCCTAATGTCCCTAAAACTCCTTTATCTTACCAAGTACATATTCAAACTCCAATAGCAGTATATACACATATGTTCCACCACTATAAAATAATGCAATAGAAAATAATCCATTATTCTTTACACCTCCAAGCCATGTTACTCTCACATATAATCATCCTCTTTTAAAGGGATATGTCTCACCCTATACATCATTTGGCTACACATAGACTACTTATACTCCACCACAATACACTTTGCCATAATAGGCTATGATGCCTTTGATGTATCACAATGTTCCTTCATGTTTCAACATATTTTCAAGGTCCACTCATCTAGAGAATTATTATTTATCCTACTCCATAAATCCTTATCAAGTTTAATACATTATTCCTAATGGCCATGAGGCCAACCCATACATGACCCTGCTTCCTTATCCTAGTCTCACTATGATTATGATAGACTTTAATAATAGGGGAACCTATGTTGAATACCTTAAGGAACCCCTCAACACTAATACACAGGGGGTCTTTCTCCCACATACCCTACTATATCTTCCTAAATTTAAAAGGGAAGGGGTTTTTAATTCATGTAAAGGCATACACTACCATCATCAGAGAGATCCTACCTTGGGATGGGGTTATATCAAATATTTTTCCCAAGAATCTCAAGGGGATAGTTCTAGACTAGTATTATAACCTCCCGGAGGGGTCCATACACTCTTTCCCCTAACTTATGGCTAGGTTCATCAAAACATTTAACATGATTTTTTTTATAAATATTGATATACATGAGTTCTTTCACATCAATAAAAAATACAATGAATCCACTTCATCATGAGATGACAATAGGTCCTATACTCTTCTACTAGTGTAAATAACATTAACCAATGGAAATTAAGTGATATTTTCATCCATTCCCTCAATAAGGAATAAGGAAAGAAATTTACAAGTTCCCATATTGATCATATGAAGAATCCCTCAAGATCACCCTAGGTATTGACCAAACAACCATTGACAATGGTCATCAGACTCATGGAACCAATAGGTGCATAATAACCCCTAGCCAAAATAATGGGGGATCTCATAATGAAAATAGCCAAGGTCCTAAAATACTAAATTACAATAAAAATGTCACCACTAATGGCATTACTGATCAAACTAAAAATCAAAACCCCATAAACAATGGTCAATATCAACCTATAAATAACACCAATAACACTAACAACATAGGGTCCAAGAATTGAATTCCCCTCTTGCAATTCATGTGGTATATTTTAGTTTACCATTGCCTTATAATATGTAATACCAAAACCATAACCAAAACCAATACCAATTGGGTGAATGATACCCACAATTCTAGAATCAAAGTTTACATAAAAAATAATTAATAGGGGGTTGGGTAGTAAGGAAAAAACATGTGACCCAGGGATTATGACCATAATGTATATTTCCTCTTCTAAAATTTCATAGGTCATGTCATGTAAATGTTAAGAATATAAAAAATTCATACAAAGACTTTTGGAGGATCAGAGTAAGAAGCATGAATAAAAACACCCAAACCCTTCCAAATAGTCTCATTTATCCTCAAAACTAAAACCTAAAAATATATCAAAATCCTAACCACCAAAACACCTTAATCAAAGATAATAATAAGGTAACCCATAAGGCTACCCTATTAAAAAATCCAACCTATGAGGGTAGGCAATCATGATGCTGAAGATTTCACTTTTGGAGCTACAAGCACTGATGTAGCTTTTTAGTTAGGAATTCAAGGAAAAAATTATATGACATGAGTCATAGAATTGGGATTCAAAGAAGAGGTAAACATCATTACTCACACTAGAGAATACCATCCCATTACCATCTATCCCTCAAAAATCCTAGAAATGAAATATATTCATAAACCCATAGGGAACTACAACTTGATCTTAGACCTAACCAAAACATTCTCTCATATTTCCTTATTAGATCTACTCAAAAAATAGCCTGCTCATCAATTAGCCTTACTCTATGCCCTAATACTAAGACATTTATCTAATGTTACTCCTCCTCTACAAGCTCAAATCAAACAGATTAATTTGGACATGTTCCCACCTAGTCAATAACTGCATGACTCTAGCTACTTCTTTGACTTATGAATCCTCCCACCTGACTCTGAGTTAGCTAAGAGGAGAGATCTTGATTTATTTCTACAAGTATGAATATAAAACAAATATGTGAAATGATATATGGTTGATGAGGGAGTGGCTATCCACATTATCCCCTTTTATTTCTTAAAATTTATGGGGAAACTAATTATTTAAGAATGTGAAGTAATATTCAAGTTTATGAAAACCTCAAGTCCACTTCCATAGGGACCATATTACTTCCAATCACTTTGGGTCCCTAAATAATCCTAACTAATTTCTATGTTTTATATAAGGAAACAAATTATAATATGGTCTCAAGGTGCCCTTGGATGCATTAGATAAAGGCTATTTCATCCACCCTATTCCAATAAATCTAGTTATTATACCTAGGTAAGATTTTTATAGCTCATAGAGATCCAAAACCCTTTAATATGTTATAAACTACCATGTACAAGCAACCTAGGTTACACATTGACTATCACATACCTAGCAATGGGGTTAGAAAACCCCCATAATTGGTCGATGTCATTGAATCCTTGAATCCTAAGGTGGTCATCCTAAAGAAATAGGAGGAAGTGATCTAGACCCTACTAAAGGGTAAATCAAATGAGAAGGACATAACAATGACTAAAAATATCCATGATTTGGAACCAATCATTAGTGAGATGGTTTTCACACTATCCATTACAAAAATTATCAATCTCTTAGAGAAATATACTCCCTTAATTATCCAATTTTATCCATAAGGGGTAGAAACCTAAGGATTACCTTGATATTAGGGCCATCAACCCCATAAGGGGTTGAATTACCTACCCAAACTTTGTATGGTGGAGGTATCCAAGGATAAGGAAGCCTCCCTTCATAATAACCATACTAATGACTTTCAACATGGCCACCTAACATACAACCACACTAGGGTAAGCCATCGTCTAAATTCTACCCTCATGAAAACTAAATCACTTTGTAGTATGTTTAATGATCACACTAGGATGGGACCATACCAATTATTTAGAATAGTTGATCTGTCAGTACTAATCCCTCTAGATATGCCAACCATCTTATATTAAACCATACTCGATTATATTTTTCATCATATTTTGAGTCTATTGATAGTCAATAAAACCACTTACCCTCCCCAAGTTACCTCAGTAACTAAAGAGAGGAGCCATACTATGACAATGGGAAGGGAATAAATCAACATTGAAACTCATGGCTACCTCTATTTTCCCAAAGGAGAGCCCCTCTTTCCTATCATATGAGAAAATGTGCTTGATAAATCACAATAAATTCCTATAAGCTTTTCCAAACATAATAATAGGGAAAGAATTATTACCCATTTCTTATCCACTATATTACAAGTTTCACAACTATAACCCTATGCCTCCTCCATTGAGACAAGAACCTGATTATGTTGGCATACTCCCCACACTTAAATGAGACCCCAACTATGCTGGTATTCTTCCAACCCCAAATAAAAATACAAGAAATAAATATTTCACATTTCCATAAGTACTCACCTACCTCGACCCAAATCTTAAAGGACATTCTTTTGAGTTTTACGAGGTTTTTTCCATCCTTCATTAATAAAATAAGGTTTAACCTTTTCTACCTTCACAAACCCTTCTATTTATCTCACATAGTGTTCATTACTTACTCAAACCTTGACACCAAATACCAGAAGGGAGGTTACCCAATATATTTGATGTTCACATGGTTAAAATATCAAAATACCAAGACATTTCACATGATGATTACCCCATTATAAACATGATCATTAGAACTTACACTATGATGGGGACAAGTGTCACCTAGGTGCTAAGATATAAGTCAATCTCATTTCCCTTGAGGGGTGAGTTATGACCTTTGGTTTCAAACTAGACTATGCGTGTATAAATAACAAATCCAAATATGAGGATATATTGTTTAATATTCTCATATAAAAGTGCATGGGTGTCTAAAACTTGATAATCTAGAGAGATTCATAGCTAGTAGCATATCAAGTGTTTAAAGTCTATCAAACCAAACCTAAACACCTCTAGTTGTATTAAATAGTTATCTATTAGGTCTCTAATGAATTAAATTTTATCTCTATCAAATAAATCCTTAGAGAAAGCATCCAAATTGATGACTCTATGGATGCCTGATCTTCACATTTTGTCCCCCATCCATTGGTCCCAAAATTATATTTTATAGTCTCAATCAGGATGGATCCTCTCTTAAGTAAGAATCCTAATGACCAAATAACCACCCATGTCAGATAAGATGAAGGAACCCTTGTCATGGACATATCTGATAATGATGAGGCCATCCTAGAGTTCCTACATGATTATAATGAACTCCCTTCATTCCATCATAAGAGGGGCTTCTCACTTACATGTTATCCTAATTTATCCCTTAAAACCAAGTTTGATGAGTCCTAATACCATGTAGAGGAATACCTATCCTTAGATGATGAAAATGATGTCTTCAACACTTAGGGTGAAGACCCTAACCTTCCCCTAGCTCTTGATGTATTCAAGGAGGGAAATGCATCATTCATTAAATAAACTATTGATGTTAATATCAAAATGGATGAGAACCCTATAATATTCAAGCTAGGATCTTCACTCTTTGAACAAGAGGTGGAAGACCACAAGAAACTCCACATATATATTTCTAAGGCCTTTTATTTCTCCTACATTGACATGATAGGCATCAATATTGATGTAGTTATCCACAATCTAGTTACAACCCATGATGTAAAACCCATCAAACAAAAACTCAAGCCTGTCAAACCTAAGGTCACTTTTATGGTAAAGGAAGAAGTCATCAAGATCTGAAAATTTGGATTCATTAAGCCCATTAATTACTCTAAATGGATGTCCAACATCATACCCATTCTCAAGAAGTAAGACAATACCAAAATATGCATAGACTTTTGAGACATTAAGAAGGCATGTCTAAAGGATGATTTCCACCTCCCATGTATCAATGTTATTATTGATGCTACCATAAGATACAAGATTCTATCATCATGGATGGCTTTTCAAGATAAAACTAGGTTTGTATCTATAATAAAAGCCAAAGCAAGACTTTATTCACAACAACTTGGGGGAACATTTTACTATGTTGTATTTATAATCATCAAAATAAATGTAGGGATAATGTATCAAAGGGATATGACCCATATCTTCCATGAACTCATGTAAAAAATATTGGAGGTCTATGTAGACAACCTATTTATAATAATAAGGTGATGTGAAGACCATTTAGAAATTTTGTGCATCATCCTCATATGGTTGATCGAATATGGAGTCACCCTTAATCCATATAAATTCATGTTTAGAGTCACTAGTGGAAACTTCCTAGGGTACATCATCCACCAAAATGGGATTGATATTGACCCTATTAAGATCTGAACAATCTTGGAAATGAACCCCCCTAAAGATGAATCTAACATCAAAATATTTTTAGGAAAGTTGTGAGCTATCTGATGATTCATCCCTAACCTTGTCTATGTTATCCATCCCATTAAAAACCTACTCAAAAAGATAAGTGACCTAACTTGGACAAATAATTTTTAAAGAGAATTCAAGGTAGTGAAATGATTTCTCATGTCTCCTTGTATGATCATGGAATCTAAGCTAGACAAACCTTTTATACTTTATATAAGAGTGACTTAGTTATCCCTCACATTTATGTTAGCTCAAGAACACAACACTAGTAAGTAACATGAGATCTATTTAATTAGCCCAAACATTATCAATTATGAAACACAATACACTCAGGTAGAAAAGGAATGCCTATTAATAGTGTTTATAAGTAGTATCTGCAACACTATATGCTAATCAATAAATGAGAGTTGTCATGAGATCTCAATCACTTTAGAATTTCCTAATCTAACCAAATCTCTCAGAAGTTTGGGTGTTTTATTATGTTCCTAAGTGAGTTCAAATTGACTTATATTAACCAAAAGTGAATTAAAGGATAACTCATCACTAATTGGTTGGATGATTCCATTTTAAAGGTTAATTACCTCATTGATACTAATTTTAATGAGGTGATATGCTATATATAAAATCCTACCATAAATTTTTATTTTTGGTATAAAGACATAATTAATTACCTAGTTGACCAAACCTATCCCAAAAGTACCAATTCATGATAGAGGAGACATCTTCATGTTATCACATATAAGTACATTATATTAGATTTAATACTTTATTGCATAGCCTTCAATGGCATGTTGCTCTAGTGTGTTAACCAAGAGGAGTAAAAAAAGGTCTGATTTCATTGTCACAGTGGCATGTGTAGTGGACACTTTGGTGGCCACATGATCACTTTAAAAATCAATAGGATGGGATATTTATGGCCCACTCTAAAACATAATGCTATTGAATATGTACACAAATGTGAGAAGTTCTAGCATTTTTCACATGAGATACATATTCCCACTAGGGCATTATGAATAATTATCAATCCATGGCCCTTTTCTACCTAGGGTCTAGATTTAATAGGCAAACTCTCCCTTACTTCCTCATATGGTCACCATTTCATTATAAGAGTGACCAAATATTTCACCAAATGGGTGGAAGTGATTACCTTGATAACAATGACTAGGTCATTCATTGTAAAGTTCATCCTAAACCAAATTGTTTATCGATTCATGGTCTCAAAGGTTATCGTTATTGATAAAGAGTTCCCCTTTTAAGAATCCCAAAGTTTTTAAACCATGAAATAAATTAAATATATCACACCACTTAGCTTCTGTGTATTATCCATAAACTAATGACCAAGATGAGGCTACCAACAAGACCTTGAAGTCCATCTTGGTCAAAAATATTAGAGACTCTAAATGGGTTGGCATCTATAGATCTATCCAACACTCTAGACTTGAAAAAAACTATTAAATCACCCATGGGAGAAACCCCATATTCACTACTATTTATTTCTAAGGATATTCAACCCAAATAAGTGGAAATACCTAGTCTTTGCATATCCCTTCAAGGCATCCTTGATGAAGAATAATATAGAGAGGGGTGTCTAGCCATGTTGGATCTCTTGGATGAGCATTAGATCACCACTACCAATAATAACATATCTTACACTAATAACATGCATAGGCAATACAAAAAAAATCCATGAATGCCCAATTTATGTTAGAAACCTTGTTCTTAGGTTTGATAGTTGAATTGATAAAAATAAATGTGAACATCATAAGTTTAGACCTATTGGGCTGTTTTCATTTAATCTAGAATGAATTTTCCTAGTCATGTGCCTAAGAGAATAAGAGGTACAACAAGCTATCATGTTGGCATATCACATGCAAAATCTTATATTACACTCACCTAAAACATGTAGTCTAAGATCTATTGCCTTTGGTTTTTTTGTATGATGGTGTATTCATTCAGTTTTTCAAGATAGGGTGCTCAAATAGGCACTTAGTTATAAATATATATTTGGTTCCATGACTAACTCTTGAATATTAATTCATTCCCTACTTAACTAATCATAGAAAAATATGGGTACAAACTTAGAATAAAAGAATATTGATTCCATTGTATTCATAACCAGATTACATAAGGTGGTTAATCAACATGAGTGATCTTTCTCATTCCATATATAAGTCACATCTATAATTATGATGGATCAAGAATAAAATTACCAACCAACCTAATAAGTAAAACTAGGGGGTATTTATACATGGCTCTACCTCAACCATTTAGTTATATAAATTATTACATAGTGATTATTTTCCAATGACCATTAACATCAATGAGTTGTGGGAATTTGTTACCTTGAATTCATATTAACCCACAGCTAATTTCCCCTATATTATATCTCTAAGTTGGATCTTTGTTATCATACACTTATCTTCTTATGGACCAGTGTTAGATTTATTCTAGAATATTCTTCTTTGACATCCATGCAAATCCTAACTATCTCTACTTCTTTTACCCTTATCCAAGTCTTATGTTCTCAGTTCCTTCATGTTTCATGTATCTTTTTTCTTCACAAATTGCCTCTTTCACATGATGGTATTATATACCTATAATTCCTTCTATGACATTATCTTGAAAAATTACTTAGGATAAATAAATAAAAAATCTAGGGCCTAAAATCACCCCAAACTAATCGAATAGTTTACCCTAGACTATGTGCCCATTTTAGGTCCCTCAAATATAAAAAATTTAGGTCCTATGTGCTCAACATGGTAATTTACTTCCTTGTAATGATTTAATATAGTTTAGAGCTTGGAGGTAATCTCTTCTACTTTTTATTTGAGCTGATTGGTCTCCTCGAGTTGTTCCAAAAACTCACCCAGATGAGTTTTTAAATGCTCAAGTGATACATTAACATCCTTATGAACATCCTCAAGTTTTTAAACCTATTTTAAAACCTATCCTTAGAGCAATACAAAACTAGTTTTTATTTTTTATCGATGAGTACTTATCTTATTCTCAAGGGCCTTCACATCCTAAAATGCTTTGGCACCCTTAGATCTATCCTTTATTATAAGTGCATTCTTTACAAATTATTAGAACTAAAGTTCTTCTTCTTGGAGAATAGCTTCCAAAATTTTAGTGGGTTACGATAATTTAAAATAAAACCCCAACAAGGATGGGAACCATAGCATCAACTCTAGTAAAAAATATTTTATATATTTTAATAACCTTAATGAATTTCTCTATTGCACAAGTTTTCTCATTTTAGGGATTTACATAGTATTTATATTTTTTAATAAAAGTTTTTTCAAGGTCCCTATTTTATCAATAGTTTCTCCTTTGAGGAGAAGTATGTCAAAAAAGGTTTTCCCATATTATAAAATTATCTTGTAGAGTGTTATAGTCTTCACTCTATACATCATTTCTAGTCTTAATTGGCACTAGAACTCTTCTAATTCCTCTTAAAGCTTTATTCATTATGCACACTTATGGTAGTATATAATAATGACCTCTTGATGATTCCAATTATGCTAATTTACATCAAAATATTGTAAGGCATTCTACCTTGTTACTTCAAGAGAAAAATTAAGAAGAGTTGTGATTTTTTGAGCTGATGTACACTATTATGGATCTACCCAAAATGTGTTACGAAGCTCCATATCTCTTGACATCAAAACAATACTATTTAAAGGAAGTTTAAAGTAATGCTCTTCATTAAATACAAACATATAAAAGGAAAGGTCTCATCGAGTTTGATCAATTGAGTCCTTATTGGGTAAATATTACCACATATATATTTATTTCTATGGGATGTTCTATTGAAACTAGGCATGAGCAGAAGTGTTAAAATTAGTAGATTTTAATTATTCTTGTGTGGATTTGTTAATAGGTTCTTTCCCTTTATTGGGGTTATGCTCAAGTATTTTAATGTTAATATCATCTTGTTGACAACTTATGATAACATCTATGTCATTAATGCCCAAAGTTATGCCTATGTCATCCCCCTCTTCACCAATGGGACTCCCAACATCCACTTATGTATCATCAAGGGTAGATTCTTCTTGAATTTCTAGGGAGAGTCTCTTCTCTAGTTCTTATTTGGCTTAGTTTTGATCCTTAGGGGAAGGTCCCCTATCAGGTGGTGTTTTAGGGGTCACCATTACCCATTTAGATTCCCCCAACTTTTAGCATCAAAGGTTTCATCCTAAAAGAATAAATGTATGTGTGGTGTAATCAAGGCCTTCTTGTTATTGACCTATAGGCACCCCTAGATCTCTTAGTGGTGGCAAGGTAGTCCTTTTTTGCTTTGGTTATTGATAATGAACATTCAAATTTGTATCATGCCACAACCTCTTCTCCTTTTGATATCTTATAAGTTTTAGTGGGAGGGGATTAGTTTATTTTTAGACCTTAATACTCCCTAACATCTTCTTCTTAGACTTAAATATATAGTATAATAAGTGAACCTTTTCCCCAAATAAGATATGATGTGCTTTACTATTAGTGTTCTTTGATTCTTGATTATCTTGATAATCTTTATTTATTAGACACACATATAATTGGTGAAGAGTGTGAGACTCAATATCAATCTTATCAAAATCAATTTTCATCCAACATGCATCATGTATCTGATTCACATAATTTATGAAATACTTGGTTGTGAAAGCATAAGGTAGCTTGAGACACCTAGACAAGTCATCAGTAGGGTCCATTCAAATGTGTGATAATGAATAGTGATACTTCACCATAAATTGAAATTTATCCCCCACATATATAGGAAATTTCTTAGGGATTCATCATTCATTCCCAAAGGCTTCCTTCATCCCATCAAACCATCCCTTAATTTTTAACTTGTGGGAGGGGGTAATGGTGCTAGGGCAAGTGAATAGTTTGAAATGTTTGGTTAGTGACTTGTTATTAGGTGGGTATTCCTATTTCAAATCATCACTGATGTATTCAAGTATACCAATCTCATAAAATACAAACAATAGAAAAATCATGCCCTAAATACACTTTTTATTTGGTAGACTATGGGCCTTTTTTACATCTACAATGATTTTCTCAAAAAAAAGGATAAGAATAATTATACTTAATCCCTTGGGCCATTTGATTTACTATGTAAAGGTGTGCCATATGAAATTATTTCAATCTATCTAATCCTCTAAGATTGGTCATGGCTAAATGCACATCTACCCAAAGGGTGGGATACTAGAGACTAGATATGTATATGGCATGTCCCTACTTATTATAGTCTAGTGCCACCACCATTTTAATCAATTTTTTATTGGTCCTCCAAGTCCCCATTAAGGTTAATAATTGAGCATTGTAAACCTATGACCTTGCTAATTATTTATGTAGTGATCTTCATTATACACCCTATGAAGTAAAAGTAGTCCTTGATATGCATGAGATAAAAAATATTATGACCTCCATGGGATTATCAAAATAAGGTAATTTGAATAGCTAGAACACTGTAAAATCATTGAGAAGATTGAAAACCATGAGATCATAAATTATCTCATTCCTATTGTTTTGGCACTCAACCCTATAATCATATTGTAGTTTTGTATCATTCCTAAAATTTACAAGTTGACACCTTAGATTCCCAATTATTAGTGCACAACACTAAATCAAAGTATTCCATTTGTTCAATAAACACAAGGGTTAGAGGAAGTGTTTTAGTTTTCTTCTTTGCATCACATATCATATTTGGTTCCTTCTTAATATACGTTCCCTTTGTATGCTATGCCAAGTTTTCCACTTGTGCTAGACTCACTAGGAACTTCCTCTCTAATCAAAACTAGTTGTCCTTATACACCCTCAAATTCTTCCTCTTCATGGGTCACTGGTAAAGGCTCACTCCTCTAGGCCTTCTTTGTCTACATCACCCTTTGAGGAGCCCAAAGGTTGAGGCATGATCATTTGATCCTCTTAGAATAATACATGTTTATTATTTTAACTCCCTCAATTTTCCTACTTCAATGTCCTTTAATGGTGGATGATGACATACACAACCTGCAACTCTTTTAACCACATGTCTTTAATCATAATTTCATTAGTTTCTCTATTCTAGATAATCACCTTTATTCTCAACTATAAATTTTTTGATAAAATTTGATGAATGGTCCTTATGATAGCTTAAAAATGCTTCACTTGGCTTTGTAAATTCAAGAATTTACAATAGTAAAGTATTAAAATGAAGGTTTTTTAACCTTTCATAGCTTTGAGGGCTAGCCCATATTTACTTCTCCTTGACTTATTTCATCATTTCACTCATTAATACCTTTAAGGGTATGCCATGATACCCATTTGACATGGTTATAATTACACTTATTAATTTATCACATTTAATGCATCTATCCTATCCTACACCTTTCTCATACTATATGATAGATTAGAAAGAATTTAAAATTTTCTATTTCCAAGGTAGGACCCTACTTTTTCCATCTTGATCCTTTCATAGTGATTATGTGACACATCTTGCATATCTTCTCATCCTTATGTACTTTCAATTTCATGCCCCTTTTTCTACATGAATTTCCTTTCACTGTTCCCCTTTCCCTCTCTATATTTACTTTATTTAAACTCACCCCACACTAAAATATGTCCATAGTTCTCCATGACATGAAAAATAAAATAAGAGAGAACTAAGTGTTGATCTAAACCTAAGAAAAATGTGAATAAAAAATCCCACACTTTATTTAAAAATAAACCAAAATCCTAAACTAATCTATTGGCATACACCTTATTAACATAAGGTAAGTATCACTCATAATGGTATGGTCGAAGTTAAATACCATTGAAATGGCCTAGAAGGAACTAGACATATAACCTCTTCAACTTGCATGTGCCTGTGGGATGAATGATATAAATGATGAATAGAGCATCCAAATAAACATGAAGTTTTCTTGAATGGCACAAAATTGGATTCATATACCAAAACATGCATACCAATAAATAAATTCTTATTCTTAAGATGTATATCATGCTAAGCTTTCTATTTCTATTTATCCACCCATTGACCCCAATGTGAGAGAAAACATGTTTCTTCCAACTGTAGTAAAACATCTAGGCATGATTTTATAGATTATTCATCTTCCAACTGACCAACATGTGTAATACATAAAAATGGTATAAGGAACTCAACTGGGATAACTTCTTCAAGACCAAAAATAAGGTTAAAAGGAGTGCTCTTGTTCAAGTGTTTATACATGGTCAAATATTTTCATAATATTTTAAAAATTAAATCATCCCAGTTAGTGTGTTTAATATTAAAAATATTCATCAATGTATGACCCAATATTTTATTGAAAGGTTTAGCTATACCATTAGCCTGAGGGTGATATGGTATAATCTTATGGTACACAATTATGAACTTAGCCAAAAGGATGCATATTGTGCCATTAACGAAATGAGTTCCATGGTAAATAGTTAAACTTAAAGGATATCCATACCTTGTGATGATATTCTCCTAAATATACTTGGTGGTATTTATAGTAGCAAAATCCCAAGTGGGTATTATTTTAACCTAAAGGGTGAGGTAGTCAGTGGCAATAATGATATAACACACACTAGTATGCCTTGCTATAGGAGTAATGGGACCAACAAAAATAAATATCCCTTCTCTCAAAGAGTTCATGAGAAAGTATCATATGAAGGGGAATAACATACCTCCATTTCAATTTACCCATGCACTGATAGAAATCACATTGGTTCGCATAAGCTTTGACATCCTTAAATAAATGGGGCCATGACAACCCTATTAATAGAAACTTTCATATTATAGCATCACTAACATAGTATCTTATCATATTACCTTCATGAACCTCATATATAAATTTAATTCACTTGTGTTGCATCACACATCTTCTTAATAACTCATCCCATCTAATTTTATATAGGTTACCTCCAATTAGGTAGAAAAGAGAAACATAAATAGTCAATTACTTTTTCATTGAAACACTGAGGTGAGATAACACTAAGCTTATGTTAAGGAAAGATGTGATATATTACATGTCCTCAAGTATGTGCATGACTTTAACAAATTTTACATCAATTAATTAATCCTCTATGGCACTCACTTATTCACTAGTTTCAATGCATGACAAGTGATATGGTCTATAATTAGTATTACTCAGTTTCATCATCATACAAAAATGAAATTCTTGAAAGAAAACAATTCATATATAAATGAGTCTGTGTAAAACTAGATTATTCATAAGGTAATTAAGTGATTCATCATATATAAATAAAGTGAATGGGGTGTCCAACAAATACTAAAAAAACTTCTAGAGCATATACACCATAGATAAGGCTTCACATTCTATAGTTGAGTAATTCTATTCAACTAGAGTGAGCATATGATTAAAAAAGTAGATGGGATGATAAATAATTCCCTCACTAGGTTGTGAAAGTATAGTGCCAACTTAAATAATTAAAGCATCAACATGTATATGAAATGGGTTTATCTTGTCTAGAAACTAGAGAATGGGTGCATTGATTAATTTGTCCTTGAATACTATGAATGCCTACTGGTGAGCATTTGACCAATCTCTTTAAGAATTTCCTCAAATGGTGTTTTGATCTTAACATATCTTAAAATTAAAATTTGATAGTACCTAATATATCCTAGGAAGGCACAAACCTTGCACTAGGTGGTTGACATTAGAAGGAGAATAATAATGTGATGAAAAAAATTACAAGATAAAAAAAGGCACCCTTATTTAAATTCAAAGAAATTTAAAGTTAACAATAATGCTAAAGCATGAGGTAAATATTGGGATAATGATCACACACTAAACCATATATAGTCTATTCATCTAAGTATACTTGAAGGAATCTCTAACTAAAATCCTTAAAAGCTTCTATTTCATTATTTTATAATATGGAAAAAATATTATTTAAATCAAAAGGCATCACATTTTAGGAAAATAAACCCCATTAAGTTGTGAAGATAGTATTTGATTTATCTTTTTTTATGATTTGGACATAATTATAGACATAAAAATCTTAAGTGAAGGTGTAAATATTTCACCCAAAAAATCCTAAAATTTCCTCTATGAATGACATTAAAGAAGGCCCAGTTACACAAGCAACATCAAGTATCCTATAATATACACAAATGAAAATGTGGCCATAATTCTTCATATTGATCACCATGGGACTCACCCATTTAGATTCATCAATAGGAGGGATAATTCAAACATGAAACATACTATCAATCTCCACTTTAAATTTAGCATGCAAATTAGGATTTGTTTGATAAGGTATTTTTATTAGTGGTTGAGCACCTTCAACTAACTTGATGTGCATCTTGACTAATGAAATATTCACTCCCTTCATATCTTTTTAATTATGTGGGAAAAAGTTTTGATATTCCTATAAGAGTTAAAAAATATTAGATAGCTTAGTATTAGACCAATAATTATCCATAGTGGCCGCCTTAGGCATGTCCTCCATTCTAATATTAAGTGAACCATCTAGAGTGGATTAGAATATAGTTACTCCTTAGTTTGTATGGTGTCTTTGACATTTCATGCCCAATATTTTTTATGTAAATATAAGTGGTCAAGTGATGAATCTTGTGGGTTAGAGTTGGTACCTTCATCAATTTGGTACATAACCTTCTACCTACCATTTTGTATTTGTTCCCTTAGTACATGGTCTAGTTGAGAGTCAATCTATAATAAAGATGGGGTAGGAGTATTAGGTTATTGAAAGATGGATAAGTTATCTTCATGTATGTTATTTATATATCATATGCATCATAGTGTTAAAATCATTTAACTTTTAATGTTTCTCTAGGAAGATGTGTTTAGGCATCATTCTTGATGAATGTACCATGTTCTCGCCCAGGTTCATAAAGTACCATAAAATGTATGAACTCATAAATATTCAAGAAAAAATGTCTCATTAGCATTATAATAGTTTTCATAGGCATCAAGATGAGCTTTTGGGGTTTTAACACCATCATAAATTAAAGTAAAAAAATTGTGATTATCATGATGGAATAAATAGTGCATGGCAACATGCACTTGGGTCTCAATAAAGTAAGTTGTGATGATGAGTGTATAACAATCGAGTAGATGTTATTTGAATAACATGTATAAGTGAGTGCATCCATTCATATTTAAACACATAAAAAGATTCTAACTACTACACATACTTACAGACTTCTATTTGACCATGAAACCTAGGTGCTTGATCTATCTATAGGGGTGGTCAAATAGTCAAACATCCATAAATGAGGAAAATAAACTTATGGTATTAATTAGCTTATGTAAAACATCCTCATGACTACCAACTATGCCACTACTTCATCCCATAAGATCATATTATCTATGAGCCCAATGTTCATAGGCATTGATGATAGTGTCATAAATGGATTATGTATTCACACACTGCAATATACCATCCAGACTAGGATCAAGATGTTTAGTTCCTTGAGGCTATGACATTATAGATATGATTGAGATCCTACTCAACATTAATTAACTCAACAAAAATAAGTCCCTAAGCACTATCTAGGGAAATCATGATGTGCTAATCATCATTTTAAAAACTAATGTAACACTTTTTAAATCTCAAGTTAGCATTATTTACATAGCACCATGGGTGACCAAAAAGAGATAGAAAATCATTAGTTTTAGCCAATTCAATTAATTCAAAGTCATCCTTGAAAGTGACACCCAAAATGTTGATGATGGCATCTTTACAAACTCCTATTGGCAATGCTTGATTCTTATTATCCATCAATAATACGTGTGGAAAAAAATGTAAAGGAGGGCTCACCATATTTATCCAAACATCCTTGGTTATTATATTTACCTCCATGCCAGTGTTTACTAACTAGTATATCTTGAATGATCCAACCATCAATAGCTATATTTATTATGATTTTTTGTTACACTCTATATTAGGTTAGACACGAGCCTCTTTTTGTCATGCATGGTTCAATTGATTATCATATGTAGTCTTTGGTGCTTGATGACTCAACCGATTACTTAAAATGGGAATGATATCTTCATAAAGAAGTAATTTGCACTATAAGATGATAAATTTAAGTATTTGAATTTGATTATGCAAATTATATAAATAATTCCCAAATCTACACTCTATCATTAAAATTGAGAACCATTAGATCAAAATCCTATAAAATAAATATTTAAAACAACATTTTAATATAAAGTTAAGTGTTCCCAATCAAGATTCAAACAAAACTATTATATATTAAGTGGTCATGGATTTATGGATTGCTTGTAATAGACTCATATTGTGGACAACATGATATTATCTTGATCAAGAGACTTGGATTTCATGGATAACTTGATGAAAGGAAGGATTGGTGTAGCATATATTTATTCATTTTCACTAAAATAGAGGAGTGAGGGTGTTTAAATATAAGGTAATAGGGGATATCAATGGCCAAAATTCAAAGTTGGGTGTAATAAGATTAATGGTGGATAATTAAAATGAATTAAAAATTCATTAGAAGCCTCTAGTATTAGAGGATTATATAGAGGATGGAGGGAATAAATGAGGATTCTAGAATTGGAGAATTATATAATCTATTCAGGGGCTAAGCAAGATTATTAGATGGTTAGATGAAGTGATTATATGGGTGATTAGGAACTAGGGATGTAGGAGAGCCTAGGAATAGGATAGGGTAGGTGGGATTGAAATTTTAAATTCCAATATAATGAACAAGTGTGGTTAATATGGGATTAAATGATAAATACCATATTATAAGAAGGATTAATTGACTTGTGGGGGAGGAATAAGGTTAACATTATGTAAGGAATATATGATGGAGGATAATATTTAATTAATAAGTTAGGATTATGGCTATGGGATTAATTAAGATAATTAGTGGGATTAAATGAGATTAGACAAGATAGGTGAAATTAGTTTTGATTAATAATAATATTAGTGATGATAAATGAAGCAAGAAAATTTATATGTATACATTTTACCCTTATTTAAAATGGCATTTTGAGTAAGAGTGTAATGTTTAGTGGCATTTAAAATAAAAAACCATTTTATGGATGAATTCTAGTAAATGATGTTAGTTATGATAACACCTCAAGGGGACATGAAGGGAAGAAAGATATAAATGGCCACTCATAAAGAATAAATGAGGGGTAGGATACAATGAATAGACAAGGGGTTGGGATGATATATGTGAGATATATGATGAAGAAGATGAAATTGACATAAGTAGTGAGCTACAAATTGATGATGCCCTTGGTAAAGACATATATACAATAAGTGAAAATGACTATGTCATTGGTTATCGACACATCCAAATAGGGAATCAATCAAAATAGGATGATGATAAAAGGCCATGAGATTTTGACATATCCTAAGAAAGGACACATGGTAGGAAGGCATAAAGCCAAAATAAGATTGATTTGATAAGATTCATGATGAGTGTAGCTCAAAGATGAAGTCAAGAGATATGATGAAGGGTATGGAATATAATGCATCAAATTAATGACCCACAATGTGATAAATAGTGATGATTCCCCTAGTAATGACACATATAAGGGAGTGAGAGTTGATAATAAAGTTATGGTCTCAATCATACACCAATTTAATGAAGAAATAATAAATGTTAAATGATTAATTGACCAATCCATGATAATGGATGATTAATGGAAGAAAAGATGGATGTTGTGATTTATCAAGGCCAATAGATAGGTGTAGGTGATTGATGAAAATATTAGGGATATGATTATGAGGATGATGATTGATTAACATTATATCTCAAGAATTTTTCTTGAGGATGATGAAGGATAAGATAGACATAGCAATAAATTGGGGAAAGAGGAGAGAGTGGTCGAGTTGACCTCAAGCACACTATGTGGCTAAAAATGGCCTACATATTCTAAAAATACCTTTAACCAATGTATTTTAGACTAGATGATAGATGATAAGATAGAATAGAGGAGGAGGATGATAATGTCTATTAGACATGCTAATTTTTAGATAGATGTTAGGTGTGATGATGATTAGATTCATAGTTGAGATGATATGTTGATAATTAGAGATATGTTATATGATTGATGAGAAGATATAGATGGGATAATAAATGGATTGGAGTAATGATTAGATATTAGAGATGATCAACTTGATGATGGAGTTAAGATGATTAAACATTTAGGCATGTGAGATAAGATAGATTAAATGATGAGTGTGTCTTTTATCAATCCATAATTGTTGTAATAAGGCTTATCATAGTCTAAGAAATACAATTGAAATATAACACCAAATAATATGACCCATGATATAAGTATAACCAAGAGGGAATTATGCCAAAGTGCATAAAAAATGGAAAATAGTGAAATTTGCATCATTAAGGGCACTTAAAAGCATCATTGTAAATTTTGGTGTCATCATAGCGTCTTCATCCAATGCCTGATAGACAAAAATATGTAATATATAAATAATAAAAACATAATAAAATCAGATATATACATGATAAAAGATAATCAAACAAGTCAAATAATAGACAAGTAACACACACAAGTATCTACATGCAATGCCATTGTATCTTATCCAATTGTTCTGGTGAGAGTTGATGGGATGATTGATCAAGTGATGAATGAGACTAAATTGGTCATGATGATGTGAATTTAGATCAAGGTTATAGAATTGGACAAGGGTGTGGATTTGGAGTAGATGAGGGATTAGGATTAGGATAAGGCTACTAAAGATGTAGGATAAGATGAATAGGATGTTGAGACTAGTCAAGATGAGAGGATGATAAAATGAATAATATTTTATATAAGACAACTAGGATATTTAAGACATAGTAAAAGATGACATATCACAAGAAAAATTAGATGTTTTTGGATTTTATAAAATTTAGGGGTTTTAGAGTATGTATGTACACTATACAAATGGGGTTAACAATAAATGGAATACTAAGCCTAGTAACTAGGATAAGGATAGATGGAATAATGGATGGTATGAAAAAAAGGATGAGGGTGATGATGGAAATGGGATGAGGACCAAGGAAGACTAGACTAGGGATTTCTAATGTCCAAACCATGAGGGAAACATATATCTAGTCACTAAAGTGTGTATTGAATGATATGCCAAAATTATTCGAAAGAATTTCTCAAGACACTTTTATTTCCCTTAAAAAGGTCAATAATATAATAAAGGATGGAAATAATAGGATGAAAGATGGTAGATGATGGATAAGATCAATGGATTGAGAGATACGGATGACATGGATGGGATTGACAAGGGATAGATTTTTACCCCAAGTGTTGAGATAATTACAAAAAACAAATTATTTTACCATGATGTAAGAAACTAGTTTTCATCATGTTACTTGCCCAACACACCAAAAGACTAGTTTTCACCATTGGATGAGTGTTTTTTTTGACATTTTTAACTTTTAGCATCTTGATTTATTATATATGGGTGAGAGATGTAGGAATGCTCACACTTTCATGATTTTTAGCTGATACCTATTTTGGAGAGATGTGATTCTAGGACCATGTTTTCACTACTAGATGTATTAATGTCCTTTTGACCTTTGATGATTATTGATTGAAACCATTCAAGACATATAGACTAGGTGTTTTCATCACCCCTATAAGTGACAACATTTGTTATGTTTTTAAGGTGTGGAATGGATGGGTTTAGGGTTTGAATTTGTTAGTGGAGTATAAGACTTGATTTGATGATAAGATTGTGATAGGGAGGTGTGATGGGTGATTGAGGAGTATGAATAGTAGTCACACACATTTTTGGACATGTTGAATGTTTTATATTTTATTAGTGCCATAGGATAAAAGACTTCAAGAGATCCAAGACTATTGGATTATGTGATTATTATTTTATTTGATTAATTGAAGGATTATTAGACATAGTGATTTTAATATTATTTTTATTTTTAGACTTGAGTATATCTTAACTACCCCCTGATGCTTAAATTTGGGATTCACTAAAGGGAATTGATATTTGACTTGATAAATAATGATTATTTTGACTTTGATGGTCCCCTAGTGCCATAAAGAGGGTTTTACTAGGGGAAAATGCTTTTTAATTATGCTAAAGATTTGAATTTTATTTAATTTTATTTTTTAGATCAAAGGTGATTTGATCATCATTTATGAATCTTAAAATATGGTCTTGGATCTTTATACTTTTATCACATATTATGTTGCTCGAGGAAGATTCCAATGATGCATGCTCATGTTCATCCCTTTGGAGGGAGGTGATTAAATGATCATTGATAGGAAGAAAGGTGTCTATGATGGATGAAGGTAGGGGAAATGGTAGGATAAGGTAAATGAGTGGTGATGGGTTAGCATGGTTCTCATAGGGGTTCTTAGGAGACCCAGTTTTGACATCAAATAAAATCTCCTCAGGATCAACAAAAGGATCGCTAAGACATGCATTTGAGGTAGGAGCATATTTAATCAGATAATATTCATTAGATAAATCTTGAAAGAATTATGTTATGAATTCATCATCTTATTATCTAGAAAATGTGTACACTAAATACTCAAATTGAGAGGATCCTCTTACAACAAATTAGTGAAAATGCATAAAATAATAGATTTATATAATTAACAAAAGCACCAAAATTATTATATTGATCATAGGCCACTTTGAGAGGGAAACCTCCTTTGAGAAAGATAAATACAATAAATTCATGGATACCTTCATTGGCCTCAACACTTACTTATATACTAAGTCTAATCTAAGCAAAAACTACTTCCCTTGAATGTGGGATAAAACAAAATGCTCATGTGATGAATTACAAAGAATGTTCATCCTTAACAAATAATATACTAATAAATTAGAGAGAAGGGGTAGCATGGGTTCCTAACATCCCTCCCTCTTAGAAAAATATTTGTCCTCAAAGCCTCAAATGTAGGAATTGGTGCTGAATCTGAAATAGTGGTTCCCATGTTGCATCCTTTGGTTACATTCTATGTCACTAAATTAATACCTATGTAATGGAGTGGGAGTGAAGTTTGCATGTGTACTTATCCAATATTACCTCTGGCTCAAGAAGGATGGATCCTTTATTATCAATTTTTGGTAAAATAGCCTACACTCTAATGTTTGTGCCAAGAACTTTCTTTAGATAAGAGACATGAAATACTGGGTGAACTCAAGAAGAAGGTTGGATTTCCAACTTATAAGAAACTGACCAAATATTTTAGAGAACCTTATATGGACCATATAAATTGGGAGCTAGCTTATGACTCCCTATGAGTTTTAGGGAGGATTACTTGTATGGCTACAAGTGAAGAAAAACCATATCACCTACTTGGAAAGTATGCTCAGAATGGTGCTAATCAACCTTTTGTTTCATTATATTTTGTTGCATATGAATATTATCCAATAGGGTGTTAAATATATACTCCCAGGCTTATAGACACATGTCAACCACTTGAATTGGTGAACTATTAGGGGTGTATATAAGGAACACTGGTGGTGCTTAATCATAGACTAATGCATATGAAGTCATTTTAATTGAAGTGTGGTAGGAGGTATTGTACCAAAATTCATCAAGAGGGAACCACTTTTCCCACTAATGTTTTTGTTCTAAGATAAAGTAATGAAGGAAAATTTCCAAGCATTTTTTGATAATTTCAGTTTGGCCATCCATTTGTGGATGATACCCTAAAATCATCTTCAATTAGGTGTCAGTAGATTGAAATAGTTCTATCCAAAAATGACTAGTGAAGGTTGCACAATGATCTAAGATAATGGAAGAAGGAATGCATGGAGATGAAAAATCTGGTCTAATAATATTTGTGTGACTATGGAGGTAGTATAAGGATGGCTGAGGACACAAAAATGTCTATATTTGGAGAGGTGATCAACGAAAACCAAGATCACTATTTTCCCTTAGATTTAGGGAGCCCCTCAATGAAATAAATATAAATATCTATCTAAATCTAGATAGGGATGGGTAAGGGTTTAAACAACCTAGGAATGAGTGTTTTTTCACCCTTGTTGCATTGGTATATATCACATTCAACCACTGCATATAATTAGAATTTTTAGATGTACATAAATTAATATTGGATTAGATAAGATAGAGGACACCTACACTTTTGATTGGGTATACACTTATTAAGTGAGATATTGACCCATATGGGGATCCAATAAACCTGATTAGGGGATCACTTGTATCACTTGTCACAACATATCATGCTAGGAAGTATTCCAAAGCCTACAGTCTAACACAATTGGATAAAAATCCTAAAAGAGTCATATGATTTGATATTTCACTTATGCTAACAAATAAGAGAATAAAATGTTTTAATAACAAGAAAATTAAACTAATCTAATACACACCAAAGCTTATGGCACAAAGTAGGGGTTAAAACAAAACAAATAAACAAAAACTAAAGTAAACATGCATAAGATACATACACTCACATCAATGTATATAGAATACTAATACATGGAAGAGAAGAATAAATACTACATTATCTATCTACTCTTACAAAGGATAAATAAAGTTAGGAATACTTACCTTTGAAGATGAACTTGCCAAGCCTCAATATTTCCTTTGGCCAAGGTGCTTCATAAGAGATCATTGTGGTTTGTAAAGATAAATAAGATAAATCATTTCTAGGCTACATAACCTACCTAAGCATCCAAAAAAATTATCCACAATATAAGATAAGATCTCTAAAAAAAGTATTAAACCGTACAACTTTATTCCTCAAGTAAAATGGTCAATAAGTAGATATTCATTCACACTTCTTTGCTTAATTCTTTACTCTCTTACAAATGGTCGTAAATGACCTTGTACATATAGTAGTATCTTACTTAAATTGTTTTGGACATGTCATCTTTACTAGGTTAACTGGCTTGACCTATCACATTTTTGGACTAACTCACTAAGTCTTTGCTAGGTCGCTCAGGAGGCTAACAAACCAAAATAGCTAAAGTGTCCCAAAAACATGCTAGGTTGACTAGGTTGACCTATTTTGCTAATCAAATAAAAAGGTTAACATGGCAATAAATGAAGGAATAAACCATGATAATGATTGGAATGGATAGGAAAGAGATAAATAATCTTAGGGTTTAAGGTTTTATGAGGCTAGTATGTAGATGGCAAGTGGCAAAAGGAACTACAATCTTACAAAGTACCAATGTTCTGCCCACCCCTTTCTTGATGCATCTATTAAGGCATGCCCTCAAGGAGATTAAGTCTCAATAGGTTCTTTTAAGATACAAAGTGTCAATAATCAATAAAATTTTTAAAATATTATGTGTATACATATACCCTGGTCAAAGCTCATCATGTGTCATATAAGTGCAACACGAGATGGTGCTTTGGAGATAGAATATGATAACACACAATGTTGATGATAAGTATGGTGTAATAAGGATAAAATAAGATAAATGAAATAATTATATTGAAAAACACATACCTTTAACTTACCTTAATTCTATATGTAAAGAAGAAGACTGCAAGAAAGATGAAGGTGTCCAATGTAGAGTACACTAGGTGAACCTATAGAAGTTAGTACAAAAAATAGCCATAAATAGATTTTTTTGGAAGATAGACATATGATAGTTAGTAGGGACATATATTTTTAGGAAAATTTGGCAAATTAGGATTGTTAAAGCAAGGTTTTATAATATTTAAGGAAAATAAATGATAAAAGGATGGTAAATGAATGACAAATGATTTGAAATAAATGAAAAATGATTGGAAAGCATATAAAAAATGATTGGAAATTAAAAAATAATAAATAATTTTTAGAAATCACGTATAACATAAATGACAAATGAAATATCCATGGAAGGCAAATCCTAACAAAGATAGGTAAGAAGGTGAAAAAGAAACATCATGTAAGATATGAATGAAAGAATCAAAACATAAAGAAAAGTAATAAGGAATTTTAAATGAAATGTAAGTCAAGATGTAAGACAAATATGAAGAAGGCATACATAAAGAGAAACATGTAATAATGGCAAAAAGGTGTGGACTCAGCTATCCACAATAGAAGGGTAGTATAATAATGATAAATGAAAGAAAAGAGCGATCCATATTTACTCAAAACATGTTGTTTTTCTCTAAGGATATATAAAACTGAAACAAAGTATTGCTATCATGCTTGTAAGATGTGAAGAAAAATGAAGTATATAAGAGAGAAAATAAATTTGGAATCACAATTTACTTGTCAAGGGGGTAAATGAAATGGGTGGAGGGGAGAATGAAGGAAAAACCAAGGTAGAACAACTCTTTATCAAAGTCAAGACACTCAAATTAATTTTGTCAAAACAAGAGGACTATCGATCTTAAGGACTTATGAAGAACTTATGTTAGAAACACAAGTCTTTGGTAAACAAATGGAATACATATATCATCATATGAATGCTATATGCATGAAAATTAAAATAGACCTACCTCCCCATCATAAATTCCCCATTCTTTAGGACCCCTTATAGAGCTTTCAGTCTATTACAAAGATTGGGTACTTACATGAGAAAGTAGGTAGTGCCATAGAGTTTTTTGAAATATCTTATTCCAATCTACTAGATTACCGCAACCCAAAGGACTTTGGATCTATGTGAACCCAATTGTGGAGTTTGAGCTTTGATTGGAGATAGGAGATATGCTTGAAATCATGTCTTTTGGTGTGATTTTGACATTTGAAATTTGTATGTTTGCCTTTTAGATATCATTGCCTTTCATTTCAAATGATTTGGATTTTAAATTTCTTGATGGATTTTTATATTCCTCCTCCATATCGATTTGGAAGACCAAACATGGGTGCTAAAGATGACCTTCATTTGAAAACTTGGGACAAGGTTGCTAAGAGAGATAAACTTCAAAGAACATGGGGTCTAAGAGTCTCATAAATCTAGGTGAAATAAAAGTGCTATCTTGACTTTGATCTTGTTTTATCTAATGTGGAGTTGAAAGAAAGTGGAAATTAAGAGGAGATGACACATGGAAAAATTTGAATTACGTAAAATCACAAACATGTGATAAAGGGAAAAAAGGGATATAATGATAGTAAAGTGTGATTTCTTATCACAAGAATGAGGGAAATGGGGGAAAACATGCTAACATGGATTGTTGTGCATATTTCATCTATCAAAAGAAGCAAAAACCAAAGTTGAGAAAAAGGATCAATAACATGAAAAAGATGGAAATTTTATGAGGAAGGATGGGTCATATCTATGGTCTTACCTTGAAAATCACAAAATAAAAACCCAAGGGGTGATAAATAAAAAATAAAATGCAAGACAATAAAGAAGACTATGGTACATCAAGAGGTAAATGCTAAAGAAAGGGGAAAAAATGATAATAAATATAATAAATCAAAGAATGAAATAAAAATGACAAATATTAAAAGATATATATAAGGAAAAAAATGAAAGCAAATGATAAATGTGATGTGTAAGAAAATTGAAGAACATAAAGGAAAATAATGATGCTTAGGAAAGTGAAACTAAAAGAAGAAAAATGCATAAAAAATAAAGAAACATGAGATAAAAAGAATAAGTAAAATCTATATTAACATCTATATCAAAGATGAGCATGTGAAATACAAGTCTATAAGTTTCAAAGGTTTCTTGAAGCTGAATTTGTTTGTTAATATGCATTGGAGAAGAAGAGTGGGAATCATAAGATGCCCTAAAGAGTAAGTGGATGCAGGGATGGGCATCACAAGATTCCCCAAAGTCTTAATGAATATATAGATGGGCATTGAAAGATGCCCTAAACTGTGAGTTGGAATGAGGTGATATTGAATCATTATAATGGTTTACATTAGATTGATAGGTGCATTTGGAAATAGGTAAATGTGTTGGTTTGTTAGATTTTAAGGAGGTTGAATGTGACATATGATGTGTAGGAGATGTATGAGGAGATAAAGGAAGTAAAGGAGGACCATGTCTGATATGATTTGGATTAGGAATTTGAATTAGATACTCTTTGGTTCATGTGACTTAAGAGGTTGAGTTTAAATAGATGCCACAACATGGTTAAAGTTGGCCATGTGAGTTATCCTTTCTTTTTTTGTGTAGGAAGAATTATCAATTGTTATTTGAACAAAATTAGTGGATGAGGTGTGTTCATTAGGTATTTGATATTTATGTGATTGTGATTTTTGAGATTGATTTTTAGAAGCTTTAAGATAGCCTTGATAATGTTTTTTTGGTAAGAATATCAAGATTGAAATGTAGACCAAGCAGGAAAGAAATAAAAAATTAGTGAAGATCATGACAAGAATCTTGAGAATGACCTATAGTAGCATGCCACCAACAAAATTTATCTAGAATTTACCACTTTGGAGGAGGTTTGGAAGGATCAAAGTTCATGGGTTTATAGGGTGGAAATTTATTCTTAATTTGTTTTAGACTTAATGAAGGGTGGGTTGGGTTAAAATTGTTTGA
The DNA here is from genome assembly GCA_037957365.1 of Torreya grandis. Taxonomy (NCBI): domain Eukaryota; kingdom Viridiplantae; phylum Streptophyta; class Pinopsida; order Cupressales; family Taxaceae; genus Torreya; species Torreya grandis. Next base: position 514,987 of record JARHVA010004757.1, read on the forward strand.
ATTGGATGCTCAAATTTGAGGTTGGGGAAGCTTGGATGAATCAATGGTAGGAGAAGAAGATTGGAAAGATGTTTTAGTAGTTGTTTGTGATGGTTCAAATTGAGTCATAAGAAAGTCTTGTATTTTTGCTTGGTATAAGGCTTCTTCTAAAGTTTTTGGTGAAAAAATTCAAACTTTGTATTGATGAAAAGGTTTAAGAGTATTGACAAATAGTTTTAGAAGAGTGTCATCATTCATGTTATGGTCTACTTTATGAGCAAGAGACTTCCATTATTTGTTGAAAGTATGAGCATTTTTATTAGTATGTTGGTTGGCATTGATGAAATAACTAAGGTAATTTTTAAGAAGGTGATCATGTTGGAATTCCTTCACTAGAGCAATGACTAAATCCTCTAGTTGTGAGATGGAATGTATAGGTAGTTGGTTGTACCATTCAAGTGCATCACCAATAAAGGTTTTAGCTAAGAGCTTGGTGGTAGCTAACGTATTAGTTTGAACTCATTATTTATAGAGATTTCCAAAAGACTTTAAAAAGAGAGTAGCGTCTTTAGTCCTATTATATGTGATAGTTGGAAAAATATTTCCAATATCTATGGATGCAATGAATGGGGCTAAAGGTTAATTTTGAAGATTTTAAAGCATTTTATTATTCATTGGAGGTTGAGGGATGATATTTACATTGGCATATCTAAGATCATGAGGGACAAAATTTGTATTTGGTTGAGACATGATGACTTGAGGTGGTTGAATAATCATGTTGCATAAGTGTTGTTGTATGGTCATCATTTGAGATTGATTGGAAGTTTTCATGATGTTCATTTATTGAATGACTTGGGAAAGAAGTTGAGTTGTATAAATAGGTGGATTGGTGTTTGGAGGAGGGCTATTGGTATTGATAGGAAGAGGATTATTAGTGTTGGTGGGAGGAAGATTTATTGTAGGTGGAGTATTCAAAATTATTATTTTTAATTGTCTTAAGTGTGGTAGAAGAAGAAGGAAGCTTAGTCAAGCCACCATTCTTGTGAGGAGTGTAAATAGGAAGATTATTTGTAGGTGGAGTATTCAAAATTATTATTTTTAATTGTCTTAAGTGTGGTAGAAGAAGAAGGAAGCTTAGTCAAGCCACCATTCTTGTGAGGAGTGTAAATAGTATTATCATCAAGGTTTTTGAATATTTGGGAACGATCTAGATTATCAATTTGAGTAGTATTATTTTGTGAAATAATCCCAACATTGGTATTGGGAAGAGGATTATGATGAAGGATCTCAACTACATTGCATTGTATAGTGAGTGGTTTAGGCTTAGGAGAAGGGGAAGGAAGAAATTGGATAGTTTCATCAGAGGTAATGAAATAAGTGAGGTTATTATCCAAATCATTGATTATGAAATATTCTTGAATAAGGGAAGGATTAAAATATGTCATGATGATAAAAAAAATAGATAACCACACAAGGAGAATAAGAAGTGACAAACATAGTACTAAATAGTATTATCATCAAGGTTTTTGAATATTTGGGAACAATCTAGATTATCAATTTGAGTAGTATTATTTTGTGAAAGAATCCCAACATTGGTATTGGGAAGAGGGTTATGATGAAGGATCTCAACTACATTGCATTTTATAGTGAGTGGTTTAGGCTTAGGAGAAGGGGAAGGAAGAAACTGGATAGTTTCATCAGAGGTAATGAAATAAGTGAGGTTATTATCCAAATCCTTGATTATGAAATGTTCTTAAATAAGGGAAGGCTTAAAATATGTCATCATGATAAACACAAATAGATAACCACACAAGGGGAATAAGAAGTGAAAAAAATAGTACTAGGTTGACCTAGGATAGAAATAAGGACTATAAATTTATAAGGGTCGACCAAGTTGATCTAGTAAAATGTACAAAGACTAGAAAAAAAGTTAAAAGAGGTTGTAAATAATGATAGGTTGACCAGGTTGACCTAGTATAGTGCATAGGGACTGAAAAAGATACTAGGTCAATAGGGTCGACCTAGTACAATAGATAGGTTTCTTATTTTGCCTATATCTTTAGTTTTACTTATCCATTTTTCAAACCATAAAATGTGTTGGATTCATTATGATGTAGGGAATATGATAAAGTTGATATCAAGTTGTTAATTGAAATAATACAATTTTCAAATAATGAAAAACAATAAGTACTAAAGGGAAATAAATAATCAATTGAATTGACTCTGGCTAATCTGATTGATGCACATAAAACAAAATCTTGCACTAACATTAGCTAATGCAAGTTATTACACACACAATTGAGAAAATAACAAGTAGATAACTTGGAAAGTAAAGCTAGATAATTAGTCAAACTAGAACATTAATTACATTATTAAGAATAATTTTAAATGATATGTAGTTGGCTATAAGCAAGGTACTAAATAACAATCTATAGATGGTTTCAAGTGAGTTTATGATGAATGGGACTATAGTGGGAATGATATAGGGCTAGTATTTAGGATTACCCCTTCACTTCACACACCACATCAATAAGGGTGTCAGGTGCTTAGCTATAATATACATTAACCATACTTTATACTTGACCAAAGCATCAAATCAACTTCCTCCTTGGTGATGAAATCCAAGTAGGTTGGTCTATGTAGTCAAATGCTTGTTGATGTTATGTAATTTGGCCATGTGTGCATAAAATAAAACTAGTAAAACTAAATGGTTAATTAAAAACCTCTTAATTAGACTATGTGAACTATTCTAAGCATGTAAAAAAATGAAAAGAAAGATGTGATTAACATGCAATGTGAATTCTAACTTTGAAATAGGGTATAGTGAAAACACTATATGTATAATATACAAAAATAGGTCAATAGGATTGAGCTAGTACTACTAAAGACAGGGTCTAGAAAACTTACTAGGTCAACTAGGTTGACCTAGTTATTTTAGATAACATATAGAACACAAAACTAGGTCAACTAGGTTGATCTAGTTGGTTGTGCAGGGGCAATTTTTAAGACTGTAAACTTGAAAGGAAAGTATAAAATAGAAAGAGATAGATAATAAGAGATTGACCTTGATGGTTTAGAGATGGAAATGAAGGAGATTGTTGATTTGGAACCTTAGAAAATACTATCAAAATCTTATAAATTGGGTCAATTTAGTCGACTAAGTAATACAAAAACCTATTGAAAAAGTGCTAAAAATGCACTAAGTTAACTTGTTTAACCTGGTTGACTAAACTGGAATTCTAAAAATGCACTAGATCAAGTTGGTTAGCTTAGTAGGCCAATATATAATTCTATAAAATTGAAACATATACTAGGTCAAGCTGATTGATCAGGCTGTATATGAACTTACTACAAAGTGGCTAAAAATATACTAGGTTAACCTAGTCAACCTAATAGGCTAAATTAGATGTCTAAAAATAGACTAGGTGGAGTTGGTCAACCTAACAGGTTAATATGGAAGTCTAGAAAACTAAAATCTATACTGGGTTGAGTTGGTTGATCAAGTTGCATATTCTTAAAAATCTACACAAAAAAAAACTAGGTCAATATAATCAATCTATTATGTCAAAATATATGATAAAAAGAATGAAATAAGTGAAAGAAATCTTGTAAGGGTTAGTTTCAATTTGGGTTCACTAGAATGTAATGAAGGTGAATCCAAAGTGAAGTTAATGCTAAATAAGAAATGAAACAAAAATAAAAGCATGAAAATAATCTGACCAACAGTGGGATAAGATACACATTGGGTTCACCAAAATATATACAATTATAATTGCATGATATACATGAATTAATCCTAGATTAGATAATATAGATCACACCTACACTTTAGATTGGGTATACACTTTTTAAGTAAGAGCATAACCTATATGGGGATCCACTAGACCCAATCAAGGGATCACTTGTATCACTTGTCACAATATATCATGTTAGGAAAGGTTCCAAAGCCTACAATCTAACACAATCACATAACAACCCTAAAAGAGTCCTATGATTTGATATTTCACTTATTCTAAAAAACAAGAGAGTAAAATATTCTGATAATAATAAAATTAAACTAATCTAGTGCACACCAAAGCTCATGGTACAAAGTGGGGGTTAGAAAAAAACAAATAAAATTTCATAGGAGACATATACTCACATCAATCTATACAAAATCATAATACATGGAAGAGAAGAATACATACTACATTATATATCTACTCTTACAAAGGAGAAATAAAGTCTAGAATACTTGCCTTTAAAGATGAACCTACCAATCCTCAATCTCTCCCTTGGCCAAGGTGATTCATAAGAGATTATTGTGGTTTTTAAGAATAACCAAGATAAATTATCTCAAGGCTACACAACCTACCTAAGCATCTAAAATACTTATCCACAAGACAAGATTAGATCTCCAAAGAAAGTATTAGACCCTAAATCTTTATTCCTCAAGTAGAATGGTCAATAAGCATGTTTTATCATATTTTTTTTCTTAATTATTTTCTCTCTTAAAAATGGTGGTAAATGACCTTGTATATATAGTAGTATTTTACCTAAAAACCTTTGGACATGTTGGTTGTACGAAGTTGACCGGGTTGACCAAACACATTTTTAGGCTAACTCACTAGGTCTATGCTAGGTCAGTTGGGAGGCTAATAAACCAAAAGAGCTAAAGTGTCCCAAAAACACACTAGGTCAAATAGGTTGACCTAATTTTATAAATAGATCAAAAGGGTTTCAAGGGAATAAATAAAGGATTAAAACATGACAATGACTAGAATAGATAGGAAAGAGATAAATAAGCTTAGGGTTCAAGATTTTAGGAGGCAAGTGTGTAGATGGAAAGTATAAAAAAGAACAACAATCTTACAAAACACTGATGGTATGGACACCCCTGTCTTGGTATACCACTTAAGGCATGCACTTAGAGAGATTGAGACACAATAGATTGTTGTAAGATTTAAAGTGTCAATAATCAATAAAAGTTCAAAAAAATTATGTGTATATAGCCACCATATATTGAATTTCATTTTTAATTCACTGCCAAAAGAATTCACATCATGCCTATTTATAATTTTTGAGAAACCCTGAGTGCCCTATAGATAGAGAAGCATAGATTTCATAGAATACAACTTGTTGAAAATATGTGCTTTGGGGAAGCGCCATATGACCCTTATATCATAAAGAAGAATTATCCATAGAATAATGTGGTATAATAGAGGGGTTAGTGACCAACTATTGAATGATTTGAGATAATGAGGATTCATTGGCACACCCTTGCTGTATAACATCCAATCAATTTAGAATAGGTATGGAAATAGCTGAAAGGGAAGCTTGGTCCATAAATGTGAAAGATAGAGCATTAACCACAATATTGTCCTTACCCTTCCTATGAGTGATCTCATAGTCATAACCCATGAGTTTTCTAACCCATTTATATTGTGATGGGGTAGAGACCCATTATTCTAGGAAATATTTTATACTCCGGTGATCATTTTGATGCAAAAATGATTCCCTAGTAGGTATGGTTTCCATTTCTATACTACATACAAAATGGCCATCATTTCCTTTTCATAAGTAGAGAGTACTAAATTCTTGCCTAAAAGGGATTTGATGGTGAACACAATGGGGAATCCTTCTTAGAGGAGAAAAACACCAAGTCCATTGCATAATCATCACTCTCGATCATGGTCTTGGAAAAATATGGCATTTATAGAACAGGTGAAGTACACAGATTATTTTAATTTTTCAAATGCACCTCAATAGATTGTGTCAATATAAAATCATCCTTTTTCAACATAGTTATCAGTAGAGCTACAATATTCCCATAGTTCATGACAAACTTGTGATAGTATCCAATCAAGCCCAAAAAACCATGGAGGCTCTTGAGTGATTGAAGATGAGGACAATTTATCATGGTGGTTATTTTTTTGAGATCCATATGAACTCCTTAGTCTAAAATAAAATGATCAAGATAATCCACTTTGTCCTAGATAAAAACACATTTAGACTATTTTGCATAGAGATGATGATCAAAGAGAAGTTGCAGTGTGAGCTCCAAATGTTGGAGATGCTTAGACCATGTTTTACTATAGATGAGGATAACGTCAAAGAAAACTAGAATGAATTTATATAAGTAGGGATAGAATATTTTATTCATAAATGCTTAGAATGTTGAAGGAGCATTAGTGATGCCAAAGGGCATAACCAGAAACTCATATTGGCCATCATGCATGTGAAAATATGTCTTAGGTATATCATCTTCATAAAGTTAAATATGGTGATATCTAGAGTGGAAATCCAACTTGGAAAAAAAATGAGCACTATGAAGCTCATCAAGAAGCTAATCAATAATAGAGATTAGGAACTTATCATTAATTATGATGTGATTAAGTGCATAAAATTCAATGCAAAGTTTTCATGACCCATGTTTTTTCTAGACAAGGAGAATTAGGGAAGAATATGGGCTGGTACTAAGGTGAATAATGCCTTACTTCAGTAAGTCTTGAATGAGCATCTCAATATTAGTCTTTTGATAAAATGGGTAGTGGTAGGACTTGATATTGGGAGGAATGCTTCCAAGAAGGAGTTGAATATAGTGTTCCTCTAGCCATGAAGGTGGCAATCCCATTGGTTTGAAAAAGACACATGCATACCTATGTAGAATGTTTTATAGATCATAAGTAGTGGAGATTGTTGATGGTTGTATTTGAATAGAATAGAGCTCAAAAATGGTGCCATGTGAATTCTTGTTAAGAATTTTTTCCATGCAATGTGAAATTATGATACTAATAGATCTTAGTTATAAGCCTTTCAATGTGTGTTTTTTTTCATTGTCTAAAAATTACATCCAAATCTGAACAAAATCCCATAAGATGGGTCCAAGTGTGCATAACCATTAGACTCCCAAAACAAAATCACATCCACCTAAAGGTAAGTAAAACATGTTGGAGTGCAAGTTATAATCTCCAATAAAGATATACACATTATGACACTTCCCTTTACAAGGTAATTCGCCCTCATTGATAATCATGACTTCAAATTTGGAGCAAGGATGGACAAAATAATAAGTTTTTTTGGTGATCTAAGGGTCAGTGAAGTTATGAGTGATACATGAATTAATGAGTATTGTGAGAGGTATCTTCTTGAAGTAACCCATAACCCACATGGTTTGTGGGGTGGTGAATCCTACTAAGACATGGAGAAAGAATCCTAGTTGGTCTTCCTAAGAAGCAAGTCCCACAATCGATGTATCTTCTTCTAGATCATCTATTATATCATGAGTATCTTCTAAAACTTTAATTTTTTATGGAGAGTCCACATCCATTAGGTAGATATTTTAATTGACACATTGATATCACTTAGTGAATTTATCATCACAATTATAACATTCATTTTTATCTATATTCTCACATCTCTGCTTTAGTCAAATGCTTGATAGGAGTGGTTCTACAGCCTGACATTATGTGAGATCATTGTGGAGTTATATTTTTGAAAGGAGAAAAAATAGATTTAAATCATTACTAAACTGTGATCTTATCCTAGGAATTTCATCATTGTGTTGGGACAAAACATTTTGACCTTAGATCAAATTGCATCTTTTAGTCCAATAACAAAAAAAACTCCTAAAATTTTTATCAAACAATCCCTGTATGTGATTGGCCAGATTTTCAAATTCTATTTGATATTATCTCATGGTTATTATTTAGATAAGTTTAGTGAGTGCTCTAGTGAAATAATCAAAATCATTCAAGCCAAACTATTGCAAAATGAGGGTACAAAAATTAGTCCATATGCATTCATCATGAGCCTTGGTACACCAATGATACCATTGAAGGGCTTCATGTTCCAAGTGAAAGGATGTAAGCGGGACCTTGTTAACATCAAAATTATTACACAAACTAAAATATTATTCTACCTGATAGATCCATCTAGTCAGATCTGCACCATTGAATTAAAGAAAACCAAGCTTTACCCCATGAAAATTACTAGAAAAAGAAAAATTAGTGTTTAAAGAGGACTCTGGATGTCATTTATTGTTCAAGGTGGTATGTTGACGATTGAGGATGAGAATGTTTTCATCAAGATATTTTATGTGGGTCTTAAGAGTGGTAATTTCATCCTCCATATTTTTTTCTCCTATTTGAGTTACTACCATGACAAGAATAAGAGATTTTTTTGAAATGGGTAGGAAAACTAGAGTTAATACACATTTAGTAAGGTTTTTTTTTTAATTTGGGCAAAATCAGAAGGGGTAACGGTACTTTTACTAATTGTTTTGCATAGTGGGAGTATGATTGATGAAGGTGAGGGAAATTTGAGAATTGAAAATGGATAAATTTTACAATTTATCAAAGAGGGACAAAGAAGATGAAAAGGGAGATGAACACTATGGAAATTTTTTGAGGAAAATGGATAAAAATAAAAGTTATGGCAAAACTTGAAAAAAAGGAAAATTGAGATTTTTAGAAATTAGGAGTGGAATCAGGATATGGGACCTCAAGGAGGAAAAAGTGGAGAATGGAATTTAATGTGTCTAGATAAAGTTTGAGGTTCAACGGGACCACAATTTTTTTTTTGGTTTTTGATTTCTATCAAATGTCTAGCTATAAGTCATCTTAAAATCTTTTGATACTCTATGGATTTTTTTTGAAACTAATACAATGAAGATTTTTTGGTTTCTAGTTTTTGTCAATTGTCTAAATGCAAGTCCTATAAGATTATTATGATACTATAATAATTTATATTATGATAGTATACTATAAATATTATGAAATTGATAGAAATGGTCCCTAAGTTTTAATGGTTTCCCAAGGTTTTAAAGATATCTCTCTGGCCACCAATGCCATCTACGTGAGTACCACTCTCCAAAAAGTTTTTGGCCATAAATTTACCCCTAAGCAATAGTTATTGGTTTTCCTCATGGGTGGGAACTAATCAATTGGGAAAGGGCCATTTCCCATTTTTTTGGTAGGTCCTCTCAATGGGTGAAATACTTTGGGGTTCCTACGGTACTCCTCATAATGAGTTTTAGGTTTTTCACTCAAGCACTTCTCATAGTTATGCAAATAGGTTTTTACCCTAATATAAAATAAATTATTGAAATATAAAAAATACTTAAATGAATTATGAAATAGAATAGAGTCAAGACTTTTTAATAAAAATACTTAAATGAATTATGCAGTAGAATAGAGTTTAGACTTTCTAAATAAAAAAATTTGGTCCTAAAAAGTGCTATAATAATAAATAAGAGGATTCTCTTATAATAAATTAATAAAAATGAATGAAATAAAACATTTATATAATTATCCAAAGAATTTAAAGTATTATATTGATCACATGCCACTTCAAAGGGGTAACCTCCTTTGAGTAGGCTCAATACAATAAATTCATGGATGCCTTCATTAGCTTGAACACTTACTTATATACTAAGTCTAATCTAAGAAAATAGTACTTATGAATTTGGATTAAAAATAAATGCTCAATGGATGACTTAAAAAGAATATGCATCCATAGAAACTAATATACTAACAAAGTAAAGAGAAGGGGTAGCACAAGTTCCTAGCACAAACATATGAATGTGCCACATGGATAGGTACCATGGTTCCTTTATGGTTAATAATCACTCTAACATATTTTTATGATGACATTATATTTCTTGATGGGATAATGTACATAGATTATTTAGTAATAAAATGTAAGATGACATACCTAAATGCTAAGTATAGACATTGTGGTTAAAACAATATTATTTTTTAGGATTATATATTCATGTGGGTTGTAGTAGAATGTGTTGGATAATATTGTATGATGATTTTTTTATTATGTTTCCTATGAATGCAAGAAGGATTGAGTGTAGACTTTGGATATCTAGGATGAAAGTGTAATGAGTGCCTTAATAGTATAAATATTTTTAAGTAAGATTTAGTAAATGGTGATTAATATGATGGTTTCATGTTCCATATTATAGTTTATATCTTTTGTGAGCCAATTTGTTTTACAATATTAATTCTCATGAAAGGGATCTATCTTCTATGTAATGCAATCTAATTACTATGATATTGGGTGTTATTACATAAGATATATATGTAATGATATCATTCCTTGGAAAATATTTGTAATCTCTTCTAATAGTTAGAATACCTGTTATGTTAGTTGATCACTAAGAGGTCTTTCCTCTATAAGCTAACATCTGTGTATTCACACTTGAGTATTTCCAATGTGTATCTAACTAAGTAGACCTCCATAGGATTACCTAATATTATGTTAAACATATAAAATAGTAGTATAGAAATGAATACATTGAAATTATTTATCCTTTCCCACAAGTTCTTCCCATAAATCATAGGAGATATCCCTATAATTAGCATGTTATATTGAACATAGGAATCTCTGCTAATAATGGTGCAATGAACATGGAACTCACTATTTGGGGATATAATAAGGTGTTTTCCTAGCCAAAGATATGTGGAGCACTAGGTAGATAATAAAATCATTAAGTTCATGCAAAAGGAAGATCATATAATAAGATTTTCTGAATAAAAAATTGTATAGGAACACATTCAAAGTGAAATTTATGAGATATTTTTGTGCAAACTAATTGGATTGCTACATGATTGGTTAAATCATCTAGAATATAATTATTTTATATCTCATGGGATCAATGATATTAAATGGTCTAAGGAGAATATTGAACAACTTTAGGCCTTAGACACCAACAAGACCCATTCGATAGATCATTGGTTGGGTTAAACCATTGATGGGAATATCATATAATTTATAGTAAAAGGATATGTATCATTTGAAGTGGCAAAGTATATGTTCATGAGAGAGAAAAGAGGAATTTTTTTGTAGTGGCTTCCTATGCTCATTAAGATGTTATCTATGGAGAAAGAAATGGTACCTATCCCCTTTTATATGGATTAGTCACTTTGGGTACCATGGGGGTGTGTGATACATAAGGGAGAATGAATAAAAGATGAAAAATTAGAGCTTAAACTTGAGTCTAGAATGAATAATCAAGAGAAGGAATGGGATACAACTCTAGAGTTAAAAAGAGAGTTTAGAAAACATAGGAGATGTAATAAACAAAGTGTGCTTCAAGAAGCTATGAATAGGAGGAGTATTAGTATTAATGATTTGGATTAGAGGAGGAGACAAGGAAAAGTATGTAGTGAGGAGAGATAGAGCGAGGATCCCAAAAAAAGTAAGGATATAGTGCAAGGAAGTGATGAGGATCTAGTATGGATGAAAGAGGAAAGAAGTAGTATAAAAGTAGATCAGATGGTTAAAAGTGTGTAGATTCCAAGAAGGTTATTCTAGAGATAAAAATAGATATTGATATACAATCAAAGACATAACATAGGTTCAAGTTTTGAGAGATATATCTTTGGAGGTATGGATAATTCCCCAAGGGAGCACACATCCCCAAAGCCTAATTATTTTTAATATCATAGTAATTCCTACACAATTATAGATGATGATGATTGAAAAGGACCATTTACAAAAGATATTCATAGGAAAACCCTATAAATACATAAGACCACATATCATGAAGTTACTTAGATTTTTTTGGCATAACAACATAAGAATATGACAACATTGTTATCAACATAGAGAAACCCCTTAATTCTTACATAGGCCAAGGATTTGATTACACAATTTAAAATTTTATAAGAAGGAGATGATGGAAATATATTTATGAATACCATATCAATAGAACTAGATAAGACATCATAATTGCCACCATCCCAAGAGACACCTCAAATCTATAAAAGCCTAAAAAATAACAACCATCCTCATTAGTCATATTGTAGAATCCCAAAAAACCATAACCATCCTAGGCACTGGTTGGAAAAAAATCAACTATGATACCTATAATAAACCTAACTATGGTAGCTCAATTAGGGGAATTGACCCATTTAGATCCCTATGATGGGTTTGAAAACCTAAAACAAAACCTACTCACCTAAACTATGAAATGGAAATATAAAAGAATCATCAATGAAGTGGTAATGAAGTGTTGATCAACTAACACTATAATAAGTAAAATTTAATGCTAATAACATAATTTAAAGTCCAAAAATGCTCTAGGTGAATCATAAAATATCTCAAGGAAATTTGGAAAGGAGCCAAAGAGACTATTTATAAATACGATCATAGTTTTTTAGATTTAATGAATAAAATTGAGTTTATTATGAAAGATAAAGACAACGCTACTTGAATCATATAGGGACTATAACCAAGGATAAGGTTTACTCTTGTGTAAACCTAGTTCACTAATAGAGTAGAAGCAACGATAGCTACAATCTGAGTGAAGCATATTAAAGACTAAATAGGAACTTAGAATCATAGTTCATAAATAATAACACCTTAAAAGTCCTTATAAAAATATTAAAACAATAATAAGCAATGCAAATACCTATGTTAGATCTTTGGTTTATGGAGTACAATAAAGAAGGGAACCATAAGAATGAATTACCAAGAGTAAAAACTAATTTTTGTGATATATGTTGTGTAGTAGAAAATGCAACATCTCAATGTCACCTATTACAATAGTACATGAGGAACCCATATACATTGTACTACAACTTATACAAAGCTCATAATCATAATGAGAAGAACTACCAAGCTCTTCAATAACTAAGAGAAGATGTCACCAAAACTATCTTTGTAGTGGCTACATAGAAAGAAAATAACACAATACATGTTATTATCATACCTAAATCAAACATGCCTTGTTAATATATGCTCCTATTATTGGTATTGAGGCATTAATATTGTCATTAATGTCAAAATCAAGTTGGATGTCATTAATGTCAAGGTCAAGAGTTGAGACCATGCATGGTGAAGTGGAATGTGATAAGAAGTCTTATGGAAAGTGAATTTGAAGGCAACTTGGTAATTATTCTAAGTTTTTTGGCATGTTAAGGTCAAGATCATGATGCAAGTTAAAACTAATATTGAATACTAGGTGTCTTGAGAAGCTTAGTTTAGCCCCGAGAAAAAGTGTACGCATGAAACATAGTGAAGTTTGGTTAATTATATCAATACAAGCACGAGAGAGTGTATAAATATGTGTAAAAATGAGAAAGAGGTTAATAATCATTCATATAAGTTCCAAGGTTAGTTTTGAGGCTTATCCCTTGCATGAAGAGACCTAGTGAGAAAGAATAGGCTTGGTATCATGATGAGGTGAGCAGTCTAAGTCTTGTGAGATAATGTGTGTTAGTGTGTGAGCATGGTATGAGGTTTTATGGGATGAGGATGATGTTTTGAGAATAGTATAAGAGGTTTCAAGGTGTGATCAAGGTCTAAGTATGACTAGAAGTTTAAGGCCTAGTGTTAAATTAGACCTAGTGTGACTTAATGAGGGGTCAAGTTTAGTTCCCAAGGTGATAAATCTCATAAGAACATTTTCAGAGGTGTGAGAGGTTTTATTAAGAATTTTGACCAAGTTTGAGGTCATAACTTGAAGGGGAAAGCATGAAAATTAGTGTTGAGGTTTTTTGTGTGTATAAAATGGGGTGTTGTAGACCTGAGAAGGATTTTCTTATGCTCATTGGTATATGATAGCTTCATGGAAGCTGGGGAATGACCCTATATTGAATTTTCTAGCATTGGTTTTGGAGTTGAGGGGCAATCCTTTATGAATGAATGATAAGAATAAAAGGTAGTCTAAACCCTTAGAAGACCATAATTTTGATCCAATATGAAATATATTGTTGGAAATGGATTAAAATGGTTTTTTTTGACCTAGTTTGATGCTTGGAACATGTAGAGGACTCTTTCAGGTTTTTCTAGGTGGCATTAGTTGGAAGGTATAGAAAACCCTTATTTCTCAAAATTTTGATGTAGTAGGTAGGATTCAATAGGTCAAGGCATGAAAATTATTAAAGGATGATGTGTGATAATTATATTTTGTGCCCATGTAATTTATGATAATGTTTTAGACCTAAATTTTTCTAAACTAGTCATGGAAGTTTACCTATCACTAAATAGGCCTAATGAGGAAGACAATGAGAAAACTAGGTAGAAGTGAAAATGAGATTAGGGATTGGTTATAGAGGATTAAGGATGGATAAAAATACATGGGATAATTTTTAAAAACCTATAACACACTTCCCCCTTGAATATAAGTTTTGGTGATGCACATAAACAAGCAAAAATTTGTTCTCAAAGTGACCTGTCTAACATAGTGAGGTCTGTGTAGGATGAAGACATGAGATTAGTTTGTAAGATCAATATTTATATTTAAAAATGTAATATATATATTAAAATATTTTATAATTATTATTAATGGTAATGAAAACCTATTATAATTTCATAAAAGTGTTCACATAGGTGCTCTAAATCTTGATCTTCATGACTTTGTTTTTAGAGCTATAGGTAGTTTTTTGTGTGTGAGTGAGAATGATGTTCTTGATTATTTTTGTATGGATTTGAAGAATAAAATTCAAATTAAGTTATTATATATGTCTCATAGGTTAATTTTAACACATTTTTATGCATGATAAACTCCTATAAAGGTGTTAAAAGTTAAAAATTCTTGACTGGGCTCTTAAGGACTGTGTGCAATTCTAAGTGAGCATATGAAGATGATCAATTTGAGGTATTCTATCCTATTTGGTGAAATAAAATGAACATGATGATGACCATGATGTAATTAAGGATATATAAATGTGAATTTTTTATTGGGTTATATGTCAAAATTAAATGTGTGCTTGAGATATTCAAGACAGACTTTATGGTAGTGAAAAGGCCTAATTACGTGTAAACCTAATTGCAAGGTTCAAGGAGTGAAATGAGATAAAAAGTATTGGGGACATAAGGTGAGATTATAATTGGTATAATTTAATAATTTATGAAGTTTTTCATACATTTTTGGAGGCTCATGATGTTCCAATATGGTCAAGGTGAAATGTGTGCCTTGAGAAGGCCTAATTGCATTAGGTCTCTATTAGGCCTAATGGTGGTTTTGGCCCTTATGGATGGTGAAATACATATGTAAATGGTTTTTAACTTGTGAAAAATGTTTTTTTATAAATTCAAAAGGTGATACAAGTATGGAGAGGTTATTATCTGACCAATATGGGTGAGAGTAAGAGTCAAGTATAAGGAGAAGGCCTAATAGGCCTAATTTAACTAGTTAGAATATTGAGGACATGAGAAAATGATATAGAGTTTTGGAAACAAGGTAAAGGGTTTGAATAGAATTATATAGGTGTGATGAATATTTCATGATTATATAATTATTATTCTATAGGTGGTTAGAAAGGTCATGTGACCTAATTGTGCCAAGGAAAGGACTAGTTGAGTAAGAAGGCCTAATAGGATGTTTGAGAGAGATAAAAGAGTGAGAAGATAAAAAAAGGTGGTAATATTTAGTTGAGTGATAAAAATTTATTCAAAGGTGATAATAGTTTCAATGTAACTAATTTTTTTTAATTACCTAGGGAGTTGGTGCCTCCTTTCAAGTTGATGTTTGCTAAAGGACTAGTTGAGTTGGTGCTTGACTAGTGAGGGGTTGGTGACTCACTAAATGTTTGATCCATTTATAATAGGATAATATTATAAGTATTATTTTAGTTGGTTTTATCCCTTAAGAGGGTTTCCCACATAACTCCTTTGTTTTTATGTTTTTTTCTTTTATAGATGCTCATTTATGCATGTGTTAATGTATGCATGTGTATGAATGCTTCATAAATGATAAGTGAAATTGAAGGATTGTTTTAAGGAAAATGACTCACCCATTCCATCATAGTATATATAATTAAAAAATTTGGTATCATATTATTTCCTTTTAAGGATGCCTAATATCCTAAAGGAGATCCTATGCAATTAAAAATGGCTAGTCAATCATAAGGTGGTTTCTCTACAAGCAAGGATCCATTATTTAATGCATCCAATTCTATTTTTTAGAGTGTTAGGATGATGAAATATTTTATTTATCAAAGTCATGATGTTTTTCAATAAGTTTTGGATGGATATACTACACCCCTTATTTATCCTATAGATGTAGTAGGTAAGATGGCTAATAACAACAATTCAAAAGCAATGAATGGTATTATGTGTGGCTTATCAAAGGCAAAACTTGTAAATGTGATGAAATATATATATTATAAAGAAATGTGGGAAAATTTTAAGACTATCAATGAGGGATATTCCAAGGTCAAATTGGCCAAGTTTCAAACCCATAGAAGATAGTTTGAAAGCCTAAAGATGAATGAAGATGATTGAATGATGTTAAACATCATAAGAGGCCTAGGTGAAGAATTTAAATAGTCTACTATTTTTCAAAAGTTTTTGAGATACCTAACTCAAAAATTTTATTATAAAGTATTTGATATTGAAGAGATGCAAGATCTAGACAAGTTAGAGATGGATGGACTTCATAGCACCCTAACAACATATGAGATGAGGACAAGTGAAGGAAGACTTGTAATGAAGGAAGATGATTTTAAGGTAGAAAATAAGTAAAAAGAGAAGAAGACACAAGGTAATAAATTCAAAGATAATGATGAATTTGATAGTGATGATGATGAGTTGATAGCTATGTTTTCAAGAAAGTTGAAGATAGGTTTAGGTAAATAGAAGGGTAAGCTACCCTTTAAATGATTCAATTATGGAGAGATTAGACATTTTGATAATAAGTGTCCTCATAAGCATAAGGAAAAGGATGATGAAGATCATGATGATGATTAAAATTCTTATAGGTTTGATAAGATCAAGAAAAACTTCAAAAGGTATGATGATAAGAAGAAGCTTTTTAAGAACAAAAGAAGTCTTTAAGGCAAGGAAGATTGTAGTTCATCTGATGAGAGTGAGAGAATTGATTCTAAGAGTGACCATGAAGGTGATGGTCCTAATGTAAATGAATTAATCTTCATGATTGAGGAAGAAATCTATTCAAATCAATAAAATTTCACATGGATTGGAGGTGTTGTTGGGGATTTAGATAAAAAAGAAGATGAGGTGGACATTGAGACTAAATTGATGAATACTCTAGAAGAATTAAAGATGGTGAAGAATAATAATAGGATGAAGATGAATCTTATAAAATATTATGAGGAGTAAATCAACTTTTTTAAAGCTATACTAAGCAAAAACTCCAAGGAACAAGAAGAAATAGTTAAATAGGTGGAGACTCAAATGCATATTATGACTGAAAGACTAAAGGATAAAGAAGAAGAATGTGTAAGGTATGTAACTATTGTATATTACTTAAGATCTGAGTTAGATCAAGCATCAAGTAAGATGAAGTATTTTATGAAGTTTTAAAAGAGTACCAATGATCTTTATAACATTATAATTAGTTAAAAGACTGCTAATGATAAAATAAGCCTTAGTTTTAATGAAGACCAAAAGAATGCTAAAGTGATCTAGAAAGTCAATAATCAATCAGAGAATGAGGGTGTTGGTATAATGAAGGCTAATACTATTAGGTAGCCTAATAATATAAGGTATTATAACCCTTTCAATGGTTATTGTTATTTATGTAACCAATTTGGTCATATAACAAGGCATTGTAGAAGGCTCTCTAAGAATGAATATGCATGAAACTATAAGAAGAGTCATTAGTCAAGAGTATGGGTCATGGTGTGTTTACATCAAGAGGAATAGTGTGTTTAAATTTTCAAAAGGTTATTCATATTTTAAATTAATGTAATCATGGATTCTCAATAAAAAACAAGAAACTTGAGACCCCTATAATGTTAGAGAGAAGACAAGACAATGAGTGGAAACCAATGATAGCTAAGGTGAATAATGACCAATCTGTAAGTCTAAGTGGACTATTTACCATAGTGGAGCATAGATAAGATGCAAAGGAATGTCAAGAATTCCTTTATCAGTTTAGATTGTGGATGAAGTCAAGTTAAATAGACCAAGTCATGATGGTGTTCAACTATAGATTGAAGAATTTAAGCCTAAAAAGACCATAAATAAAGTTCAATCTAGTAAGGTCATGGAGATATAGGAATCTCTTAAGTTTGTTGGCCCCTAAATTTTGATTAAGTATTATTCTATTTTTGGTGCATGACACAAAAGGATCATTATATATTTTTATGTAAGTACTAGTATGACATAGAAGGACCATATCATAGGAGGACCATGATGCATAGCTTAGAGGCACAAAAGTATCATGGCATGAAACTTTTTAGGTGCATAAGGATAATGGTGCAAGAGACCCAACGTGAGAGGGTCAAATCAAAAGAGAATGTGTCATGAGGGACTTGAGAATAGAGGACTCAAAATAAAAGTATAAGATTAGGCGAGCATGTAGGAAGTGGAGTGCAAGGGATGTAGGAGCAGTTAGAAGAACAATTCAAATGGGACACTTTGACCCCATTGATTAGACGTTTTATACCAGCCCATGAGGAATGGAACACTTGGCCACTAGAATATAGCATAGAGCAAGGATATATGGGTATAAATACCTAAGTATATAGGAATAACTAATTATAAGAGCCACGAATCTTAGTTTTTTGGGATTTTGTGTGCCATCTATTCATGATAGTTAGAGTCATGACACTTAGTCAGTTTAAAAAGTATAAAAACCCTTATTGTAATCATTTGTAGGATGGTCCTTTGGAGAATAGATAATAACATTTTTGTTTTTTTATTCATTAAAAACTAATGAGAGGTCAATTTTTGATATATTTTATTATGAGTGATGTTCTAAGTATCATATGATGGATATGTTTTATTTCTATGTCATTGGTATCTTTATTTATCACTATAGTTACATAATAATGGTGATTCTAGTTATAGTGGTAGTTAAATATAAGACAATATGGATAGTAGTAGTATATTTATAGTGTTGAATAATATTTTAAGAATTTTATTATGAAAGATGAATAAACATACATCATTATGTTATAAAACCTTCAAGAGCTAGCCTTTCACTGCATGCTTTGGGTGAGCATGCAAGACTTAACTCTCATGTGATAGGGCCAACACACTATTTAATTGGGGGGAAACTTCAGTGCAAAAGTGGGAACTAATTAAAAAAACCTAAATTTTTGGTTCTATTGTCAGGACTCAAAATAATTTAAGCAGAATCATGGGAAAATATTTGAGCACATTATGTTAGAGAATATTAAAGAATGGGTTATTAGTGTTAAAGACAACTTTTCAGTCTCATATATTGAATTAGGAGTTTTTGCATGCTAGTGGGTAGAGTATAATTTATATACTTATCTATATGAAACTTTCTTTTTTGAGGTCCCATTTATCTTTCATTCTTGGATTTTAGCATATGCTCAAGGATGATCCAAAAATCTTGGAAGAAGACAACCTTGGAAACTTGAACAATAGAGGAGTTTAGTATGACTTAGAGTTCCCTAGATGCAAGCAGTTAAATTTTAGTGGAGAGGAATTCAAAATAGTTACATTTTGGAGTATATTGTGACCACCTATTCATGTAATAAGGAAGCAAAATATAAATTTCTATGAGAGCTAAGAGGACACTATCTCTCATTTTTCACCTTCAAAATTAAGAAACTAATTGTTGACCTTGGATTGGAGACTCTAACCATGGAGTGATAAAATCTCCTATACATGAGTTGCACATTTGGAAGGGGAAACTAAGGGTTGGTTGAACATTGTGTATCAAACATAGTAGCAAGCTAGTGAGCATTACAGAAATAGAAGTATGATGAATCTAGGTAAAGGATCATGGGAGTTAGTGACATAGGAAGAGACTGAGAGACCTATAGGAGTGATATAAGGAGCCATATGGAAATGGACATGTATGAAGAACCCAACAATTTTGAGCCACATCCTTTACCACTTTTATCCTATGAAAGAGAAATGAGTTAGACTACAAGAATTGAGAAACCAAGTTTAAATCAACCAAGCTTCCCCACCATAGTGCATGATAATGCCTTTGAGTCAGATAGAGTATGAATAAACAATTGGGACACATATAGTTCATAGTAAAAAACTAACTTAATAAGGGAAACTAAAACTAGGCCATTAGATGATCATTTAAATTTCACATCAACTTTTCCTCAAAATAATTCTATGGTATAACTTGGAAGGCCTGGTGGATCTAGCCTTTAAGGTTAGAGTACAAGCCTAAACTTAGGTAACAAAACCTCTAGCATGCCTCTTTGAATAGGCATAATTACTAGAGGTACTGGAGGAGGATTAGTAGGAGGTGTAGGTATAAGTGGACCTCCTCCTCATGGAACAAGGGCTGAAACTTCCCAATAACCACCTGCTTAATAACCATAACCTACTATAGTCTAATATGAGAAGACATTGAATTTACCTTAGTACTGAGGGGTAGATAATGTAGCTGAGCATGTCCATAAGTGTCAATTGATTTAAAGAATGCAAGTCATCATGTATTCTAAATGAAAGGCTACTTAATTTGACACTATGATTTTAGAGTGTGTGCACAAGTGGTATTGAAAGTTAGACCCTCAACAAGTGGTGGTTGACTATGATCAACTCAAGGTAGCCATCTTACAAGAATTTGACATTATTAATTTTGAACTTAAAAATATAATGGCATTGAAGGACATAAAACAAGGACTTACAAAGATCGTACATGAGTATGATGTAAGATTAAAAACCTTGATTTCTAAATTATCATTTGAAATAAATCTTGATCAACATGCATAGTGGTTTGTGGGAGGATTGTTATTACCTTTTTGAAAGACCCTATCACAAAGAACCTTCACCAATGTGTGTAAGGCTCTAGAAGCTGCCCTCCATGCTAAAGTGGTTGAAAGCATGGATATCAAGTTTAAACCCTTTATAGAGGCAAATATAGCATCTATGGCATCTCAAATTGAAAATTTGACAATAATAAATGTGCATGAGATACATAGTGGTGTCTGGTATACCGAATGTAAAATCAAAGGACATACAAGGAACAACTACCCATACAAAAAAATTTGTGTGATACTCAAGAAAGGGTGTGAAATAGTCCATGAGGACCATGATGTTAATTCCTACCCAATTTTTTAGTAGGTTACAAACACAAAGGTATCTGAGTATTTTAAAATTTATGATGCCTACACTAATAATACTAATGACTATTGACTAATCAATGACATCCATGAAGCCTGAGCACACAACATACACAAAACCTTAGTCACTAATACCCAAGACAATGGAGGATAACATGTGTGAGGAAGAGGATGTGGATGATTTACACCTAGGATTTTCTATAAATGTGGGCCACTAGACCATTACTAGTGGGATTGCCCAGAGTACCTAGCATGTGCATTTTGTAAAAAGGACCATTAGTTGGAAGAGTGTCTTGATCTATATGTAACTATCACTAAGGATCATAATGAAAAGGGAACCAACATGATTCAAATATAAAAAACCATTATGGTGCACATGCCTAACTATCCTAATAGTGTAATAAGTAAATATCACCACTCGTAGTGGGAGACTGACATATTCCATAACCAACCCAATTGAGAAGGTACATCAAGAAGAACCATGGGATAGAAAGTAACCTAATTCTCAATAGCAAAAGGATGTCTTTCAATATATAATGTAACTTATATGAGAGCTACAAGGAGAGATTAAATACCTCAAAGATAAGGACATGACATAATGTATTATGATACAAAGAGAAGCTAACCCGTAAAGAGTGGCATGGAATAATTTCTAGGAACTATGAAAGTGTATGATAGATGAGGACATTATTCCAAAACCTAGTGCTTAGATTAAAAGTTAGGCTCACTTACCAAATGAATTCCACCCTCACTCCAATTGGACAAGTGAAGATTGTTATTTAAATCATGCTTGATGTTAGGAAACTCCTAGTTTATCCACTCCCATAGAAGATAGAGAGATATTGGTTAATGATGCCATCAATGGATGGGTAATCTAGGATATTTTGGTAGATACTAGTGCATAATTTAATGTTCTCACTAAGGATGCCTTGTATAAAATGTCTAGTCTACCCCTATAACCCTCACCTAACATTTTATTCATGGAAAATAGGACATGAGTGCACCCTATTAAGGTCCTTAAGAACACCATGGTTGACATTCTTGGAGTTAATTTTAAAGAAGATTTTGAAGTCCTAGAGTTGGCTAAAGTTGATGATTACCTAACCCTATTCTGAAGGCCTTGTTGCTATGGGAACCATGTTGACTTGAGCTTTAAAAACTAATACTTTAGTTTTAAGAATACCAATCAGTGCATAGTAATAGCTTTATACCAAGCACAAATAACTCCCTATATAAGGCATGTGAGTGCTAATAAAGACATTAAGCACTTGTATAATGTTACTACTCAAAATGACAAAAAAAAATGATTGAACACTAGATGACATTCTTTAATGGATAGATACATAGTTAATTTTTGATACTACAAGTAATGCATGTAATATTTAGGCCCATGGAGATTATGATCTCACTAAGAGACTATGTAGCACCACTAATAACTAAGAGAACCTTCCATGCCAAGTCTATAAACATCACAAGTTTATTTAACTAATGGGTTTAGAAATGAGATGGCCATTTCTAGGACCACCACTAGAAATACTTGATGAATCCCCATAATTCCAAGGATAAATAGAGGTGTGTGATTTTGTCCATTACCTTGAAGAATTATACAACAATGAGGATGATCGGATGAGGTCATTAGACCACCTATTTGATGGCACCAGAACAAGATCGTGGTGTACCCATAAAGAACACCTTCTAAATTAGGATCAAGTGTGATCTACTCTCCATCATATATTTCACCATAATAATAAGATAAAAGGAACACTTAGTTATAGTGGTGTACAAGCACCTATATCACACACTGAGGCTTGTGAGAGCATATTGTATAATGAGGAAACATCCTTACCAGAATACGTATAGGTATATGAATTCTATGGAACTTTGAGAAATTAGGCATGACTTTGGTACATTCATGAAGAAATGAATATGGGTATAATATTCTAACAATTACTAAAGGAAAACATGAAGTCTAATCTATCTTATTCTTCACCAAGGATGGACTTGCACCTCACTCTTTAGGCCATATAAAAAGTAGTTATTAGGGACCCACATCCCATCGAAGATCACCTATGGCATATTCATTAGGAACTTAAAGAACCCTTACATTTATTCATAGAGACTTTGATCCATTTAGTTCCCACACTACCAATAGATCCTAATGTGAAATGATGTGAATAAATTTGCCAAGGAAAGTAGAAACTTATCTTCCAAGTAGATAAAGGATTTACTTCACTTAACTCCTAGACCAGCCATCTAAATTTTCCTACAAGTACTGGCTCATGAATAGTTTAGGACATAATTTATCTAATGGATAACCCTTATCATGGGCCCATTCAAATTATTCAATGTAACATTGGCATGAAACAAGAGACAAAGATGGTGACAATAGGAAATTATTAGATTGATACAAAAATCTCAAATATTTTTGAGTTGTTGAAAGAATATCAAGATGTATTTCTAAGGAATTATAGTTACCCTTTTATAGGAAAGATGCACATAAAGATAATTGATGATGCTTACCCTATGAAGAAATAACAATACAAGAAGAACCCTAATCTTTGATCATGAGTGCAAGAAGAGATTGATATCATGCTCCATGCTAGGGTAATTACTCCCATTATCAAATCCAAATGGGTTAGTACCATGATAATCAATATAAAAAAGGATGGGTGTATCCATATCTATGTGGATTACCATGTCCTAAATGTATCTTATATGACAGATCCCTTCCCCACACCTTCCATAGAGGAAATTCTAGAAGGTATTGCTGGATATGAAGTATACTCCTTTATGGATGGGTTCTTAGGGTACCACCAAGTCTAAATAGATAAGGAAGACCAATCTAAAACAACTTTCACTACTGAATGGGGATATTTTGCCTTTACTATCATGTCTTTTAGCTTGAAAAATGCCCTAGTAGTCTTTTCATGAATAATAATAAAGGCTTTTAAATATTTCATCCATAAATTCCTCTAAGTCTACTTAGATGACTAGATGATAAATGGGTCGATCAAGGACCATTGTGCTAATCTAAGACTCATGCTTGATTGCTATTGGGTGTTTCAAATTTCCTTAAATTTGAAGAAGTATTTGTTCACAACACCTTTTGGCATACTCCTTGGGTATATTATTTCTAAAGAAAGACTCTTGGTGGACCCAACCAAGGTCTCTATCATTCTCCATCTACCAATGCCCAAGACTTAGTGTGAGGTACATGCCTTCTTAAGACACATGGGATATTTTAATAAGTTCATTCAAGGTTATGCCAAGATTTCCACACCTCTAGAATAACTTTTAAAGCATAATGAATAGTTTATATGGACTAGTTCTTGTAAGGAAACTTTTAAAACACTTAAATAAAGGTTGGTTACTACTCCTATATTATAATTCCCTAATTGGACAAAGAATTTTCATGTCCATGTTGATGCATCTAGGATGATAGTTAGTGTGATACTTACATAGCTAGGTGAAGCACATTTAGATCAACCAATTTACTTTGCCAATAGGAAGATGACACTAGCTAGAATAAATTATACCACCATAGAGCATGAATCCTTATCTATGGTCTACACTCTAAAAAAGTTCTAGTAGTACCTTATGGCCACTCCATTTACATTTTATATAGATCATGAGGCCTTGAGTTATCTTGTCATAAAACCAATACTATATGGCATAATTTATCATTAGATTGTCCTATTCTAAGAATTTTAGTTTTCCATAGTAGTGAAGCCTAGAAAGACCAATTATAGACCTGATCATTTATCCTAAATTAAGAAAAAAAAAACCCTACATGCCATATAAGATGAAATTTTTGATGTAGAGCTCTTTTTAGTTGCTTGGTTACCTAAATTACTAGAGGATATTATAGCATTTCTCAACACTGGCTGTGTGCCTGACTCTCTCACTCAAGAGAAAAAGTAACTTGTAGTCTATGTCACACCTTATCAACTCATCATAGGAGATATTTATAAAATGGATCATAACAAGGTACTACACCATTATTTAATACAACATGAGTGCCCTAAGGTACTACAAAAAGTCCATCAAGGTATTATCAGAAGATATTATGCTAGAGAGGCTATCGAGTGCAAGGTGATACTCATTAGACTCTGGTGGCCAATGTTATTTAAAGATGTAAAGGTGTATTTTAGGTGATGTGATGTCTATAAATGCATAATAAAACCTAACAAGAGAGTTTTTATACCATTGTAACCATTCCTTCTCAATAATTATTAAAAAAGTGGGATATTAATTTTGTGGGGCCCATCACTCTAAAAGGATGATGAGTGGGCTCTTGATACATCATTATAGTAACCAACTACCTCGTGAAATATGTTAAAGCAATGTCAACAAAATATTTTAATACAATATATTCTACATGATTCATCTAGGAGAACATTATAGAGAACATTATAACATGGTTTAGATGTCCCCTAAGCTTCACTAATGATCATGGAACCCACTTATTGAATGAGATGATTTGCATCTTGTTGGTCGAGTTCATAATCACATACCATAAGATGACACCATACCACCCATAGGCCAATGGAACTACTGAATCTCTCAATAATATTCTAGGTACCACTTTAACAAAAATATGCAATGTTAGCCATACTAATTGAGATGATAGAGTATCTATCGTACTTTGGGCCTACTGAACTACATAAAAGCATCTCAATAAAAGTACACCATTCAAATTAGTGTATGGAAAAAAAGCCATTATGCCAGTAGATTTTTTTTTCCTATATCTTTATATCACATGTATGGGAAAACTAGATGATGAGGCCTTTTTGAAAGCCTAGCTAGATGACTTGATGAAACTAGGTGAGACTCAATTTATCTCCCATTGGAGTCATGAGGTCGAGAAATGCAAACAAAATGCATGGCATGATCACCATATAAAAAATAAAGTCTTTTCTCCAAGAATGAAATTTCTATTAAATGAATCCAAGTTCACATGCCACCCTGGGAAGCTGTACATCTATTGGGATGGTCCACTCATAATACATAGCATTCAATCTATAGGGGCTTGTTAGTGTACTATAATGGAAGTCAAATTTGGCTATATTATTATTTAGTTTAACTAAACTTTTGTAATCAATAAGGCTTAAGGCCATTAAATTAGATTTTAATACTTTAAATAAAAAGTGATGCCCTTAAGGCAAACATCTCTTATTTAATGTAATTTTGAGTTTCTACACTTAGTTTATTTTTGTGGAGGACCATAAACCCTTATATCATGGGGTGAATAATCATACATAATGCAATAATGATAAGTATGAAGTTAAAATTGGGCATGTAAGACATGTGGATACACAAGTACTAAAGGCACAAGAGTCATCTATGGCACACAAGTGATTAAAGGTGAGTGAGTCATTCAATGCACTTTGAAAGGTTCCCACTATTTGAGCAATAACTATCTTCTACTATACCATAAGGGTAGGACATAATTGTATTCCACTTCCACAAAAGTTAAAAATAAAGGATGGTCCATTAATATGACAAGGTTAGTTATGGTGAGAAGCATGTGAATAGAACGATGGGACAAAATTGTTAAGGCATTAAATGCTTAATACAAGATATGAAGTATGAAGGTTGTTAAAATATTTGCATTAATGACTAAAAGTGATGGGGAGAGGAAAGGAACTAATGAAGGTAAACCCCTGAAGAGCCTATAAATAAGAGTGCTAAAGTTATTTTACACTTTACCTTGCATAAATCTTTGAAGTGCTAGTGTAAATAACAAGTAATGAACCAGAGAACCAACAACCATAATGTAATTTAATTAATTTAATATTGAGTATAACAAAGTGTTTACTAAGTTGAAAAAGTCATGAAGATTTTTTCTCAAGTGAGAAAATAGGTTTCCAAGTCTAGATTGGTGTATAGGAGTGGAAATCTTTGAAGTTACAGGTTGTAGGTCCACCATTTTCAAAACGCGAAGCTTGAGAGGCAAAGTAAGTTAGTCTGCCACCACATATTCATTTGGAAATGTGGGCTGGTCATCGATTGATATTTTATCACCACAAAGGGTAATGTGTCGAAATAAAAACACCAAAAGACTAGAGAAGCTTATAACTATACCAAAGGAGTAAGAGGTAAGCAGAGGAGATTGGCTCCCTACTAGGGAAGAGGCTTTGGAGAATCAACAGAGAACAAAAAAAGTAAAGTGCATGAAAGGAGAGGTGAGAGAGTACATGATGAAATAAGGGGAAAATACGGTGAAAAAAGGGAAGCAAGTATAGTCATAATTAGTGCGAAATTCCCCAATATCTCCCCCTCCATCTTTATTAATAGAGGAGATGCAATACCCAAAGTCAGTTTTACACATGGATAACTGGGTCTCCAAGGTATCAAATGCCAATTTTTTAAAATATAAACACCATCATCTAGGTAATTAAGTGGAGATATAGAATGAATACCAAGTACAAACCACTAACACAATAAATAAAGTGGTCTATGACTTTTCTATTAAGAACTAGCTGGAAAAATCATGCCTCTTCCAAAATTTTGAGCTACCATACTTTGACAAGCCTATTGAGGTAGTTTAGTTCCTCCTCTCACACATCTATAAGGACTACATCTACTTAATGGGGCATAACATAAAAATTTCCCTAGAGAGGATGAACAAAGTCACTGGACTATAATGCTTGAGGGTGAATGTGATAGATGACTTGGTGGATATGGATGAGATTTAATGGACTGCCATGGTGCTGATGTACCAAAAGTAAGGGCATGAAATGCATATCAAGAACTTACAGGATTCCAACCTCAAATTCATAGTGAAGATCATTTCCAACAAGGTTAAAAGGACTAATTAAAAAAATGAGGTGGACATGGACCACCTATACATTTCCCACCAAGTCTCTTAGGGACTAAAGTATAATTAGGCATTGTACTTTGTCTAGAAAATAATTGAGGATGTGGAGAAGGCCAATAAGATGCCCAAGTATAGATTTACTTAGGGTGCAATCCTCTTAATATTGGTATTTGATGAAATTAGGGTGCCTAACTACAACTCAAGTTTATTGAAGTGGGTGTACCCTCCCACTCACAGGTCCCCCACTAAGTGCTTCAAAGCCTTCACTTGTTCTCAACACATTACCCCATCATAAAAGATGAAGATGAGGTACTGGTTTAATGGGATGAATAATTTTTTTAGGAATTAATGGTACATCCCAAAGGATTTATCCCCCTTGGATATAGACTATGCAAAATTTACTATAAATGAACATTACTCCTTGGCATGCATTCACATGAATCCATTGAGAGATATTTTAGCATGGCTCAAACTACGATATGCCTTCTCTATGCGAGACTTCATCAATTCCATTAACCAAATATATGATGAATAACTAGTAATTTTATAGGTAGAGTAGATCAATGTAAAGTACCACACCCTCTAGAAAATATATGTATATTTAGGTAAGAAGGCCTATGTGGAGAGGTCAAAAATTGACTTAAACGACATCAAGGTTAAGGATATCTTAGTCAGGGAGCAAGTCCATAAATTTTTGTATATGTTATGCCCCCACCAGGAACCTCAAAATGGATACCCAAAAGAGATTTTCTCCCAAGCACCATAGCCACAAAGGAAGTAGCTAGATCTGAGTGCTAGTTCAAGTGGGTAGCAAGTCTAATAAAAATGACAAAAGAGGGTAGAGGTACAACCCTCCAAACCCAATACTTCTATCCCTTTTGTGCCACACCCACCTCCACCTTTCCCTTTAACTTCTCCACCTCACCCTTCACCTTCACCACCTCATCAATCTCCATTTCCTCCTCACACTTCATATCCTCCTACCTCACCATCCCCTAATCATTCCAATCCTCCCCACTCATCTACATAAAACCATTTATCTCCTTCATCCACTCCCCCACCTTCTCCACCTCCAAAACCACCTTTGCCTACACCATATCCAAGGGATACCATATGGTCATCCCCATAACGGCCTTTAAGGCAAACATCCCAATAGGAGACTCCTCAGGTAAAAATACATAGTTCAAGATTAGACTCTAGAAAAAATCCATCCCCAGTATAGAAGGCTCCATTTAATGATCCCAAAATTGATTTTAGAGTAGGAACAAGTGAGATGGACAGAAGAAGACATTAATAAGGTGAACTTGAATGAGACCCAGCAAGGGAGAAGGTGCTAGATGAAGAAGAATAGGAACAAAGAGAGTTTTCCACAACACATGAATGTTACCAGTTTGGTATAGAGGACAAGGACCTCTATATTTTGTCACACTTCCACCCTAAGGATGTGACTCTTAAAAAAAGGAAGCATGTGTACTTCCTTATAGAGATGTACAATGAGGAGCCCCAATTTGACATTCCTCTAGATTATATTTTTTATGATTTGAATGCTTTAGGACTACAAAACTTAATGTGAATTGATCTAAAAAGGCTCACTCCAATAATGACAAGTACCATATTTTTGAACTCAACATGGAAATAAAATTCCAAAACATTTTATCAAATTTTGATGCACATATATTGGAAAGGAAACATGCCATAGTAGTTGATATGTATAATAAAGTGATTGTAGAGAAGCAAGTGCTCACTAAAGGAGTGGATTCTTTAAAGAAATAAATCCAATAGGATATTGAGGCTAAAATAAGGGTTTTAAACCTTTTTAAAAAAAAATTAAAGGAATAAATAGAACTTTTGGATGGTGTACCACTAGATGGGGATGCCATCAAGAAATTAGAAACAATGGTGGAACTTTTGCTCAAGAAAAATAAGGGATACCCTATGATAAGATATGAGGGAGAGAAATAATTGAATAGTTCAACATGGAAGTTGACATTTGAAAGCATGCCTTGGAGAGAGTTGGGAAGTCATCCCCATTTTGGACAACATTTTTTCATGGCTCATGTGACCAAATAAAGTCTTAGAGGCTTGGATCTAACCTGAATAAATAAAAAAGCAACAAACAATAAATGCTACCCTTTTAATAAAAGACCACATTGGGCACACAAAGGCATTCAAGTCCATTTAAATGATGGAGGAATCCATTAATAACCATCATCAATAAATAAATGAAATATTTTCCATGCTCTAAGGATAGGTTGATAGGGAGGTCTGTACATTGGAAAATGTTCAGAAGGATGTTATCATAGTTCTAGATGAATAGGTGAAGAAGACTGAGACTCCAACATAACTCAAGGAGCTAAAAGAATTAAAATAGGCAATTGAGGGAATAATTGCATAGGTCCTTGAAGCATTATCCCATTGGGACAATATACAAAATGAAATTAAACAAATGGTGCTTAAATTTTTGAAAGATGCTAGTGTGGCTTAGTCCAAGATGAACTAAGGGCATAGTGTGGGGTGATATTGGCCCCTAAATTTTGATTAAGTATTGTTGCATTTTTGACACATGGTAAAAAAGGATCATTGTACATTTTGATGCAAGTACCAATATGACATGGAATGACCATGGTGCAGGAGTATGATGACACATAGTTAATAGGTGTAGAAGTATCATGGTGTATAACTTGCTAGGCACAAAAGGATAATGGCATAGGAGACCCAATGTGTGAGGACGTACTCAAAAGAGAACATGTCATGAGGGACCTAAGAATAGAGGAGTCAAAATAAAAGTAGAAGGCTAGGGGAGTGCATGATAAGTAGAGAATGAGGGATGTAGGAGTAGTTAAAAGAACAATTCAAATGGGACACTTTGACCCCATTGATTGGAGGTTTTGAACTAGACCATGAGGAATAAAACACTTGCCCACCAAAATATAATAGAGTGAGGATCTAAGGGCACAGAGACCTAAGTCTATAGGACTAACTAATTATAAGAGCCATGACACTTAGTTTTTTGGGAGTTTGTGTGCCATCTATTCATGATAGTTAGAATAATGACACTTGGTTAGGGTAAAACAACTATAAAAACCCTTATTGTAATCATTTGTAGGATGGTCCTTTGGAGAATAGATAATAGCATTTTTGTCTTATAATTCATTAGAAACTAATGAGATATCAATTTTTTCTATATTGTGTTATGAGTGATGAAATATTATAAGTGTTAGATGATGGATATGGTTTATTTCTATGTCATTGGTATCTTTTTCTTGTCACTATAGCTAGATAATAATGGTGATCATATTTATAGTGGTAGTAAAATTTAGGACAACAAGGATAATAGTAGTATATTTATGGTGTTGAATAATCTTTTAAGAACTATATGAAAGATGAACAAAAATACATCATTATGTTAAAAATCATTCAGGAACTAGTCTTTCATTGCACTCTTCAGGTGAGTGTGTGAGACTTAAATCTTGTGTGATAGGACCAACATTCTAGCTCATTGGGGGGAAACTTTAGCATCGAAGTGGGAACTAATTAAAATAACACAATAAATTTTATGTTGTTTTAATACTCAATAGAGAAGAGGTGACTCCATTAGGCTTAATAGAGGCACTCATTTTGTGATTAGAAGAATGAAAGATGCTTAGTATTAGGAGGAGTTTTGTGTTCTTTGTTGACATTCAAATATAAAGTTCAATCAATAATCTATTGTAGGTGTGATCACAAGAGATAGGTCACAAAGAGTTTTGTATGACAACAAGTCACAATCTTGATAATGTCTAAATATCTCATAGAGATAAGGGGAGCCAATGATGATCCAAGAATAAGTGTGTTGTTACAAGTCCAAGGATTAGATAGTTACCAAGAAGATGACCCTTTGTCATTAATGTCAAAGGGGGAGAAATTTACAATTTAGAGGAAAGGTTAGTTTGAAGAAGATCCAATTTAGGGAGATGTGAATGATTAACTTTGTTCAAGTGTTTTCAATCAATGACAAAGGTAGATATTGTTGCGGTATGTTACTATTATTAGTTTTGAGGCATTAACATTATCATTGATGTCAAAATCAAGTTGGATGTCATTAATGTCAAGGTCAAGAGTCGAGACCATACATGGTGAAATGGAATGTGACAAGGAGTATTATGG
This sequence comes from Torreya grandis, assembly GCA_037957365.1. NCBI lineage: Eukaryota > Viridiplantae > Streptophyta > Pinopsida > Cupressales > Taxaceae > Torreya > Torreya grandis. The sequence continues at coordinate 546,895 of JARHVA010004757.1, forward strand.
CAAGAGAATTTGAAGGAAACTTATTAATTCCTTTGAGTTTAATGGAATATCAAGGTCAAGATCATGATGCAAGGTAAGCTACTATTGAGTACTAAGTGTCTTAAAAAGCTTAGTATAGCCTTGAGAGAAAGTGTATGCATGAAACATAGTGAATCTTGGTGAATTGTATCAGTACACGAATGAGATAGTGTATAAATATATGTAAACATGATAAAGAGGCAAATAAGACTTTAGATGAGTTCCAAGGTCAATTTTGAGTCTTAGCCCTTTCATGAAGAGACCTAGTGAGAAGGCACATGCTTGGTAGCATGATGAGGTTGGAAGTCTAAGGCTTGAGAGATAATGTGTGGTAGTGTCTGAACATGGTATGAGGTTTTATGATATGAGGATGAGGTTTTTAGAATAATAAAATAGGTTTCAAGGTGTGATCAAGGTCTAAGTATGACTGGTAATTCAAGCTCTAGTGTGTAAAGAGACCTATTATGACCTAATGAGGGGTCAAGTTTAGTTACCAACTTGAAATATCTCATAAAAGAATTTTATTAGGTGTGATAGGGTTTATTAAGATTTTTTAACAATTTTAGGCCATATCCTAAAGGAAAAAGCATAAAAAGTGGTGTTGAGGTCTTCTATGTATATAAAGTGGGGTGCTGCAGACCCGAGAAGGATTTTCTTATGCTTTTTGGCACATGAAACCTTTGAATGATTTATTAATAACTTCATGGAAGTTGGAGAATGGTATTATATTTAATTTAATAGTATTATTTTTGGATTTTAGGGGAAATCCTTTATGAATTATTGCTAAGAATGAAAAGTAGTCTAAACCTTCCTAAAACCCTCATTATGACCCAATATGAAAGATATTATTGTAAATGGATCAAAATGGTTTTTTTGAACTATTTTTAGGTTTGGAACATGTAAAATACTCTTCCAAGTTTCTCTAGGTGGTATTGGTTTGTTAGAACAGTGAGTGGAAGCTATAGAAAACCCTTATTTCATAGAATTTTGATGTAGCAGGCAAGGTTGACTAGGTCAAACCATGAAAATTATTGGAGGATGATGTGTGATACTTATATTTTATTCCCATGTAATTTTATAATTAGGTTTAAAACCTAAAATTTTCTAAAATGATCATAGAAGTTGACCTATCACTAAGTAGGCCTAATGAGGAAGACAATGAAAAAGCTAAGTAGAAGTGAGAATGGGATTAGGGATAGATAAAAATGCATAAGGTCATTTTTAAATACCTATATCACACTTTATAATTGAATTTAAGTTTTTTTTATGCACACAAATAAGCAAATTTTTTTTCTCAAAGTGATCTATCTAACATAGTGAGGTCTACATAGGATGAAGACATGAGATTGGTCTGTAAGACAAATATTCATATTGAAACATGTAATATATATATTAAATTATTTTATAAGGATGATTAAGGATAATGGAAAACCATTTTAGTTTCATAAAATTGTTCACATAGGTGATATAAATCTTGATCCTCATGAGTATGTTTTTGGAGATACAGGCAATTTTTTGTGTGAGTGAGAATGATGGTCCTGAGTATTTTTACATATAATTGAAGAATAAAAAGAATATTAAGTTATATATATATATATATATATATATATATATATATATATATATATATATATATATATATATATATATATATATATATATATATATATCATAGGTTATTTTAAAACATTTTAATTCATGATAAGCTCCTATGAAGGTGTGAAAAGTCAAAGGTTTTTGATTGGGTTCTTAAAGGCCTGTGTGCAGTTTTAAGTGAGCATATGAAGATGATTAGTTTGAGGTATTTTTCCATGTTTGGTTAAATACAGTTAAATTATGATGACATTTATGTCATTTATTTTATATCCATGTGTGTAAAACTTAATTTTATTCTTTATATATTCAATATAGATTTTTTGGCACTGAAAAGGCCTAATTGCGAGTAGACCTAATTGTGAGGTTCAAGGAGTGAAAGGAGCTAAATAGTGTTGGGGACATAAGGTGAGATTATCATGGGTATAATTGAATATTTTATTAATTTTTTTATTCATTTTTTTAGGCTCATAGTGTTTCAAGATGGTCAAGGTGAAATGTGTGCCTTGAGAAGGCCTAATTACATTAGGTCTCTATCAGGCCTAATGGTGGTTTTGTCCCTTATGGATGGTAAAAAACCTATGTAATGTGTGTTTAACTTGTAAAACATGTTTTTTGATCCATTAAAAATGTTATACAATTATGGATACTTTATTTTCTAACCAATATGGGTGAGAGCAAGAGTTGAGTATAAAGAGAAGGTCTAATAGGCCTAATTTGACTAGTTAGAATGTAGAGGACATTAGGGAATGATATTGAGTTTTGGAAACTAGGTAAAGGGTTTTAAAACCATTATATATGTGTGATTAATATTTAATGAAGATATAAATAGGTTTATATATATGATTATCAAGGTCATATTACCTAATTCTGCCAAGGAAAGGGCTAGTTGAGTGAGAAAGCCTAATAGGTTGTTTGAGAGAGATATAAGAGTGAGAAGAGAAAACAAAGTTGATCATATTTAGTTGAGTGATAAAAAAATGTTCAAAGGTGATCATAGTTTCAAGTTAAATTATTTGGTTTTGATTTACCTAAGGGGTTGGTTCCTTCTTACAAGTTGATGCTTGCTAAAAGACTAGTTGAGTTGGTGCTTAACTAGTGAGGGGTTGGTGATCCTTGTAGGGTTGGTGCCTCTCTAAATATTTGATACATTAATTATAAGACTATATTCCAAGTGGTGTTTCAATTTTTTTAATCCACCAAGATGGTTTAACATATATCTCCTATATTTCTATTTTTTTTCTTTTGTAGATGCTCATTTATGCATGGGTTAATGTAGGAATGTGTATGAATGCTTCATGAATGCTAAGTGAAATTGAAGTATTATTTTAAGGAAAATAATTCAAATCCCCATATCAGCATCTATAATTACAATAGGAATAATACTAATCCTACTAATACACATTTGGCATTGATGGTACCATCCTATCAACCTGAAAATATACCTAGTTAGAATTTACCTGTTAAAAAATGGATAGTCCTTGCACAAAATTAGAATATATGGGATCTTATTATTCCATAGCCAATGATTTATAATTGGTAACCAAAATCAACTTAGGCCCAATATAATGGACATGGGGGTACTCAAAAACCATAAGGGTGGAATCAATAATAGAATTATGTTGTAGTTTGGTAAGTGGAGTTTCCAAAAGAATAGAGGAGGATACTGAGTAAGAACTAGGGGAGTTTGTCGAGGAGGCCAACAAGGAGGTAGAGGAAATGGACTAAAACCTATAATTTAATGTTATTTGTGCTATGACACAAACCATTTACAAAGGAATTTTAATATGAATCTACAACATCAATCTTACTTCACTTACTGTAAGGGTTTTAAAAAACATGATATAAAGGATTGCCTAGTATTGGAAAAGCAGTTAGATGACAAGGTTGTATGGAATGTAAATATGGTAACTATATAGACCTAAGAGGATGTGTTCTTATAAAACATCACACATTATTAATATGTAGATCATGGATTAACCCCTTTATAATTACCATAGGACCACAAATCAAGAAAACACATCTAGACAAGTATCTGGAACTAATCATAGATAAAGGGTTAATGTGTGAAGTAGTGTAGATTTTTAAAATGATTCAAAAATAAGAGACCATTGAGGATGATGCTATATCCATAAATTAAAAAATATATGGGTAGATATTATGCATTATGTAACAAGATGGTGTTGTCACTACCTTGACATACTTGATGAATCTCTTTAGTATACTACATAATGAGGACATCTAACAAAACATCAATAATTTACTCCATAATCTGTTAGAGTGTACATAGAAGGGACAAAAACAATGAGATTGGATGATCTGATATGTAAAAACTAACAAAAATTTATATGTTGATTCAATAATATACATTAAGATAATAGTGTATGATATACCCAACATAGTGTTCAATTTTGGCAGCACTATCAGTATGATTCCTAGGTCAACTAGGTCACTATCGATCAACCTACATTAAATTATAACCCTATTAGTCTGAGTTTTATGGAATATAGGCATATCAAACTAATTGTTTGATTAGAGTAGATGGGGATCAAATTCATATAACTAAGGCTTCATAGTGACTTCAAAGTCATAGATATGAAGATGGATGAGACACACTATCTTGTGCTAATTGGTAAAAGGTGGGCCTATGATGGTTAGATGATCATCAATACAATAAGGAACTAATTATAATATAATTAGGGAAAAAATATTATAGTAATAACATTAATTAAGGATGGACAAAAGGCATACTACATCCCTAAAGAGTCAAGCTCCCCCAATGTCAATGGAGAGAATATTTAGATGAAGGTAAATGTTGAAGATAAATGATAGGCCTTATGACCTAATAAATGTATATTTATATACAATTGAAAAAGCCTACCAAAGGTATAATTTAATTTATAAGATTTAAATTTCAATCCTTTGCTACCATATGTAGCTATTTCACCATTAAGGGTAGATGATGTTCCCTCCATGTCCATAAGGTCACCAACTTAGTCAGACATAAATTTTGTATATCAAGTTGGTTGAATAGATCAAGATTACATAGAACTAAAAAGAGGTGGAATTTTATCTTGGGATAGGGATTATTTGGTAAGTGGATATTCTAACACTCACATTCTCAATTGGATGAAGGGTGATCAAGAGGTATGACCTCTGTATATGGTATTTGTAACAAAAGATGTCAGCTAATTTATTCTCCAATTCCAATAATATGTGCTTGATATCAACCAAAGAGTTAGTGATATCACCTATTCATTGAAGGGGATTATGGAAAACTAGAGGTTTACACATTAAGAGGCATAGATATAATGGGATAAAGCATGCAAAATCTTTTTATCTTGATTCTAATTACTAGACGTAGTAAAAAAGGATTAACCAATATTTCATCAAGGATATTTCCTTGAGCTTCATTTTTTATTAGAGGTAAAGACTATGGAATCTATCACTCAAATTATTGGGTACATGTATTCTAATATACTCTGGTACTCTTCCTACTGCTTGGTACATACATCAGGAATGCATAAGGGAAATAAGACATTAGGCATAGGTTCAAGGTGATTTTATTCAGACCTTTAATTTTGAATATGATAAACCTTCAAAATACAAGGCATTATATAAGCTAAACATATTATTATGCCATGAAAGTATTGAAAACTTAGAGTGAATAACTGATTCATCATCCTTCTGTGATGCATCTAATGATTTGAATAAATCCTTGTAGGCTTAAAAATCATAGAAGGATAAGGAAAATATCTTGATTCAATCATGTCATAAAATACAAGATGAATGTGAGTGGACAATATATTCAAATAAGGAAGATGACCTAGACCTCACAAATTTATTTGACCCAAAATGGGAAGTTGAGACACTTTTAGGTCCAATTGTAGAGTCATCTGAAGAAGAAAGGTTGTGACATCTTTATATTCCAAAGTGAGAAGCTAAATGACTACTATGTGATTCCATTCTTAAGGGGGAATGAAGTATTTACAATAAACCTTTGAAAGAGTACATTGATAACACTAGAATAGAGATTATTCCCAAAATAGCACATATTGGTGATTATTGGTCATATGAAGACATATCCAAAGTACTACAAATGTTCTGGGATTATCAAGATGTCTTCCTAACTAAATTCATGGAATTAAAGAGTGTGGTTCCATCTTTGGGGGAGATGCATATTAAACTAAAGGAGTGCACATGAATGATTAATAAAAGGCCATACCAATTAGACTTAAACATGAAGCTAAAGGTCAAGGCTGAACTAAATTGAATGCAAGAGTCATGAATTATCTTTCATATGGAGAGAGCCAATTGGGTGAGCCATATGGCTTCCTAACTAAAGAAGACTAGTGAGATCATATTCTATGATGACTATAATTTTTTAAATGAGGCCTATGTTAATGAAACTTCCCCTATTCCTTTTACTGATGAAGTTTTATAAGCAATCATAGGAAATGAGGTGTATTACTTTGCTCATGGTTTTAGTGGGTACCATTAGATCCAAATTATAGAAGAAGATAAAACCAAGATGAACTTTGAAATATAATGGGTTTATTTTTCATACAAAGTAATACCATTTAGACTAAAAAATACACCTATGATTTTCTTGAGGGTTGTTGTATCTATGTTTAAGGATTTCATCTATGATTTATTAAAAGTATATTTGGATGATTTGGTATTATTTTCATTATTTATTAATAATTTTAAAAAACTAATATTGATGTTAGAAAGATGCAGAGCATTATAGATAACATTAAATTTAAAAAAATGTTTGTTTTTTACACCCTTTGGGGTTTTATTAGGGCAAGTAGTCTACAACAAGGGAATCTTGGTAGATCTAGATAAGATCGCAATAATTATGAGAATGTTTCCATCCATACGTGTGATAAAGGTTTGATCTTTCCTTGGACATAAATGCTATTATAAAAAGTTTATGAAGGGCTATGTAGTAATATCTATCCTTATAGAGAAGTTACTAAGGAAGGAAACATGATTTAGGTAAATAGATGAATATCATATAACATTCATTTATTTAAAATAGAGAGTGGTAACTGCACTGATATTTATTTTCCTAGATTCATATAAGTCCTTCAACATACATGTGGATGCATCATGGATCATAGTTGGAACTATGTTGGTGAATTTAGGATAAGGTAGACTAGATCACCCCATTCTTTTATAAGTCAAAACTTATTTTCTATTGAAAATAATTATATTATAACTAAGAATGAAGACCATGTGATAATATTTTCAATGCAAAATTTCTGCAATTACCTACTAGCATTACCATTTGAGCTATTCAATGATCATTAATCTCTATAATACCTAGTGAAAAAACTCTTGTTAGGAGGTCACATATCTCAATGGTTAATGATTTTACAAGAGTTTCAATTCTAGATTAATGTCAAACCTGATTGAGATAATGTGGGAATAGATAATTTAAGCTAGCTCCAAAATGGTGAAGAACCAAAAGAATTTTTTGATGAATCACCTAATCCACACCTATTCTATGTGTCTGTGATTCCTAAACAAATAGTGGAGATTACATAGTTTTTAAAACAAGGAACCTACCAAAAACACTACATGGAATGAGAGAAGAAATAGTTTATCACTAAGGCCCTTCCTTTTAATAGTATTGTAGGATTATTATACTATTTAATCAAGGATTAAGCATTTCATAGAGTTATACTCAAACATGAATGACCTCAAATACTTGAGGAATCACATCAGGGCATCATTGGAGATGCTACTATAAGAAAAGTTTTACAAAGTGGCCTATAGTTCCCTTATTTATTTCAATATGCACACCACATCACATAGTTGTACAATGTCTATCAAAGGATGGGAAAGCTATACTAATGGGATGAAATGCCACTTTAGTCAATGCTTGCAAAACAACCTTTGAACAATGGGGAATTGATTTTTTTGGGCCTATCAATCCACCTAGAAAACACAATCATGAATGATATATAATCATTACAACCAAATAATTTACCAAGTGGGTCGAAGCTATTGTAATAATTAGTTATGGTGAAAAAGATATAGAAAATTTATTATATGAGAAAATAATCACCAGGTTTAAGTATCCAATCAAGTTGGTAAGTGATATATGTCAGGATTAGGAGCACAATTGTTTACTTTTTTATAAGCAATTAAACACAGAATTGAACCAGAATGATTAAGTAACTAGAAACTTGAAACAACAAAGAATATGAGAAACAATACTATCTGTATTAACACTCTTCTTGAATATAATAAAGAAATCTTCCTTTCCTCCTCACACCTCTTGGGTGTACAGTATTTCACTCAAGAGTTCTCTCTCTCTTTCTCAACCACAACTAACTCAAACACCTGAGTTATTATCCCCTCCTTGATAGCTTCAGTTGATCTCCTTGACCTTGCACCTTGCAGATCTCCTTTGAGATTGCTTTCTTGCTTTAATGCTTTACTTGCCTTTATTACAATACATACCTCATGGGTCTCTTAAATAAGATCCCAAGCATACAATAATTAGACTTCTAATTACAATAATTAGAAACACATACTCAAGACTTAAATTAGTCTTCAACATGCAAACACTCTTGGACCTCTTAAAATTAGACGAGTCTAATTTTGGAAACACATTCTGGAATTGCATGCAAATGCATGCACACGCATAGGTGATCGATGTCGATTACTGTTAGTCTATCTATGACTGACATCAGCTGATCCCTTGTCCCTACCTAACTGACATCAGCAATACTACTGATGCCGATTACTAATTGAACTCAACAACTCCCTAATTAGCATCTTGGTGAAGCTTTTAGCTCCACAACTTAACAATCTCCCACTTGGAGATAAACAACTGCACCTGTATAGTATCCTCCACTAACCATCTCAGGTACCTCCATCTTCAAGCTCAATTTTGAAGACCAACCACCACACATCTTGTGATGCTACACCTTTCATCCAAATAACCTACCACATCCAAACTTACATACCATGTAGAGAATTGCTTGACCATGCATAAATGCTTGCTACTAGTCCCTCTCAAATACCTAAGAATCTACTGAACTGCTCTCCAGTACTCCTTTCCTGAATTGGCTCTAAACTTTCTAATAACTCCCATTGCTTGGGAAAACTCAGGTCTAATACATACTATGTACTTAACATCATCATGTGAATTGGGACACTGTTCTATGAACTGTCCATCCATAGGTGTGCTAATCAATTTTGCATCCTGAATCTCGAATCTTGCCACTACCTTATTCACACAATCATCCTAAGACAACATCACTTGTGATCTTCCCTATCTTTAGACATACTCATGCCAAAGAATCTTACTGCTCCCAAATTCTTCATGACACCCATCTGAACTAACTTTACCTTTAGCTTAGAAACTCTATGCATGTGTGACCCTACAACAAACACACACACTATAGTAACAAGATAATGTAGCTAATATTATCCAACTTGGTAAAAGAAAACATAATGGTCACATTGACCTTGACTAAATCCATGCTTAGTCATATCATTGTCAAACCTCCATTGCCCTGCAGCCTACTTAAGACCATATACCTTGGCCTTCCATCTCACATGTCCATCCACTCTCTTCTCTAACCTGGGAATCCATTCATCTGTCAGTGCTTTTATCCTAGCTGACAACTCTACCAAAACTCCAACTTGGTTCTCTTCTAAAGAATTCATGCCATGCTCCCACTGTTTCCTAGATTCTACCTACATTGCCTCTTCACATCTTCTTAGTTCTTGACCATCAATAAGCAACAAGTAATATAAAGAATGTGAACAATGAATATGAGGTCCACTTACCCTTTTAGTCCTCCATATGGGCATTTGAGACTCCTTGACAGCTTGCTATCTGCCCAACATCAGTTCCAGTGACCGATCTCAGCCATCTTTCAGTTTGCACCTAGCCGACGTCAGTTCCATGTGATTGACCTATTTGTTGATGTTGGTTCCTACCTAACCAACATCATTTCCACCTGCTCGACACTACTGACTCTGCTGGTCTACACATGATTGATGTTAGTACCTGCCTGATTGATGTCAGTTTTATGTGACCAATGTTGGTAACTATGTTTTCTTGTAAGTGATGACTTCTTTACCCACGAGCTCATCTTGGATCAAACCCTTGTCCATATCAACCTTGATCTACTCAAAATTCTTTAGCCTCTATGACTAATCTCTTTCCATCATCTCCTCCATAAACACCAAGGCTTCCCTGTTCTTGTCAAAAACATCAAATTTCCTTTTCTTGCAATGAACTCGATCTATGCCCTTTAAATCTAAACTCATACCCTTTGACTCAAGAATGTCCATTCCCTTCTTATTCATGTGACCAAGCCTACTAAGCCACATCTTCAAATCTACAGTTGAAGTAGATAAACCAGAAGTAGAATCAATAATATAAGTAGATAGATAAAGAGTACCTACTTTCTTACCTCTTGCTAAAACAAGTGCACCCTTGGAAACCTTCTAAGAATCCACTGTGAGGGTTACTGTGCATCCCTCATCACCCAACTTTCCTACAAAAACCAAACTCTACTTTAGGACTGGGACATGCATAACCTCCTTCAACACCCATGTGTTGCCCATCTGTAATTCCAGCTGCACTTTCCCTTTGCCAACCATTTGATAAGGTGTACCATCCCCTAAATAAATCTCTCTAAAGTCTCCCTGGATGTACTCATGGAACAAATCTCTATTTGGGGTTGCATGAAAAGAAGCACCATAATCTAAGACCCATGATTCTAGTTGACTATCCAAAGAAAGTATGAGAGCATCCTATGCTACAATACCTGCATCTTTTGCTTCTTCATTACCTTCATGTTGATTTTATTTATCCTTCAACCAACAATCTTTCTTTGTGTGTCCTCTCTTTCCACAAAACTAGTAGGTGATACCTCCATTTCTAGATTTGGATCTCTTTCCCATCTTTCACCTTGATTTCCCTTGCTCGACCTTCTCTCTTTGCCTTCCCTTGATTTTAACACTTAAAGCATTCCCTAATGATTTACCTGTGCTTTTTCTGTGAATTTATTCATTTAAGATTACACTAACCACATCATCAACTTTTAAGATTTTAGAAGAAGATGCAGTATTACTTACTGCCATTACCAAACTATCCCAACTTTTAGGTAAAGAGCATAAGATTAAGAGAGCCTTTATTTCATCATCAAAAATAATATTGACTAAAGCTAACTAGTTTACCAAACCATGGAAATCACTAAGATGACTATATACCAATCCACCTTCCTGCATTTGCAAAGTAAATAATTGCTTCATAAGAAATACCTTATTCGAATCTGAGGGTTTTTCATATAAAATTTCCAAAGATTTTATCAACTCTCCCATTGTCTTACACTGTGATAAGTTGAAAATCACAGATGATGCAAGGCTTAACCTTATGGATCCTAGAGCCTTTCGATCAAGAACATTCCATTCTTCATCCTTCATATCTTTGGGCTTGGATGCAACCCCACCCAATGATAAGTAAAAATCTTTTTGATATAGATAATCTTCTATCTACATCCTCCAATGTTGATAATTCTTGCCATTAAACTTCTCCATTCATAGCTTACTTTCTTCTGCCATTGCTATACTCCAACTCAATTAGAAACCCTTGAGAATGACCTGTAATCAAATAATAACCTGCTCCCTACAACCTTGATCTGATACCACTTTGTTAGGATTAGGAACACAATTTATTACTTTTCTATAAGCAATTAAACATGGAATTGAACCAGAATGATTAACTAGAAACTTGAAACAATAAAGAATATGAGAAATAATACTATCTGTATTAACACTCTTCTTGAATATAATAAATAAATCTTCCTCTCCTCCTCACACCTCTTGGGTGTACATTATTTCACTCAAGAGTTCTCTCTCTCTCTTTCTCAACCACAACTAACTCAAACACCTGAGTTGTTATCCCCTCCTTGATAGCTTTAGCTGATCTCCTTGACCTTGCACCTTGTAGATCTCCTTTGACCTTGCTTTCTTGCTTCAATGCTTTACTTGTCTTTATTAAAATACATGCCTCATGGGTCTCTTAAATAGGATCCCAAGCATACAATAATTAGACTTATAATTACAATAATTAGAAACACAGACTCAAGACTTAAATTAGTCTTCAACACACAAACACTCTCAGACTTATTAAAATTAGATGAGTCTAATTATGGAAACACATTCTTGAAATGCATGCAAATGCATGCAAACGCACTAGTGACCGACATCGATTGCTATCGATATGTCTATGACCAATGTCAGTCGATCCTTGGTCCCTGCCTAACTGACGTCAATAATACTGTTGATGCTGGTTATTGATAGAACTCAATAACTCCCTGATTAGCATCCTAGTGAAGCTTTTAGCTCCATAAATTAACAATATAGGTACACACTTTTTAAATAAAACAATAAAGACACTCACTGATAAATTATTCATATCACACCATAAAATTACAACTTATCACCCTAAAGAAAATGGTCAAATAAAGTATATAGACAAAGTATTGGGTAAGATAATTATGAAGGTTTGTGATGTTCAATGAGATGACTGGGTGGATAGACTTGTTTCATTCTTATGGTCATATTGAATGCATTAAAAATGTGTCTTGAGGTTTACCCCCTTTCAATTGATCTATGGGTTATAAGTATTAATTCCCTTAGAGTATGTTATACCTACCTTGATATTCATAATCATAATGTGTATGGGATTTAAATAATCTTTGATGAGTAGGTTATTAGACCTAAATATAATGGATGATCACCATAGAGTAGTTTGGATACAAGAGGTAAACAAGCATAGTCAAAAAGCTTGGCATGACAAGAATATGTGCACTAGGGAATTTTAGATAGATCATCTAGTCTTGTTATATGGCAGCCATTTTTGAGCCTTTCCAAGAAAATTAAACATCCATTGGAAGGGACCATATATTATTTATGAGTTAATACAACTAGGAAAAATGGTCCTAAGGGATTTACAAGGTACTATTTTGCCTATAAAGGTGAATGGTATTAGGCTAAAACTATAATACTAGTAATATGCATGCCCAAGAAAGGATAAGTGATAAATCAAACCATTTTAGTTTAGGATTTTTTTTCATCCATGTTGTGTGGATTGGGATTGGTTTTTATTATGTTGTGTGTTTAACTCATAAGTTAGTGTAATAAATTAGCAAAATTAAATTGAAATAAGGAGACATTGTTCATGACCAAGTAGAAGGAGTAAACACCAATGTTAAAATGGGAAGCATTAGGAGATAATGAAGTCTGGGAAAAATACATATGGCAGAGATCCTTGATGATGGCTAATGGCTAAGTGATGGTTATTAATAACCAAGTAGGTGACATAAGTGGCATAGATCCCAAATCATGAAAAGGAATAATCAATTTGAATATTTAGTTATCAATGTTACCACCATTCCACCATAGTAGGTCTCATCATTCCACTAGGCTCCCACAAAAGAATGTCACCTTAGTAAAAAACTTTCCAACTCATCAATTCAAAGATTTAGTTATCAATGATTTTCAAAGGAGGATCTCGATATATCTTAGTGAAGTTTAACCAAAGGGATATAAATGAGTGCATGAATAACTATATATAACATGTCTTAACATTTGATCCACCATTTCATAATTAAGCAATTTCAAGAAATTTTGTTCTCATATATCCATGTCTCTCACATAACTTTGTAATCATTTTATTCAACCTAGTTTAGCAATAAATAATAGGTATTCAAGATGGCCACATATAGACAATAGAAATTCATAAAAACACTCTCCATTTCATAATTAGAGGATATTGGGATTGGAGCAAACATATTTATATCTAAAATTTAAGATCTAGAGGCATATGTTTCCATCTAGTGTATTAAAAAAATATTTGTCCATAAAGTATCCATATACACATAACCCTTGGAACTTACACAACTACATAGGATCCTCAACATTGATGTTAAATAGTTAATTTGGTTTCCTAAGTTTGTCCATCTAAGTGATATCATGGAACTCTTACTGGGAATATTCAATGATGGAAAAATTTATCTATCTGTGAACATGACAACCTATGTGAATGAAGTTGTGATGGTAAAGGCTATATGCATGGTAGTATGAAGACACCATATTAGGCCTTATAAATCAAAATACCCATTGATTATACCTAAATTAAGGATGGTTATACCTAAGGAAATTAGTAACTCCCTTGGATGACATCCCAAATGAAGTAGTCTGCATTCTAACCGAGTGCATTAATACATAGTTTTGGCAAACAATAAAAACCATGAAGGAGGCCACAAAGGGGTCATTGATATTTATTATCACATGATTCACAAGGAGGAAAAAATTAATAGGCCAAAATTTCTTACTATAGATCTTACAAAAAATATTTAAAAAGTCATTGTGTCTACATGACAGTGTTTTCAATATCAATTCTTAGTTTTGTTGCTCATGTTAACATAGTGGAAGTCTCTAGAAGGTGTATTAAATCAAAATTTTGATTAATAGATAGACATCACATTTTAAAACCTTATTTGGAAACATATCAATAGTCACCATCTTTCACATCAAAAACTATTAAGTGCATGGTGGGATGAAATGATGGAAATGGTGATTAGTAATCCTATAATCCCATCACCTATGATGTAATTTTTGGGACAACATGTGGTGGTCATGATGCTTGAATATAGAATTTATATCCTAAAGACATCCTAAAGGCTCCATTTGTGACTTTATATTTATTTATTGACATACATATGGCATAAAATGAAGTAGTGTAGTTGAAAATTCTAGCTACACATAAAGTGACTCCACTAAAAATCGTTCCACTTGATATTACCATTCTTGCAGACACTACACAACCCTTCTATGATGACATCTACTCCATTAGATTGGGGAAGTTTAAATCTCCAATGATTCATGGATCACCTTCTCCTCCAAAAATGAAGATTCATAGTTAGAATACCTGGTTAGATAATCCCCATGTTCCTCAAATCGCTATAAAATGTTACTAAAAAAACATTCAAAATGATAAACATGAAGTTTATCAAACTATGGTCATATAAATGGCTAATGATCTATATGAAAAATAAGAATAAAAATATTTTTTCTTTTTGAAAGTGGTGCATACAGTCTAAATCCAAAAAAAGGTACCCCAAATCTATGGGTGGAATTCCTACCTTGCTCATAATCTACTATTATTGATACTATGGGAGAGGAATCCAAAATCCATAGAATACAAGAATAGATTATTGTAGAAGGTAGATTTGGTGGTTCATCTCAGTCCTAATTAATCAATCCTCTTGCTGAGAATCCCCAACATATCTTCAACACAAGAATTGTACTCTAAGGTGATACAAACTCATCACTGAGGAGGAAGATGAGGAAGTCACACCTGTTGCCCAACATCTCTTAGAAGCTCTATCATCTTTAGGGGGAACTATGCCATCAATTCATGATGAATCACCTAGATTTATGTGATATAAGGGCCATGTGTTATGGGAAATGGTGCATGGGTCCATTGTTATTTATTCTTAATACCAATTAGATGAATCTCTCACAAATACTAAATAGGTGGTGTTAGATGAACAAATGCCTGAAGAACAATAGGCTATAAATGAGGAAACACAACAAGTTGTAGAGTGTAGAAAAATAAAATAAGATAATAAATAATATAAATAATAAGAAATTAAAAAATATTTGGAGGAGTAACATCAATATCATAATGAAGTGCCACTAGAAGTAGTAGGGCCAAAATAAGATGATGATCAAAAGGAACAAATGACAATAAATATATAAGAAGTTTTAAAATAAATAATGCATGACATTAAAGTGCCACTAGATACCACCATATAACCAATTTAGATTAAAGAATTTGAGGCATGATAAAAAAAGCTCATCAAGGCTAAGGAAATGTAGAAATAAAATGTCATTGCTAAGTTAGAAAAGAGACAAGATGAAGATGCATCCAAGTATAAGCTTGTTACAGAGGAATCCAAGACATAGTCTTATAATTTATAAACACATAAATAGGAATAAGTGAAATTATTATAAGAGGTTATAGTATGACCTACACTTATTATTACTCAACTTCCATCAACAACTAAAGAAACCATAGCTATGCACATGTTGTCAAAAATAACACCACCCCTTAATAGTAGGTTGAGGCCACATTGAATGCTCCTACACATTAGCCATATATGACTTCACCTACTATCTATTCTACTTCCTAGTCCATACCAACCTAAGGTAAGGGCTTGCATACACAAGATTCAACTATGACATTCAAATTTTAACATTTATCCCTTATGGATGTTCCTTCCTTGACATCTTGTTATGATATTTTCTCATTCCCCCTAGCTCCCTTGAAGCACATTCCTTTCATTATTATATAGACAATTACTCCACCTACTAATGAAGCATCTTTGGATTTTTTTAAGCTTTCATTATCCAAATAGTTAGAAGGTGCTACAACATTTTGAGATTTCATTGCATAGACTACTATTTCTTTAGAAAACAAGGTGTCCTAATTATAAAAGGATAACTCTGAACTATAGGGTATGATTAACAACACTATCAATTTCATTGAATATTCCTATCCCACCCTCTATTCCTAGGTTTTAGTCCCTAGATATATGTTGGATCAAATAAAACTTCCCAAGCTAGTAGCCTAACTTATGCAGGATTAGTTGAGCATTTGACAAGTCACCAATCATGAGCTACAAGGTTAGACCATTAAGGAGGACTTGACTAAATTATGTGAACTCTTATAACTTTATCAAGTTTAAATCACCAGTATGATCAACCAAGATCAATTACCAAATTGGAAAATGTAATTAGATGTAGTATGGAATGGTACATTACCCAAGTTTAACACCATAATTTATTCTAAGGCTATAAAGCTTTATCCCTCCATCACTTTTGATGGGTTTATGTCTATGTTTCAAGCATCCATGCAAGATCGAGACTCCTTCATGAAATATTTGTAGGCTTGGTGGACCCAAATGCTACAAAATAAATTTTTAGGAATACAAGTGCAATATCATGTTGAGAAGCTTGCTCATCTTAATGTAGATATCTCCATGAAAATGTAGATATCTCCATGAAAATGACTACTATTAAATCATCTTTTCTTTCTATAGATGACAATGATATTTATCAACTATTGTATGCCCAAATTATATTATGGGAACTTATGTGGAGTTTTTAAGAGTACTTGATTAGATAATAAAACTATAAGATGATGTGGATGAGTTTGGTAGTGCCATCATTCTACTAGTTGATGTACCCTCCATTAGTCCTCCAAGTCAACTTCAATAACAACTACACTAGAAAAGACTACTACTACTAGTTCACCACAAAGTGATCCATTAGATTCATAAGCACCCCCACATCATCTCTAATAAATTTTGATTTACCACACCCTACTATGATGCAAACACTAGCCACATCTATTTCTTCATAGTTACCTCCTCCATCTAGATAGTTTTTTTTAGAGTTGAATTTCAAAATTTGACTTTTTAGTTTTCTATTTGGTAGAACCACATAGAAATGTAGGGATAGATTGGTTAAAACCCCATAAATGGAAACCATATAGTTTTGATACTGTATGGAATACCCATAAAGGGTGGTATAGTGGTTTTATACTTAGTTGAAAACCCGTGAGGGAGGATAAGTATTGGGCAATGGGTGAACATTGACAAACAACACCTTGATTAATATGATATTCCTTTGCATCCTACCTATATTTTGTTTTGTGTACTCTAATATCTTTGTGATATTGTCTTAGGATGAGATACAAGTTTAAGTCTAGGAAAGTGTTAGTCAAGTAATGTGATTACTAACCACTTGAACATATGAACCTGCCACATGGATAGGGACCATATATTTTGTTGGGTAATGGTTATTTTAAAATATTATTACAATGATATTCTATTTGGAGCTAGGATCATGTACATGGAGTCTTTAGTAATATAATTTAGGATGACATACTAAATGCCAAGTATAAACATCATGATTAAAATAATATAATTTTTAGGATTATATATTCCTATGAGTTGTATTAGAGTGGGTTGGATAATATTGTCTGATGATTTTTTAATTAAGTTTCTTATGAATGCATGAAGGATTGAGTGTAGTCCTTAGATATTTATGATGAAAGTGTAATGAGTGCCTTAATATTATAAAGATTTATAATTAAGATTTAGTAATTGGTGATTAATATTATGGTTCCATGTTTAATATTATAATTTATATCTTTTGTGAGCTAATTTGTTTTACAATATTAATTATCATGAAAGGGATATATCTTCTATGTAATTCTAATTACTATGATGTTGGTGTTATTACATAAGATATATATGTACTGATATCATTCCTAAGGAAATATCTATGATGTACTTCCAATAGTTAGAATACCTATTATGTTAGTTGATCCTTAAGAGGTCTTTCCTCTGTGAGTTGACATTTATGTATTTACACTTGAGTATTGCCATTTTGTATCTATATAATTAGACCTCCATAGGATTACCTAATATTGTGATAAAATTATGCAATCTCAGTATATATATTAATACCTCATAATTATTTATCCTTTACCATAAGATCTTCTCCTAAATCATAGAAGTTATCCCTATAATTAGCATGTTCTATTGAAACTAAGAGCCTATGCTAACACATCCTAACTGGGATAAAAATATATGAACAATGATTATTATCATCCAAAGTGGAGGTATCTTCAAAATGGAAGGCATAGTCATAATCTATTTCAATGTCTATGAGGGATGATGTTTCTGATGAGGAATCTGATTTAGATACTAGTATTGAACATGATCCTGATGTTAATAAGATTTGTGTTAACCCTAATGTTGACTTTAATACATAGGATGTGATATTACTATTAGAGGATTATTTCCCCATAAATGATACTCTCATCATGGGGTATTTGATGTGATGATGGGGATATAATTGATTTGACAAAGCTAGGCCCATGGAAGGACTCATGAAATATGTGAGGACTAAATTATTTGTATAGAGGATTTATCAATAATTAGGGACCATAGAAGAGGGATGCAGTGTTGTGAACTTGGCTTGGAAATGGAAGGGATTGATTTTGTTAAGGAATATAATCTTGAAATTCCTCTTCTTGTCCACTCATGGATGTAAGCTCATCTAATTCATCCTCTATTTCTTTATCACCATTATTGATGAAGTCTTGGACATAGTTTTAGGAATGTGGACATCAATTAATGGTATATACCTAGGTTTGATGATATATATAATAATATTTTATGTTATACTAAGAGGGCTTAGGCTTGATGGGATTAAGATGTTGTATGGGTGGATAGATCATCATGTCATTGGAAACAAACTGGTGGTAGAGGGATTATATGTATATATGAAGATGAGTATGAGTCCTCTCTTCACTTCATGACTCAGATGTGGAAGCATTAGACTTTGGATCAGATGGTTGTTGATGTTACTAGGTGGGTGGATAAGTAGTAGACAAGGTGACTAAGATAGGATTCCCTTTGATAGTGTAAAATGGGGTAAATGATTGATTATACTAGTGGATGGAGGATTTTAATGAGATTGGATGGTTGTGGAATGGAGGAAATGTTAGGTGGATAGGGTTGAATTTTATAGGATGTGGAGTGCTTATTTCAAGGAGGTGAGAGAGGAAGACATCTCTATTGGCTATGAGGCATTATTAAATTAGGGTATTGACCAAATCTATTTTAGATGCCATGGATTAATATGAGATAAATTATGAATGATGTGGTTTTATATCCCTAATCAATAGGTTTGGGGGATTTAATGGATATATCAAGGGATGAAGATGGGATGTGTGGAAATTTTTTAGATAATGGCTTGATTTAGTCTGATCGCAAGTTTGACTAGATGAGATTTTAGATGGGTCAAGACAATATTTAAGTATACCAATTTAGGACATGAGCTAGACTTTGATTATTTGGAATGGATTCAAAAAGGCAATATTTTCTAGGCTCTAATATTTGATGGTGGGGAGATAGACTATCCTGAGAGACTAATTTAGACTTAGGAATTGATTAGATTAAGACTAGATCAAGACTAAGATGATCAAATCAAATGAGATGATTAGATTAATAGGTTGATGAGATTGTGATTATGAGTCAAATTCAATTAGACACAAGCAAGCTAATGATGAGGACCCTGATATTTAAAAAGAGTTATTTTGACAACTTGTTGACAACTTGGACGAGGGCCATAATATAACTACAGACTTGATGGGATGACTAGTATAGACAAGGAGATGATGAGGTGGTGTAGCATTAGGAATAGGTGTAAAAGATGGTGGATAAGGTGACTATATTATAAAAGGTCAAGACAAATGCCTATTTTGGACTAAGTAAATGAAGGTTATGTGTGATTAGTTATAGATAAAGTGGACATAGGTTCATGTGATAAAGATGATATGGATGATTAATGCTAAGGATAAGTGACTAATATGGAGTTAGACTAGGATAAGGTGTGAGAGATGAAAGGGAAGGCTTGATTAGGATATATATGTGGTGGGGGGGATGACTATAGCTATATGGATGAGACTAAGATAGGATATAACCAAGATAAGAGGGGTGATGAGAGAGATGTACATAAAGGTACAAAGAAAATATGTAAAATAAGATGATATGATGATGAAAAAATGATATACAAGATGATATGTGAAAGAGACATAGATAGGTATTTATAAATTTGGGTAAAAGGTTGAATTAATTCATAAACAACATAGGTTTAGTAAAACACACATTAAATAAATCAAACCATAAACCTATTGCTAGTAAACTAATTTTGGGTGTGTAACTCAATGACTACATCATCTAATGGATTCATAGGTGAGGATATAGGCTAGTGACCCATTATATAATATATTTAACCCTCTCAAACCCATATGCACATGATGTTCACTTGGGGGTTGATACTGACTCTAGCAATAAATCGCTTGTTATGGCTGATTGGTCCTATGTTAGGTTTAGATGAGGTCTCTAGGCATATCCTATATATACATAAGGTACATGAAGATTTAATCCATGTAGGGTGTTCTATGATTATTATTTAAAACAATTAACTCTTTCCCTTCATAAAAAACCTGTATGGGGTGAACTGCTTGGTCTAATGATAATTGTCCTTGATATTTATATTCTATCAAAAAATGAAGTGTTGATTTGTGTATGGTGGTAAAATCCATGATCAAAATCCCCCTAAGACTATGGAAAGTGTGTGGAAATAATTTCCATATCATATTTCCCATAAAATTAAAAATGAGAGGGTTTATTAGTGGGTTTTTATCCTCTTATAGTCACCGTTAGGACATAATGAGGAGAAAATACACCATTGTAGCCCTTGAGTGACACACATGTAGAAAAAAATATTTACTAAGTCTGATATATACAAAAATATATACAAGATATTTTTTAAAATGACAAAATCTTTGATAGGTGTCTTATAGATCAAGTGATTAGTAGTTTCAATTGGTAATCTTGAGGGGTAACCTATAAGAAAAGATGTTAAACAAAAATATGATCTATAAGAGAAGATGTTAACAAGCCAAAATTGCTGATATATTCATCCCTATAATAAATAAAATGTTAAACTAATAATCCTTAATAAAAATATTAAAAGATTGTGATTTTTCACACCATGGGGGTTTGGTGGTAGCAACCGCCAACAAGGTCAAGGGGAAATGCCTATTAGGGTTAAGGGAAAACACCGCTTACAGTGTCAAAGGGAAGTGATTCTTGTATGGTTTTGGAGTAGTAACCCTGACATACTCCATATAATGTATATATAGGGTTGAGAGGTAAAACCCTCTATGTGAAATGTAATTTGGGACTTGTGGAACCTTAAGTATGACTCAAAATTCATTAAAAGAGATCCTTAAAAATGCACTAAAAAAAGACAAAATGAATGTAAAATCATAACTAAAGAAGGAAAAATCAATTATACACAGTCATACAAAGTTAGATTTTCAAAATTAATTTTATAATATGCAAAACCATAATTGATAGTCAAAACTAACTCTGTGAGATATGTAGTTTAAAATATGGTTAGGCTGATAATGACCATGTAGTTAGATGAAATCACTTGAGGCTAGTGTAATACCACAATTGGAAAAATCAATAATTCTTTGAGATATGCATTTTTTCAATGGGTTATCTTGTTGTGATTGTGTGGTTAGTCAAAACTGCCTATGGTTAGTTAAAAAATGACTATGGGAATCAAAACTACATAGTTTGAGAGGTGATTTTGAAACTAGTAGGAAAAACTATAGATTTTAAAATAGATTATTTACAATGACAAAATATATTTTTAGTTGGTTAAAATAGGATATTATTAAATAGTGATCAAGAAAATATATTATCAAATACCCTAAATCAAAACTAGCTATAGATATTCAAAATTGACGTTTACATATCACTATCACCTATTTTGAGATGTAGTTTTGCTTCAAGCAGATTGAAATAAATATATACAAATTGATGTTAAATGACTAAGACAAATGATGCCTAAAAATGATTATTATAAAGTTTAACGCTAAAATAAATGACTAAGGAATGATAAGTTATGAAAAAAACACTTAGTTTTCAAATATATGCAAAATCACTTGTCTATGTTCAAAACCACTTATGAGAATCAAAACTACCTCTATAAATAGGTGATATTATGCTTGATAGTTAAAATTGGGATTTTAAAGATATTTAATTTTTTTTGTGTAGAATATCCTCCTTCTCTTAAAAATATGACAACCAAACATATATAATAGAATTAGTAGTTAGCAAAAACCACAAGTTAAATTAGTTATTTTATGTCTATATCAAAACCACCTCTTACAGATGCAAAATTGACTCTATTATTCCAAACTACTACTATGGGAAGGTGATATTGCACTATATATTCAAAATGTGTATTTAAAGTATGATAATATTGTCCAATAAGAGTTCCATTTTCCTATAACTAGATGATAACTTGTAGAAGCAAAAAAATTGTCAGATAACAAAATCACAAGATCAAGTTAGTGATTTTATGATTGGGTCAAAACCACATTTCACGAAGGTAAAAATGCATCCAGCTTTCAAAATTACCTTTTTTAAGAGGTGGTTTTGGAAAAGGTTACAAAATCTACAAAAAGGGTTGAACGTTAGTGGTCTGGGTTGAAGGTTTGTTCAAAACTATAACTGTCAAGGTCAAAATCACCCGTGAAAAATTGCTTTTTGCAAACCAATATCATGTTTCACCTACAAGATGAAATTTTTGAAAAATTGAGCCATAATTAAAATTCAATCTGACTTGAAATATTGATTAACACACTTAAACCACAAGATCTTAGTTCATAAGTGAGACTCCCACTATGGTTTTCAAATGTAAGATGACAAATTTGAATAATTGAAATTGATTATGCAAATTATATAAAAAATTTCAAAATCTACAATCTACCATTAAAATTAAGAACCATTAGATCAAAATTATATAAAATAAACATTTAAAATAATATTATAATCTAAATCTAAGTGTTACCAATAATAATTCAAACAAAAATACTAAATATTAAATTATTATGGATTTATGGATGGCTTACAATAGACTCAGATTATGGACAACATGATATTAGCTTGATCAAGAGACTTGGTTTGCATGGATAGCTTTATGAAAAGAAGGATTGGTGTAGAATTTATTTATTTATTATTCCTAAAATGGAGGAGTGAGAGTGTTTAAATAGAAGGTAGGAGGGAAGCTCAATGGCCAACATTTAAATTTGGGTGTAATAAGTTTAATGGTAGAGAATTAAATGCAATTAAAAATTACTTAGAAGCCTCTATAATTAGATTCTTCTAGAGGGGATGGAGGGCATAGAGGAGGATTATATAATTTAATAATTATTTAATCCATTTATTGTCTAAGAAAGATTAATATGTGGTTAGATGAGGTGATTAGATGGGTGATTAGGGACTAGGGATGTAGGAGAGCCTAGGAATAGACTAGGGTTTGTGGGATTATAAATTTAAACTCCAATATAATGGACAAGTGGGGTAAATATGGGATTAAATGATAAATTACATATTATAATAAATATTAATTAACTTGTGGGGGAGGAAAAATGTTATCATTATATAAGGAATGTATGATGGGGGATATGATTTTTTAGGATTACCCTTTGTTTAGGATAATTTATTTTATCTTATTTTTTTTTCCTTTGTGAGGAATTTATATTTATGTGAATTTTTAATTCACATAAATCTATATTCCTTTAGGTGTCACTCTCTCCTTTTTCTCTCTTAGGATTTGGGAGTTACTTACATGAATAACTCCTCTTTCCACTTGGCACACACCTTCCTTCCCTTGTAAGGGATTATGACACAAGTGTCACACATTTGGAGGGATTGTAAGTTCATAATAGAGTCTTATGTCACTCTAATTTTCCTCCTTTATCTCTATAAAATATCTCTTCCTCTCCTTCACTAAGATTCATCTACCTCTCTCTATTCTTCTCTTATGCTTTTGTTCAATTTTGTACTTGTGGAGATATGTTGTTGTAATCATTATAATAAGATGACATGGATTTTTCTTTGATACATTTAGTTTCCCACTTTACATCTCTTGTCTCTATGGTTTGCTTAGAGAGGTAACTTAGTATTTTATGTATTCTTGTTTTTCTCTCACTTTAATTCTTTTCATTAATGATATTTATTGGGTTAAAATCCTTTCATGGTATAAAGAGCCATTACCATTCTAATGATTTTTTTTTTGAGAGTGAAAATTCTTCTAAGGATATTTTTAATTTTTTTTCAAGGGTTCTAACACTTGCTCAATTTTTAAAACTAAAATTTATTTTCTTTCTCTTTGTATTTTGTTATTAGTGGCTTCTAACCTTTTTTTTAGGAGTTTTTTTTATAATAAATATTCTTATATTTTCTTTGAGTTTAATGAAAAAAATATTTAAATAAAAAAGAAGTATTTGATATAGTTTTCTCTCATATCTTATCTTTTATTCTTCTAACTCTATTTTTCATAGAGAAGAAAGTAGTGCTTCTAAAAACATTTTGTTTATATATATATATATATATATATATCCATTTTTTAATGAGAAATATTTAAACTTCAAATCTTCTTTTAGATTTCTATTTTTTTCTCATCTTTTTATACATCAAAAAATATATTCAGTTTACATGTTCATATGATTTTCTAGGAAAGTTTTTTATATAGGTTATTCCTTTTTTCTTTCTAGCTTTCTGCTCTTCCCTTTCACTCCTCTAGCTAAGCATATCTCCTCACCTTCTAGCCACTCTCCCTACTAAGGCATTTCCCACCTACCAATTTTTTTTAATTTTTCTCTTCACTTCCTCTAGCTATATGATCAGATGTACAAGTCTATACAATGTTTGTACAAATCCATATGACCTCCATCCTCATTGTTGGGTCTGGTTTCTACAAAAAAAATTCACCCATCTTTCTCTTTGTTGAGCATTTCTATCCCTAGGATGCATACATTCTCCATTTTTTATCTACTACCTCTGCAAGGTGTGCCATGCTTCTCTATATGACAGGTAAGTTTTATTTTCTAAAATTACATCATTCATTTCCTATCACCTCTTTTCCTTTAGATAGGTGATTTGCCTTGCTTGCATTTAATTTATTTTTTAGAAAAAAATGAATAAAAAAATTCTCTAAATCATTTCATTTATGACATGTAATTAAGAGTTTTTTTTTCTAAATTTATTTAATTTAAATACAAATATTTGCTTTCTAGGTGGATTTTATATTTATGAAAGCTTTTTCCTTTTTTTAAAAAAAAATCTTAAAAACAAACTAAGCATTTTTTTTTAATAAAAAAAACAAATCTTTTCCCACTTGTTTTTTTAAAGACATTTTATAATTTTATTATAAAAGTTAAAAAAAAAAATTAAGTTTAATTGGTTAAAGTTTTAAAAAAAATATATAAGCATAAAAATATTTTATTCTTGATTTAAATTTAGACCTTTCTGGCAAATTACTTTGTACAACCATTTTTTTTCAAAATTCATTTCAGCTTCTTATTTTTGCTAAGCTATTCTTTTGCATTCTAGCAAAGTCATCCTTTTTTTTCTTGCCCTTCCTACGCCCTTCATGTTTAAATGATTTTTTTTTCTATTCACTTTCCAGTTCTTGGGTGAGCTTTCAAGGTACAATGAATTAATTGTTGCCTAAATTTAAACTCACATCCACCAACTATTATTTATGGAAATCACATATGCAATATATTTTCACTTTCAAATATTTGGTATGCATAGTATATGGCACAAATCCTCAATCAAACACTAAGACTGCCTATACCAAAATTTAAGATAAATGGTAAGAAAAAAATGATGAGACCTTAGGATTGATTGGCATGGTCATGACCCTTGAATTTCATATCCATATTGATGGTTAATATATTGGCTCCACCACTTATTATAAGCTTAAATTTATTTATGATGTTATGAATGAATCTCATAAAATTCAAATTTAAGATTAATTATTTGAATTAAAATATAATGATTTAAAATGTATGGATGATTTCTTGATTAATGTTTATTCTATACATTCTTAACTTGTTGGCTTAGGCATTAAATGTTTTGATTTGAATTGTATTCATATTATTATGAAGAAATATTTGCCTTGACCTTTTCAACAGTTTATTATTAATATTCATTCTCAACTAGCTTTTCCTACTCTATCTACTATGTTGGCTTTTGAATTATTTTGTACTTTGTTGCATCAAGAAGAGCAAAAGTTGATTTAATTTGGTATTCTTAAGACTAATGAAAATGCTTTTGTTTATAAACACTAACATAAAAATGACAAAGATCATACTAAGATCAATAATACATATGATAATAAATATAAAAAATCTAACTCTAAATCTAAGAAAAAGTTAGAGTGTAATTATTGTGACAAAAACACTCATGATGAAGATCATTGATTTAAAAATAAATGTGATATAAAAAATAGAAAGCTTAAAGTCAAATACAATTCTATGAATAGTAATAAAAGGCTCAAGTAAAATAAAAGTATAATACTAAAGTTTTTTTTAGTTGTGTTTTGCATGCTTCTCCTATTGAATGGATTATTGATTTTGGTGCTTCTCAGCATATGACTTCTAATGCTCAATTAAGAATTTAAGTCTTGTAATTCATGATTCTTGCAATTTTAAAGCCATAAAAAATGTTAGAATCCCTAATGGTAAATTGCATGATGTCTTTTTTGTTCCTGATTTGAAATTAAATATACTTTTCATACCTCAATTATACAAATAGGACTATAAGGTATAATTTATTAATGATACTTGTTATGTTAAATCTACTAATTAATATTTTCAAGTTGTTGCTACTATTATTCTAGATAATGATAATTTGTTCAAATTTACTGGATTCTCTTCTCCCTCATCTTCTCATACTTTAATTATTTCTAATGATACTAACTTGTGTCATGAAAGATTAGGGCATATCAATTACCAAAGTATTTCTCTCATGAAAAAATTAAATATGGTGAAAGGTTTGCCTAATATTTCTCCCATCACTTCTACTTGTAATGATTGTATGGATGGTAAAATTCATAGAGAATCTTTATCTAAAAATCACTCTTGGCATGCTACTAAAAATATTCATTTAGTTTATAGTGATATTTTAGGACCTATTCAAACTCCTTATATTAATGGTGCTAAGTATGATTTAACATTTTTTGATTATTTCACTAGGTGAGTTTGGATTTATTTTTTGAAAATTAAAGATCAAGTTTTAGACACCTTTATTGACTTTCATGCCTTTGTTGAAAAATAATCTCTTTATTTTTTATGAATATTACACACTGATAATGGTACCAAATATGTTAAAAATGTTTTTCTTACATATTGTAAGAAACATGGAATTAATCATGATAAAATTATTTCCTACACACCTGAGCAAAATGGTGTTGTTGAACATAAACATAGGACTATCACTGAAATGGCTAGGTGTATATTGCATGCTAAACAAATGCATTATAAATTTTGAGTTTAAGCCATGTATTTTGTTATTTATCTCACTAATAGGACTCCCACTAAAGATATTTTAAATAATACACTTGAATAGCTTGGAGTGGTAGAAAACCCAATTTAACACATTTACATGTTTTTAGTTGTGATGCATTTGTTCATATTCTAGTTGAAAAGAGTCAAAAGTTAGATTCTAAAGTAGACACTTCTAAATTTGTTGGTTATGATGAATCATCTAAATCTTATAGGGTTTATTATTCTCAAAGTAATAAAATCAAGATTAAAAGGGATGTTAATATTTCTAAAAGTAGTGTGTTTGATTGTCCTTCCACTTCAGATTCTCTTCATATTATCTCTGCTTCTTTTCCTTTTGAATCTAATAATGATCATAATAATGTGTTGCATAATGATGTAATTCCTCCAATTCCTTATCCTTCTTCTAGTATTTCTCCACCTAAATCTATTCCTAAATGGGCCAAGACTATTATAGAATATTCAAGAATTAATGTTGATCTTAATGATACTCTTAGAATTAGACAATAATTTTGCAATTATGCTTTGATGTCTAAACTTATGCAAAATAATGATCTTCAAACTTTAAAACAAGATCAAGGTCACCCTCATTGGGAAAAATCTATGCATGATGAATACAACTCTTTGATTTCTAATAACACTTGGGTCTTAGTTCCTTTATGTAAAGGGCATAATTTGGAAAGTTATAAATGTTTGTTTAAAACTAAGTTCAATTATGATAATCAAATTAAAAAATATAAAGGTAGACTAGTTGCTAGAGGTTTTTCTCAAATTGAAGGAATTGAATATAATGAAATCTTTGCTCTTGTTACTAAAATGCACACTATTAAATTTGTTTTAACATTAGCTATTCACATGCATTATCTTGTTTATCAAATGAATGTTAAGAGTGCTTTCTTAAATGGTGACTTGCATGAAGAAATGTACATGTCTTGACCTTCTAGTTTTATAAAGAAAGGTAATGGACATATTGTATGTAATTTAAAATAATCCATTTATGGTTTAAAACAATCTCTTAGAGAATGGTACTCTAAAATTTATCAATCTCTTTGTAGCTCAAGGATTTAATCAAAGTTCTAATGATCTTAATATTTTTGTCAAAAATACTCCAAATGACATAGTTATAATTTTTTTGTATGTTTATGACTTAATCATAATTGGTAGTAATAGTTCAATGGTTTATTACACTAAAAATGCTTTAAAAATTAACTTGAAAATGATGGATTTGAGTCTCTTACATTACTTTTTAGGCATTCAAGTTTAGCAAGAAAAAGATAACATCTCTATTTCTGAATCTCAATATGCATATGATTTATTATCTATAATTAATATGTTATATTGTAAACCTATTTCTACTCCTTGTGAACTTGGTGTTAAACTTATTAATGACATAAAAATAGAAAATTTTGATCCAATTTTATATAGACAATTAGTTGGTAGTTTGAATTATCTTACTCATATTCATCCTGATATTACTTTTTTCTGTTGGATTGGTTTCTCATTTTATGTCTAAACCTCAAGCTACTAATTTTAAATATACTAAAAGGATTATTTTTTATATTAAAGGTAATTTAACCTATGGCATCAAGTATACCTTTACTAATAAATTATTTTAGTAGGTTATTCAGATTTTGATTAGGCTGGTAATCTAAATGATCGTAGATCCACTAGTAGTTATTACTTCTCCTTGAGTTATGACACTATTTTATGGAATAGTAAAAATCAACAAAATGTATATCTATCTTCCACATAAGTTTTATATAAATATTTTAATCATATTTCAAAGGAAGTTAATTTTATTAGATGATTTCTTGTAGATTTGGGCCGCCCACAACATTTGACTACTCCAATTTTTGGTGATAATTAAAGTGTAATTGCCTTGAAAAAAAATAAGGTTTTTCATTCAAGATCCAAACATATTGATATTAAATATCATTTTCAATGTGAAATTATTGAAGATAATCATATTCTTCTCTCTTTCTATCTTAATAGAGAACAAATGGTTGATATATTCACTAAGCCTCTATGTAAAGACAAGTTTGTTTTCATTTCTATCAAGTTAGGATTGAAGATTTTTTTCATAAAATGGAAGAGTTAGTGATGTTTCCTCCCTTATTTTTGTTTTATAAAACCTATAAATAAAGTTTAAGGGGGATTTTTATGATTACCCTTTATTTAGGATAATTTATTTTATCCTAAGATTCTTTTTCCTTTATGATTAATTTATATTTATGTGAATTTTTAATTCATATAAATCTAGATTCCTTTAGGTGTCACTCTCTCTTTTTTTCTATTTTTCTATTTTGGAGTTACTTTCATGAGTAACTTCTCTTTCCATTTGGAACACACCTTCCTTCCCTTGTAAGGGATTAGAACACAAGTTTCACAAACTAGAGGGCTTGTAAGGTCATAATGGGGTCTTATCTAACTCCCATTTTCATCTTCTATCTCTATAAAAAAGATCTTCCTCTCCTTATTTACTAAGATTCATATAGCTCTCTCTATTATTATCTTATGGTTTTATTCAATTTTTTAGTTGTGGAGATATGTTGTTGCAAGCCTTTTAATAAGATTATATGGGTTTTTCTCTGATACATTTAGTTTCTCACTTTAAGTCTTGTCTTTATAGTTTTCTTATGAAAGGTAACTTAGTATTTATGCATTCTTGTTTTTCTCTCACTTTCATGCTTGTCATTAATGATATTTTTTGGGTTAAAATCCTTTCATGATTTAATTAATTAGATAGGACTATGGCTATGAGATTAATTAAGATAATTAGTAGGATTAAATTAATATAAATGATATAGGTGAAATTAGTGTTGACTAATAGTAATATTAGTGATGATAAATGAAGCAAGAAAATTTATATGTATACAGACACAATTCACAAAACTCATCACACATTGAGTCTATGAGTACTAATGTTTTCTACATTTCAGCATGTATAGTAGCATATCTATCCTTAAGGAACTCAATTTCACCTTGTAGTTCCTAAATCAAAGTCATTGTTTCATGTAATACCTAATTATACTAATAAGCATTTGGGTAACACTTCACACAATGCTCTTCTTATTTAACCTTGTTAATGGGTGGATTTGAAATTGACTAAGAAGGAGTGCCACTTTATGTACTAATATTTACCTTAGGACTAGTCAAAGTGGTAGGGCACAATATCCATTAATTAGTTGATTTTTTTTCAATCCGTAACATCCCAATGACCTTATCATCCTTCTCTTTAGTGATGGTGTCATATAAGTCTAAGAATTCTTCAAGATGATTCTCATTATTACAAAAGGGATAGGTTGCATAGACTATGTAGTCATACTGGTAATGCTTTGGAATGTCATACTTATAATAGGTTCTAGGTGGGAAAAGCCCACCTCTACATCCATGACCGTAACCTCTATAAGAATGGTCTCCACCATTTTCTTGGTTTTTAGCTACATAGGTCTAGCGAGTACCTCATATGTATACCTC
Organism: Torreya grandis; assembly: GCA_037957365.1. NCBI lineage: Eukaryota > Viridiplantae > Streptophyta > Pinopsida > Cupressales > Taxaceae > Torreya > Torreya grandis. The sequence continues at coordinate 578,042 of JARHVA010004757.1, forward strand.
ATGAATCTCACTGATGAGTTGACAATCATTGTATCATATTTATATGCATCACATATTTTATAATATGATGATACTTTAGCTTGAGTTGCATAATGAATCAAGGATCAATATCTTACATCATGGTATTCTTGGTATATTTCATAGGACTAATTTACCATTACATGAATTCTCATCTTGGGAAAATTATTTCTATTATGACCTTCCTCTTCATAGTCAACACACCATAAATTGATTAAAGTGTCTTGAGTTTTGTTCATAGTGAGCTTCTCTAATTTATATGCCATAGTAGAAATATGGGATTCCATAAAGGGACTAATCCATGTATCTATACTTTCAATAAATTCAATGTGAATGGTAGCTTCTAATGCCTTGCATGGTTTAGTGAAGGTTTTTTAGGATAATATTTGTTGAAAAGGAAGTAACAAGCCTCTTACAAACCACTGGGCATGCTATTTTGAATTTATCTCAAATGATAACTTAGAAATAAGTTTTTTAAAATGTCCATCATACTCATGCACACTCTCAGTGAGTTTTTGTTTAATATCCTTCATGATAGCAATACTCTATTATTCAAACTCTAGAATGTAAAATTATTGAATAAAAACTACCTTCAATTAATCATAGTTTACTACTACTTATTGTGGATCAAAATTATAGTTTAATTTATGTGTGTGGTCTAAAATGTTAGTGGAAATATGGGTTACCTTCCATTTAGTATAAGTAATGCCTTACACCCACTAAATGAGTTCACACTTATGAAAATGTTTCATTACATTTTTAATACTATGATATTCAAGTAGATGGAGCATCATCTTATAGTATACTATAATCAGACTAGGAATTATTAATGGAGACTAATTTGATTCCCCTCTAGTTCCTCTTGGACTCTATGATGGAGGTCCACCAATTAATCCTATACCACCTATGTATCATCTAGTATAACCACCATAGATACTACCTCTCATGCCTCTTATGGAAATAAAATCACCTAGTACATTGGGCACAAAAGAAGGCTGATTAATAGTTGATGGGCCTATACTTTATTTACCAGATATGTTTGGTCTACCAAGAATAACAAAGTGAGGCATAGGGTTGTTTGTAATGGAAAATAAATTAATGACAAACTATTATCTTTATTCTATACTTAAAAAAATTTCTTCTATAGGTTCAGACTCCAAATTAAAACTATTTGTATCCCAATTTATTACAATAACTCATATGCATGAGGATGAGATATGGGTGGGAAATTGGGCCTATATATATTATGTTCTACAGTTACCAATTCTAGAGGAAGTTAAATCATACTTCCTTGGGATAAAAGTATATAAAGACCATGCATTACAAAATATAGATATTTAGTGTTCCTCACCACTTAATATAAACCATGTATGCCTAGGGAGATCCTAATATTTTCAAGGCTAACTAAAATTATATTGACCAAGAGACCTTCCATCCATAATTCCTTAAATCGTTTTGTATGTACACCTATATCCAAACATGTAAGTGAACGAGAACTTTTACAAAGAAAGATTCATAGAGTGAGTCATAAAGGTGATATTATACCCATAAACATGTATAAAATCCTAGCTCAAGATAAAAAAGTATACAATTATGTTCTACAGTAATAACCCAATGCTCAACATTTTCTAGAGATAACCATTCAATAATTTTCACACCATTATGCAACCAAGTGCAATGGGTCCTGGTAACATAATCAAAATGTTGGGATCCTTTCCTTTAATCTATCATGATTTTTCATAGTCATAATAAGAGTTATAATGATCTATAAAATCAGCATATAATGTGATAAAGGTTCTCACACACTCTCCCAAATCACATAACTTAATATTGGTTCTTATTGGTTTCATCACACGGTGGTGTATTCATTTAGTTTCTAAAGCTAGGGTGCTCGAATAGGCACTTAGTTATAAATATATACTTATTTATATGGATAAATATTTACCATAATTAATTACATACTTAACTAATCATATAAAAATATGTGCACAAATTAATAATAAAATAATATTGATTCCATTGTATTCATAATTAGATTACATAAGGTGGTTAATCAACATGAGTGGTCTCTCTCATTTCATATATAAGAGATAGTTAGAATTATGATAATTAAATATTAAAATTAAAAACCAACCCACCAAGTAAAACTTGTGGGTATTTATACATGGATATACCCTGATCATTCATTCACATAAATAATGACATAGTGATGACTCACTAATGACCATTAACAACATTGAGTCATGGGAAGTTGTTACATTGAATTTATAATGATCCAGGTCTAACTACCCATATATGCTCTCTATATATTAGATTTTTTTTTTTGTGCATATATTATCATAGACCAATTCTATATTCATGCTTGACTATTATTATCTTATGTCCATGTGAACCATTCCTTAATCATCTCCACTTGGCATGCCCTTGTGCAAGTCTTTCACTATTATTTGAGCCTATGTTCTTGGTTCCTATATGTTTCATGTATCCTTTTAATTTGTAAATTTACTCTTCCATGCCATTTTATTATTCACCTATGATTCATTTCACACTGTTGTCTCCAAAAATTACCTAGGAGCAAAAGAATATGGTCCAAAGCAAGGAGGCCTAATTCAAAAGACAAAAAGGAAAAAAAATGAGTTTTCACTCAAATTATGAAGATAAAATTTGACATGGAGGTATAATTACATATAGGATCTTAAAATATTCCATTATTTTTAAAATATCATCTATACAAATCCCTAAACAAGGAGGTTTATAGGTAAAAAGGGCTATAAGGAAACTAGGCCTAGTGAAGGCTTAACAAGCAAAATGAGTTTTTGAGAGTTGGTCCAAAAACTAAAATGGTTTATTTAATAATTAATAACATATTTTAAAACCATTCATATATTATTTTATGATTTTAATAATATTCACTTGAGTTTTAGGCTACTTGGACTAAACTAAGTACGGGAAATGAAGAGTTACAAGACACCTATGCACTTGAATAATGAAATGGTAGGCCAACGAGATTTCTTAAGGAATGTAATTTTTTTAATGAGTGTTTTTAGATAATTTAAAACTTAATTAATGGTTTAAAATACCATTTCACTCCTTTCATATAAATAAGGGCAATTTCCAAGATGCTAGTCTAGGTGTCAAGCAAGTTTTTAACCCCTACACCACTTAGAAGATTGAATCTTATTTAGGAGTGAGACACATGGATTTGGAGGTATTTTAGAATATATTATAACTAATATTATTATTTTATCTCTCATTTAAACTTGTCAATATTCTTCTACCACACCTCTCTGTCCCTCTCTTCACCATTCTCTATGAGAGAAACTACTTTTAGCTAAGTTTGTAAGATCCACACCTGGTATGGAGGAGCCTTGTTGGTTTTAATACAATATTTGAATTTAAATAAAGATTTAAAATATATTTTTAATTTCATAAATTATTTTATATGTGTGAATTAGTGCATAGTGGAATGTCATGTGATAATCATCTATCCTTGTGTTCACTTTACTCTTTCATATTTTGTGCAAGTAGTCTGCTCTCTAATAGGTCACATGAAGTGTAGTTAGTTTATTTATCTATCTATAAGTATAAGGAATATAATTATTGTATAAAATAATACTTATTATTCATTCACCTTGAGGAGTGAAATGCATATCACCTTCATATTTGAAACACTTATGTTAGAGCAATATAGGATGTTGAAGCTAGTCTTGTGAATCATCTTTCATAGTGAAAGTATATGGTAATATATTAGAGATAAATTTTGTGTATCACCTAATTATAATAGGTTAATTTAATTTTCTCTCTATCTCTTTTCATCTAAGAAATCAAGTAGCATAGGTGATAAGCTTTCAAAGACAAATCTAGGGATCTAGCCATTTAATCTAGAGGTTTATCTCTACTATAGGTAACCCACAGGCATAGATGTAATCCAATGTTTCAATAAATTTTTAGAAGGATTAAAATAAATCTCCAAGATTGAAAAAATTAGTGATAACAAATACATCAACAAAAAACATATTTATAGTGTCATGATTTGAAATGGATCAAATGAAAATGCATGCACAACAACATTAATTCATAGTTTTTGATATGCAAAGTAAGACTTAAAAGATACATGAAAGGTAGTGAAATCATTAGATGGGTATACACATGATAATTTATGACATTTATTATTAAATATTCAAGTGGGTCTCATAATAGTGGTATATACATTTATAATCTTTCCAAGCATATGGATCTTCAACATGTTATTAAGATTTCTTTGGATACTGAAGGTTTGATTAGTTTCATCTATAATGCATAGTTACCTTAAATACATACATTAAAATAAAGTGGTCAAAGTTAAAGGCATCTCATATGAGTAACCTATACAATAATTGGTAGTATCATATAAAGGTCATTAAGACAATTAATCCAAATCATAGTATAAAGATAATCAATGCACCCATTCATGATCATAATTAAAATTCACTTGTGTCACCTGTAAATTTTTATTATTATATATAATTATATCATTATAAAAAGGTATGCCTTCATAATAAGTAAGTTTCATACCAAATATTTTCACATTTTTCAAAGAAAACTAAATCCTTACAATACATCCCAAGGCAAATCCATCAGTTATATAACAAAAACATATAATAATGTACATTATATATTTATGAATATGGTAAAATTTTTTATAAGTAGTGATAATGATAATTTTGATAAAATACTTGATGATTTTTCAGATTTAGATACATCTATATGTATCATTTTTCACCCACTAAAAATCAGGATTCAGCTCTTTGATTTAGGAATAAACTATGATCCTTCCATTAATTGGAACATAGGATACTTTAATTTTTCAAATATATTTCAAAAAAATAAATAAAAATAAAATATTTTAAAAATACCAAACTTTAAAAATATTAAAAAAAAAGGAAAAACTTAGGACATAAGCATGACATGAGATGGCAGTTATTATTTTCAAATGTTATTTATAATATTTGTTGGTAGATAACATATTATTTTTATATACACACATAAATTTAATGAGGTATTTAAATGTGATGTAGGACATACATTACATATTAATTCTAAATCTATAAATTTCACTACAATAGTTTACACACACACACACACACACACACACACACACACACACACACACACACACACACACACACACACACACACATTATATCTATTCCTAAAATGAAATGTTAAGATACATATCCTACAAGTGTCTTCCTAAACAAATAATATTTTAAACTATTCTACTTGATATGATACTATGCTAATAAATATGAAATCAATACATGTGGATGTATTAACATTTATTTATTATTGTGTGTGGCCATTTTACCTTGTGTGAATATTAACTAAACATCTATATGATAAATTATGTGGCTTATGTGACATTTTAACATGTCCATTTCTTGTTACCCATGGTATTATATGTGTGAAATATTTTCTTAAATGACATTTGAACATATCCCTTGTATGTATCCCTTATCCTTATAATATGAAATTATGTGGCATTATTTTGTGGTGTGATTTTGTGTTTTATAAGCTTGATTAGTGGTTCCAATGTTTATATCATACACTCCTAGGTCATTTTCTACCTCAAATACATTTACATCATTACGTACTTCATTTCTAAATATATCTATACATGACACTTTGTATACCTCAAAATGAAATATGTTACATACATTATTCAATGACAATTTTAATTATATGATGAAATACTCTCCAACATGATGACATTATACTATATGATCATATATTATCACATGATATAGTTAAATCTTATTTTGAGGTGAGTGACTTGTAGGATGCATCCCTTATCTAAAAATGTGGACATCACAGTGGGATTATATTAAATATCAAAACCTACATGAATAGATTTGATCTAGAATAAAGGTTTAAAAATAAAAAATATAGGTTCAGAAATATAGAGTATAGTTTTTAAAAGATTCAAACTAATGCAAAAATTATATTCTATAGGAAAAGTACATGTTTCCAAAGATTCAAATTGATTCATAAATAAAATTTATGATATACATTGGCACATTCATATAGACTATCAAGGAATATGACATTCATATACATTCACTTCTCAAAAAGTCAAAGTAAAAAGTCATAGAAACTTGAATGCATATGTAGGGTATATGTAAAAATAGTTACAATAGAAAAAATATAGGTTGAAAATATAGTTATAATTGAGTATATATATGCATAACATTCTATATCATTGATATGTATTCAAACTAAACATGATACTCATTCATGCTCAAGATTATTTAAAGATATAAAAATTCAATGTTTAAAGTTTCAAAATTTCAAATATGAAAAGATTAAAATTCAAAGGAAAAATATTCATTTCAAAAGTAAAGTCTATGAATAATGAGGTCATGATGGAAGCATGAATACTCTCCATTCTATTTTGATTATGCAATTCAAAATATAGATCCATCTAAAATGGTGTGATTTTAATATGTGAAATTGATGTATGATAGAGTTTAGTGATACTCAATAACATTGGTATGTCATGTCCCCTTTTTTAGTGGACATCGATAGACTTGATGATTAGCCTATTATGCGAACCTCGTAGGCTGAGAGGATGGATAGGGGGTCATGATGGAGATTGGATTGGTTTCAATTAGCAAAATTCCTATAGTTGGCTTTCATTCAGGCTCTTTCGAACACATTTGCCTGAGCTCCTATTATTTAGGGATTTTTGACATGTAGTGGAGCACCCTTGTTTTGGTATGATCATGTGCAGAATCACTCCTTGATTCACCAACTTTAGTCGGTTTGAGGATCTGACATGTATTGAGGGAGATATTAATATTTGATTGATTTAATCAAATATTAATTATTTAGTCTAATTTTAATTAGAAACCCTAATTCTAATTTAAGAAAAACCCTAATTAGGGAAAGCACATCTTTTTGAGGGTATAAGGGTTTCTCATGGAGGCCATTATGGATTATGATTGATTATTGATATTGATTCTTGTTAAGAAATTCTTCCATGAAGACTAAGCCAAGGGTTCCAGGATTCCATTTGCATTGAAGAACATCAACTCTTCATTGTGTGCGATTCAGAGGTTGTGAGAGATCAGCCGATCTATTGCCAAATTGAGAGATAACTTCATATAAAAGTTATCACAGGTGTTTACAAGTTTGAGAAATAACTTCACACAGAAGCTATCACGAGGGTTTACAGGTATTTCTTTATTTTAGGTTTTGATTCAAGAATTATCTAGATATAGATCTTTTGTATTAGCCCATAGTTCTTCAAATCAGGATCAAGCATACAGGTTGTGCTATATTGGCAGCCATACAAAGTCTGTACAGTTTCATGAAAATCTATACGCATCAACAAAAATATCAGACACTGACATCGGTAGGCAGAGACCTACAGAGACTGACATCGGCCAACATATCACTGACGTCGGTAGGTTAATGACTCCATTCGACTGACGATGGTAGTATAACCGACGTTGGCAACTGTGTTTTTAACACAGTAGGCCGAGATGCACCAGATCTAGATTTCTTTCCCAATTTGTGGAATATTCAAGCTATTAAGGCCATATTTTTCAATATTATTTGTATACTTGATAGAGGACCTCTATTGTAAGCATATGAGAAAATAAATAAGAGATTATACTGTGATTTATTTATCTATTTGAAGATATTTTGCAAAAATACAGATAAGTAATTCAGAGCTTTTATTTTGGTATCTAAAGGGATATTACAGCGATATCAAAGCTTTTTGTTCAGGAAAAGAGCCCCTAAGTAAGGGACATTACAGTGGTATTAGAGCTTTTGTTTTGGTATCCGAAGGGATATTACAGTGGTATCAGAGTTAAATCCTGCCATCCCGTTGGGTAGACCAGAGCCAATGTCCTGCCATCTTATTGGGTAGTTTGGGTGGTATCATGAGTTATAGACATGAGGGTAGCCAACCTAGGGGCCACAAGTATGATGATGATTAGGACACCAGAGAATTCCACTATGCTATGATGATAGGCTAGCAACAGATGATTCAGGCACTACAGGCACTCACTAATATGGTAGAGGATGAACACACTTGTTCGACAGAATGGGGAGCAAGGGGATAACAGGAGTGCTACTATTAATCAGAGACTATAGCTGACCCATTCCAGGATAGTTGATAGGCCTACATAGCCTATGTTTTTTAAGAATGATTCAAAGGCCAACCTAGCAACACCACCTTTGGATTGAGAGGCTCCTAATGGTCTAGGTAGGAAAAAGCTTTGCTTATATTGCAAAGATCCATATGATGCCAATCACAATTTTCATTTGAGGCCTAAGGGCAAGGAATATCGTGTAATATGGGCATATTGTGAGGATTCAAAATTAGAAGATTTTGAATAGTAGGATAGATCTGAGGAGTTAGAGGTAGAGGCTTCAGAGCCTAAGGTAGAGGTAATGAAGGTGGCTCACCAAGATTTTGAGAGACATGTGGTTGAGCTTAATCATGAGGATTTGGACTCTCAATTAGTTGCAGAGGATGAGTCTGATGCTGGCATTCAGAGTGTGGAGGTATACTCAGAGGTTAGTACATTGAGTATTGTTGGTGAGTATGTCCCTATAGTTGTAGCTGAGGAACATGTTGTTGGAGCTGACACACATGTTCAAGATTTGGGAATACCTGGTCCTGATGAGTTTGGGATACCAGTGGAGTCGAGTCTCCAGATTGATTCTTCTCATATAGATGATAGTGTGGTATAGTTGATTGTGTCACCTTTATAGAGGGATCAGTTATGGGATGGATTGGCACCATCTTTTATAGATGGAATTGGCAGTTGCAAGTTACACAACCTGTAGTATCAACACATCCAGGGTATTTGTGATTTGAGAGATTGGATGAGTTACATTCACCAGTTTGATTGTGGATTCCTCTTTGTTATAATATAGAGGATATTGCAAGAACTTACATTGAATAATAATAGTGCAGAGCATAGCTACATATGGGATCCAGGAGGATCGATCAGTTTGTTATTCTGAGATTACTTGGGGACAAGCAATTTTAGGAGGGGCGGATTGTCATGTCCCCTTTTTTAGTGGAAATTGATAGACTTGATGATTAGCCTATTATGTGACCCTCGTAGGCTGAGAGGATGGATAAGGGGTCATGATGGAGATTGGCTTGGTTTTGATTAGTAGAATTCCTATAGTTGGCTTTCATTTAGGCTCTTTTGGACACATTTGCCTGAGCTCCTATTATTTAGGGATTTTTGAAATGCAGTGGAGTGCCCTTGTTTTGGTATGATCATGTGAAGAATCACTCCCTGATTCACTAGCTTCAGTCGGTTTGAGGATCTGACATGTACTAAGGGAGATATTAATATTTGATTGATTTAATCAAATATTAATTATTTAGTCTAATTTTAATTAGAAACCCTAATTCTAATTTAGGAAAAACCCTAATTAGGGCAAGCACATCTTTTTGAGGGTATAAGGGTTTCTCATGGAGGCCATTATGGATTATGATTGATTATTGATATTGATTCTTGTTAAGAAATTCTTCTGTGAAGACTGAGCCAAGGGTTCCAAGATTCCATTTGCATTGAAGAACGTCAACTCTTCATTGTGTGCGATTCAGAGGTTATGAGAGATCAGCCGATCTATTACCAAATTGAGAGATAACTTCATACAAAAGTTATCACAGGTGTTTACAAGTTTGAGAGATAACTTCACATAGAAGCTATCACAAGGGTTTATAGGTATTTCTTTATTTTAGGTTTTGATTCAAGAATTATCTAGATATAGATCTTTTATATTAGCCCATAGTTCTTCAGATCAAGATCAAGCATACAGGTTGTGCTATATTGGCAGCCGTACGAAGTCTGTATAGTTTCATGAAAATCCATACACATCAACAAAAAGATTAGACACTGACATCGACAGGTAGAGACCTACAAAGACCGACATCGACTGACATATCACCGACGTTGGTAGGTTAACGACTCCATTCGATCGATGACAGTAGTATAATCGATGTCGGCGACTGTGTTTTTGACATAGTAGGCCGAGATACACCAGATCCAGATTTCTTTCCCAGTTTGTAGAATATTCAGGCTATTAAGGCCATATTTTTCAATATTCTTTGTATACTTGATAGAGGACCTCTATTGCAAGCATATGAGCAAATAAATAAGAGATTATACTATGATTTATTTATCTATTTGAAGATATTTTGTAGAAATACAGATAAGCAATTCAGAGCTTTTGTTTTGGTATCCAAAGGGATATTACAGTGGTATCAAAGCTTTTTGTGTATGTTAGAGTTTAGTGATACTCAATAACATTGGTATCACTTAAAACAAACCTAACATGGTTCCACCTTTTTGGGTTAGTACATTTGGCACTACTCCTTTTTAATGAGAGTTGGGATAATGCATATTTCCAACTCAAGATCTTGATTAGTTATTCAAAATTAAGACTTGATTAGTATTAATTATTCATTGTTTAAAATACTCAAAATACTTGATTAAGGGGGCATAGTTCTCCATCACTAGTTATACGTTATATGGAAATTTGGTTCCCTTATATATAGGCATACTCTTCCATTGTTCTTCTTTCCATTTTTTTTTCAAATATAAAAGTGAAGATTTTAAAATTTAAAATGAATAAAATTAAATTAATTTGGGATTTTTAATATCCATTAAATTCAAATAAAAATCATAGGATATTTTGGAGGTGATAAAATGAGGCCCATTTTTCAAGGTAGTTTCAAACAGGCTCAAAATGAGACTAGGTGGTAAGATCATTTCTTGGTTTGCATAATTACAAAGGGTCTTAAGTACCCAAAATTGACATGGAGGTTTTAAATTGCCTAGGGAAATTGAATCAAATTATTTTTGGTGATTTAACACATGTGGAAGAAGTTTGGATCAAGAAAAAATGGTCCAAAGTAAGGAGGCCCAATTGAAGCCTAATACAAGAGAGAAAAAGGCAAAAAAAAAAAAAAGGGTTTCCACTTAGAGTATAAATATAAAATTTTAAATTTAAATATAAGGACATATAGGTCCATATAATATTACCTTATTTTTTTAATATCATATGTAAAAATTCCTACATAAGGAGGTTTATAAGTAAAAAGGGCTACAAGGAAACTAGGCCTAGTGAAGACTTAATGAGAAAAACAAGTTCTTGGGAGTTGGTCCAAGAACCAAAATGGTTTGTTTCATAAATAATAATATATTTTAATACAATTCATCTAGTTTTGATGAGTTTAAGAATATTAACTTGATTTTTAGGCCACTTAGACCATTCTAGGTGTGGGAAATGAAGAGTTACACGACACCTATGCACTTGAATGATGAAATGGTAGGCCAGATTAGTTTATTAAGGCATGTTAGATGTTAAATGAGTGGTTTTAAATTATTTAAAGGTAAATTAATAGTTATAAATACTATTTTCACTCATTTCATGCAAATAAGGGTAGTTTCCAAGATGTTAGTCAAGTTGTCAAGCAAGTTTGTAACCCCTATGCCACTTGAAAGGTTGAAGATGCTTCAAGAGTGAGATACATGGATTTGGATGTATGTTTTAATATATTATAACTAATATTATTGTTTTAACTCTAATTTACACTTTTTAATCTTCTTCTACCACCTCTCTCTCTCTCTCTTCACCATTCTCTATAACTATAACCCCTTTTGTCTATGTTTTTAAGATCTACACCTAGTATGGTAAAGACTTGTTGGTTTTAATACTATATTTGTATTTAAATAAAGATTTAAAATATGGTTTTGATTTCATAACTTATTTTTTAAGTGTGTGAAATAGTGCATAGTGGAATGACAGGTGATAATCATCTATCCTTCTATTCACTTTACACTTTCATGTTTTGTACAAGTAGTCTACTCTCTAATAGGTCACATGAAGTGTATTCAGTGTATTTGTATGGATCTAAGTGTAATAAATGTCATTAGTGTCTAAACTTATACCTCTTGTTCATTTACCTTGAGAAGTGTAATGCATATCACCTTCATGTTTGAAACACTTATGTTAGAGAAATATAAGATGCTGAAGCTAGTCTTATGAATCATCTCTCATAGTGCAAGTATATGGTAATCTAGTGGATATATATTTGGTGTATCACCTCATTATAATAGGATAATTTCATGTTTTGTCTATCTCTTTTCATCTAACCATGTAATTAGTATAGGTGTTAAGCTACCAAAGACAAATCTAGGGAGCTAGCCATTCAATCTAGAGGTTTACCTATGCTATAAGAAACCCATAGGCCTATAGGTAATCCAATATTTCACTCAATTTGGATAAGTATTGAACTAACTCTCCAAAGGTGAAAATTTGAGTGAAAATATTTTTAACATGCTTGGTGGGACTATTATCTCAAGCATGTCTTGTCAAGGTGAATGTTGGTCTCGATAACATCACAACTACATACATGCGCTCTACTTAGCATTTGGTGACTCCGATAAAGCTAATATCTAGTTTTATACTAAGTTTTATTATTCATTTTTTCATGCTTCATGATCCCTACTAGGTTATATTCTAGTATAGATTATCATCTTATAAATCCACTCCCTCAACATGAACTTCCTCTTGAAGTTTAATATCTTGATCCTATCTTGACATTTGAAGAGCAAGAATATTTTTCAAGTGAAAAAGAGAAAGAGAGTGAAGAGGAATTTGAGGGAAAAATTACTAGGCAACATGATTTCCTATCCTTTAATTTTAAAAATCCTATAAACCTCAATGCCTATGAGGATATCCTTCTCAATGCCTCCAAGATTGATCCCACCTTTAATGGGGAAGGTCCTATTACCCCAAGTGAGCATATTAAGGACATATCTAACTTATTCAATTTCCATAATGTCATTGAAGTTAATATTATAGTCAGATTACTTACCATGTATATTAGGGGAAAAACCATTGATTGATATAGAAGATTACTAGGAGGATGTTTAACTACTTGGGATGAGTTTGGGGAGTTGTTTACTCAAAGATTTGAAGAAAAAAGTGATCACAAATCACTCATACATTAGATAAATGTCATTCAAAGAGGTCCTAAAGAGAATATGCATGACTTCAACGAAAGGTTTAAAAGAATTTGGAGTAGGTTGTCACCTCCCATGATACCCCTTGAAAGTTTTATTTTCCCATCATACCTTAGTGTAATTGAGACTAATATAGCTGTCATGTTGTAGTTTATGGGTGGGTACACTTTCCCTAAAGCTTATGACATGACCATTAGAGATGAGAATGGTTTGATATAAGTTGGTATTATTTCTCCAAAAGTATATATACCTATTTTTCCTAACATGTGTACGGCTCCTCCAAGTCTTTCTCAAATTTCAAATCCAAATAATAAGTCTAAAGCTACCCTAAAGAAATTAGAAGATGTCATTGATTTGAATACAAAGTGTAAGAACTTAGAAGCTCATATTAGGAAATTAAATCAATAGTTTAGAGTTCATAAAAACCTATACTCTTACCCTCCACAATAAAATATATTTCCACCTCAATATAATGGTCAAGGGAGGGGACAAGGTTATCCTAACTTCAATAGGTAACCCAATGCCTATAATCCTGATTTTGCTCCCACCACAAAAGCTATGGTTCCAGTCCATATCAACCTATTTCAAGGATAATAATGGAATAATAAAGTAAAATAAATGAATTATAATTAAGGTTAAGGATGAGATTTGGTATCTTAAGGAGGACGTACTCCTCAATTGAAAATAGAAGATGATAAGTTCAAGTAAGCAGAAACAAAGGAAGGATGGCAACCTCAAGGAGTGAGCTTGGCAAAATTTCAAGTAAAAGATAAACTTATCCTAAATAAAATTACCTAAATTTAATCCAACATAAGATAAAAGACAAGATATTTAGGAGATGTTCAAGATGTGGATACAAGTTCAAATTATCCTCCTCCAATGCCACAATGTGTTAACGAAAATGTGGCAGCCTTTATAAGTCCTATACCTCTTAAAAATCAAAACTTGGGAAGGGTGACTCAAAGTAATTCATTACATCAAGCTAAAAGAGATTAATTTACTACAATTATTAAATAAAATTTGAGTTTACATTATTTTAATATCATTGACTCTTTGTATAGTATAAAGACTAGTATATCTCTTTGGGAAGTGATCCACACGCCCGATCAAAAATAACTACTTCAAGAGTAGCTGTCCTAAATCCAAATCAATCCTTAAACATCAAAACATAGTCGTGTAAGCCTAAAAAATTATCATAATAACATTTTTAAATCCTCTACCAAATCTAAAAATCCCCCACCTTTCTATCTTACTCATTATGAGAGATAAACTAGTCTATAATTATATTGTGGATAGTGGGGCAAGTAATTCAGCTATGCTTAAACTTATGATAGACAAGTTGGGATTGAAATATGATCCATATAAAAAGGGATTGTTTAAAATTTATGGTATAATAGATAAGTTAATAGGTATTATTAAAATTTTGAAGGTGTTCTTACATGACTATCCAAGATTTCAAATTTTACAAGACATAGTGGTGGTTGATCTGCTTGCTCACTTTGCCATTTGTATATCAAGAGAATTCACTACAAATATATGAGGATAAATTTATAATTATTGTTATTATTAGAATTTATAACAAGGCATGGAGTAAAGGTGAATATAATAATACAACCATTGGATAATTTTTACATTGAACCATATGTGAAAGCAAGTTTTAATTTGAATTGTACTATCCCTGAACAAGAGGAATAATCCATAGATGATGGAGAATCATCCAAAATTTAAGGTATTTAAGACCTATTTTTGGATGAGTATGGTGATAAAACTTATGAATATGGTCTATATACTTTAATTAAAGAGACAAATATTGGCACATACATCATCCATTATGAAGGTGATGAACATTTTGAGGTAAACCTTGATGGTCCTCTTCAATAAAATGAATAAGGTAACTATATTATTCATATGTACAATGATGATGAGTTTCAAAGTGTGATAGAACATTATGATAAGGAAGAAAATAAAATTATACCTATTCATGGATATGATAGTCAAGAAGAAGAATATGATTCATGGTATCAGTCCCAAGCCATAGTTCAAGAGTTTGAATAAATGAGCAAGTAAACTCTCCTTCCTAAGAAGAATGACCTTGAGATTGAGATAATTTATGAACCTAAGAAACATGAATAGAAGGTTAAAATCATTTTAAAACGAGATTAAATATTGAAGGAGTAAAATAAAGTCTAGGTAGAAGTTTTTATGAATGAGGAGAAGTCCAAACCTCAATCTGATGTTGAACCATTTACAAACATGTTTGAGTAGTAAGAATACAAACATGAAAGCTTTAAACATAAAGTGATTCATGATCTAGATGAAGGTGAGTTTGGTATAGGTTTCATGACTTATAATAAGTAGAATTAAGAGTACCAAATGATAGTGGAGGACAAGTAGCTTTCACTATCAAATAGTCCTAAAAGAGAGATTGGAGAGCTATTTCATAAAGTTTCAAATGGTGTACTTGTAGCTAGTAGAGGTCTTATGATTGGTAAGTGATTTGGTCATATTCACATGGATATTTTTAAAAACATCATCCATCACATGGTGAATTATTCTCATGGAGTATATTTGACTCAAGAAACATCCTATTTAATCATAGTTGAATCAGGAGGAAGTGTTTCATCACATCAAACATGTTTTGAGGTCTATATATAGTAGGCTAGGTGTATTTTTTGAGTATTTATTATGTGTTTTCCATAAATTATTTAAGAATAATGTGTGTTTATTTATTGTTATTATATGTCATGTGAGTTTGAAATATTATAAAGGCCTACCAATTTTAGATTGAGCAAAAGAGTGACTCCATAGCCCAATGGAGGAGAAGGATACTGGTCTATTAGAATTGTGGGCATACAACCCCTATGAATTACCAAGAATGTTGAACAAATTTGACCCCAATTAAAATTTGGGTCAATACATATAGTTTGAAACTTCATAGAGGTGTCAAATGTTTATCATGGTCTTCTCATGGTCTCTAGTGGTTTTAAATAGTTCCATATGGTCATATGTGTCCTTGTCTAGCATTGTCTATGTTCTAGTCTTAGGTTCACATATCTATTCCTATGTTAAAGTAAAAGGTCTCATATATTCAAACATGGTAAAAGGTATACTATGGTATGAATTAATTATCATGTAATTTATATCATATTATCATGTTCTAACCTTTATTTAGCTTATATATGCAAATAATCACATTTTACTCACCTTTTGGCCCATGAAGAAGGGTTTGACATGAAAACTAAAGGAGAGAAAATTTTAAGAAGATTATAAATGTACATGGTGTCATAAAAAAGTTATATATGGTTAAGGAATAGTTAGAAATTGACATAACCTATAGTTCAATGCCTAATCTTGGCAAAATGACACTTTTCAGGCACTTGTATGGTCTTCCAGGATTATTTTTCAATTAGAAATGGTTTATTAGTGTCTCTTAGGATCCATAAAACCATTTTAAAAATATTTACAAAGTTTTAGGTCTAGATAACACTCCAAACACTTTTTCTCCTCCATCACTATTTTCACAAGCTTAGGAAGGAAAGTTTACATTGAATGGTATAGCTAGGAGAGAGAGAGTTAGGAGCTAAAAATTTGGAAATTTTTAGGGGTACAAGTAAGACTGAAATGAGTGGATTTTTTTTAATGATGGTGGAATATTAATTATGAATAATCACTAAGAGTGACAACAAGTCACTATGGCCTATTCATCCAAAAAGGGTCTATTTTTGCACCTATTTCTCTAGCTTAGAAATTGATGCAGATGAATTATTTTTAGGGTGGTTTTAATAGGTATTTTATATAATTTTAATTGTGTTTTTATTAGATTAATCATATCCATTAAGTACTTTGACTTGAAGGAAAAATGTCTTGGTGTATAGGCTATTTCAGTGAATTTTGTTACAATTTCCTATTTCATTTTCATGGTGGTAATTATTAGAGGTTTTAAAATGATTCATCAATCATGTTAAATCCCTAAATCTCATTTATTTCAAGTTATTTTATCTAATATGTTTTTTCCATCTTCTTCAAGTGTTTGCTCTTTGGGAGACAGTTTGTGTTTGAACAGTCTAATGGAGGTTTGATTGCCAAATTGGTTAAAATACTAGTAATACATCTTTGTGTGAGGTTTTTATATGATTTTTTACTCTTTAAAGTATATAAAATTGATGGTAGGATCCCCTATGCACACTTTTCAATGAGAGTCAAGTATCTCTTTCATATGCAGGCTTGTATGGACTATGGGAGTGTTTGGAGGATGTTGAGAGTCATAAAAATAGACTTGATACATATATTCATTGTATTCATTTAACTTTACTACCTCACTAACCTCATCAAATTAAACAAACAAACTAGATTCTCCATTCTCAATACACATAACATATTGACTACCCATGGGTCCATACAATCCAGTTGAAGTTAATATAAGGTGGCTTAAGACTGGTTATAATCTCTATGATGCATTGAAAATATCACATAGAGGTATATTGGTTTGAAAATTTTGATATGGTTCAATAACTTATGAGATGGATTTGTGTATCCTTAAATATTCAAGTATCCACCTAAATTAGGAGTGTACGATACTGTGTATGGAATGAGCAAGGACAAGGGGGTTTGGAGTATTTTAAAAGGTGTTGAGACATGTTGGAAATTATTTTGAGCTTAATTGGAGATGTCAAGAAGATTAAATAGTGTTGAAAATTTTATAATGTGATAGCAAGGTTTTTGAACCAAATACACAGTCAATTAGGCCTAAAAAGGGCACATACATACCTATTTGAGGATATTTATTTTGTAGATAAGGAGCATTAGTGTTTGGAGATGATTTGAACTAATATAAGACTTTAATTAAAATACAAGAATAATTAAAAAGGCTATTGGTATGATTGTAAGGTCTTAAACCAAAGTGTGAAAGTGATGACCCTTGAACATCACCTTCAGGCCTACTATAAGATCATTTTTTTTCAAGCTAAGAAAGACCAGAACATGTATGAAAGTGTTTGAAACTTAGTTTGTTATCTTAGTGAAGTTAAATAATATTGATAAGGGCTACTAGTGTTGAAATAGAAGCTTCAAAGATCCTAATATAGTCAATGAACCTAAGAGAGACACCTACATGTGACTTAGAGGGTTAATTCATCTTCAAACCTAAAAAAAAGATCAAAACATTGAATGAAATGATCTTGAGCCCATTTGAAACCTCAACTAAGCCTATGGACTATGGATATGTTCAGTGGTGAGAAGGAGATACCTAAACATAAAAGAACATGATCATAACCCTCTACAAGAACCTTCAAGATGCAGGGTCAATTTATATTCAAATCAAAATAAAATAATAGAGTATGAATATAGGTTCCATGAGTCTAAAATAATTGTAAATTCATACATGTTCAAAGTATAGTGATGACATCATGGGGTGTGAAGATGAAATCTTAGAACACAAGGTGTAGTCAAGTGACTATATTAAGACACTTATAGGTTATTCAAGCTATAAACTTAATGTATGCATGAAGGAATGGTAGAGGATTGTTTTAAAATGACTTAAAAACACAAATGAAACTCCATATAATTTTAAGTCCATTTGAGTATATTAATGATGAGAATGGTGATGATAAAAAATGGTCCATGATAAAAAAAACATTATAAACATCACCTAAAGGTGACTGTATGATGAGTAGCTAATCTTGAGCCTGAGAAAAACCTAAACACGTGGTAAGGGACTCTATTTACCACATTATGGTATATAAACAAGATATATTGAGTTTTGAAACCAAAAGAAACATTAGGTTAATCAAGTCTAAGTTTTAAGAGTCTTCACACATAGTCTCTAGCACCTACAATAGACCTTAAGCTAGAAGGAAATAATAGAGATGACATGAGGGAATATGAGGTCCACCTTAATTTGTAAAAGGTCTTAAGGTAAATATAAAACAAAATGGAGGAAAAGTGAAGATGAAACAAACTAGGTTTTTAAGCTCTTTACATAGTCAGTGATATTTTAAAACACTGTCACACACATGTTACAACTAGCCTTGAGAAAATTGAGTTTTTAGGATTATATAGGTGTTAACACACTCTAAAATTTGGTATAGATGGTGGTTTTGAGTAAATAATGAAATACATGATTTAATCAAGGTCAAAAAAATAGTGTAAGTCTCCATGATTTTGTTTGAGACCCTACCCACTCTTTTAGCAAGGGATAATCAAGAGACTTAGGATTCCACTAGAGATCAAAGGTAAAAATAAAAATTCAAAACTTCATGAAGAGTCTTGAGGGAAGTAAATATTCATGTAAATAGTCTCCATATAAATTTAGGTGTAACAATGAGTTTTCAATCCAAGTGCCCTTGAGGGTTAGAAAAGAGAGAGCAAGCTTAAACCTCAAAATGCCTGACCAATATACTAGATTGATAAATAGGGATAATGAGAAATTGAAAATAATTTGTAATCATGGATAGTTATATTTAAAATGTTTATTAAATCTTCCCAGTAATATAATGAAGTTATAAGAGCCAAAGCTCAAAGTAGACTATTCTCACACTCAAGAAAGACTAAGCAAGGAACTTAAAGAGCAACTTCAGATGCTCATACCATTTTCTACACTTTTCATGGGAGTTTTATAATTTTTAATAATTTAAAGGGTATATAAATAAGGTTTTACAAGTGGAATGAGGTCATTTAATGATCTATTCTTTATGAAAAATTGTTAAGACCCCAAACAGGTCTTAAACCTCTCTTAAACCCTGATAATGACCAATCAAGATGAAAAGAGATAAAATTCACATATAATGACATATTTTTATCATAAAAACTCTTGGATTTTGCTTAGGAATCCAAGGAGGTTACTCACATGTACTTTTATGCTGAAGTTAAATGTATAGATTTGTCCAAACACCCTCTTTTTGCATGTTTTGGGTGTTTTAGGTGTTTTGAGAAGGGGAAAGATTGAAAATAATGAAATTAGGTAATTTGTGAGTTTTAATATCCATTTAAGTCCAAAAAAATTAATAATATATTCTATAGATGATCAAAGTAGGCCTAATTTTCAAGGTAGTCTCAAATAGGCTCAAAATGAGACTAGGTGGTAAGGTCATTTATTGGTTTACATACTTCCATAGGGTCTCATGACACCAAAATTGATATGGAGGTTGGATATATCATAGGTAAATTTAATAAAATTATTTTATGTGATTTTAAATGTGTGTAATAATTTTGGATCAAGAAAATACGGTCCAGAGTAAGGAGGCCTAATTGAGTCCTAATTCAAGAGATAGCAAGGTACAACAAAATTGGTCTCCACTCAGATTTTAAAGATGAAATTTGACATGGAGATATAAGTAAATATATTGTCCTATAATATTCCATTATTTTTTAAATATAATTTTTACAAATCCATACATAAGTATTTTTATAGGTAAAAAGGGCCACAAAGAAACTAGGCATAGTGCAGGCTTAATGAGCAAAATGAGTTGGTATAAGAACTAAAATGGTTTTTTTCAAACATGATAACATATTTTAAGAAGATTCATCTATTTTTTTATGAGTTTAAGAATATTCACTTGAGTTTTAGGTCACTTGGACCAAACTAAGTGTGGGAAATGAAGAGTTACAAGACACCTATGTACTTGAATGATGAAATGGTAGGCTAGAGGGGTTTATTAAGGCATGAAAAATGTTTAATGAGTGGTTTAAGATAATTTAAAGGATAATTCATGGTTTGGAATACCATTTTAACTCCTTTCATAAAAATAAGGGAAATTTTCCAGGGTTTTAGTTAAGGTGTCAAGTAGTTTGTAACCCTTATGCCACTTAGAAGGTTAAAGCTACTTCAAGAGTGAGACACATGGATTTGGAGGTATTATATACTTTATTATAACTCATATTATTTTTTAATATATCATGTACACTTGTAAATTTTATTATACCACCTCTCTCTCTCTCTCTCTCTCTCTCTCTCTCTCTCTCTCTCTCTCTCTCTCTCTCTCTCTCTCCACAATTCTCTATAAAAACAACCACTTTTAGCTAAGTTTATAAGATCCACACCTTGTATGAAGGAGTCCTACTAGTTTTAATACTATATTTAACTTTAAATAAATATTTTAAATATATTTTTGAGTTCATAAATTATTTTCTAAGTGTGTGAATTAGTGCATAGTGGAATGACAGGTGATAATCATATATCCTTGTGTTCACTTTATGCTTTCATTTTTTGTGCAATTAGTTTACTTTCTAATAAGTTGCATGAAGTTTAGTTAGTTTCCTTGTATGTATCTAAGTTTAAGGAATATAATTAGTGTATACAATCATACCTCTTATGCATTCACCTTGAGGAGTGTAATGTATATCACCTTCATATTTGAAACACTTATGTTAGAGCAATATAGGATGTTGAAGTTAGTCTTGTGAATCATCTTTCATAGTGAAAGTATATGGTAATATATTGGAGATAAATTGGTGTATCACCTCATTATAATAGGTTAACTTCATGTTCTCTCTATCTCTTTTCATTTAATTAATCAAGTAGCATAGGTGATAAGCTATCAAAGACTAATCTAGGGAGCTAGTCATTTAATATAGAGGTTTACCTCTTCTATAGGCAACCCACAAGCCTAAAGGTAATCCAATGTTTCACTCAATTTTTATAAGGCTTGAAATAACCTCTCCAAGGATTTAAAATTAAGTGATAACACATACATAAATGAAAAACCTATTAATAGTGTCATGATTTGAAATGGATCAAATGAAAATGCATGCATGACAATATTAATTTATAGTTTTGGATATGCAAAGTAAGACTTAAAAGATACATAAAAGGTATTTAAAGAATTATATGGGTATAAAAATTATAATTTATGACATATATTAATAAATATTTAAGTAAATATCATAATAGTGGTATATCCATTTCTAATCTTTCCAAGCATATGGGTCTTCAACATGTTATTAGTATTTCCTTGGATACTAAAGGTTTGATCAGTTCCATCTACAATGAATAGTTTCCTTAAATACATACATTGAAATAAAGTGGTCAAATTTAAAGGCATACGATATGAGTACCTTTTACAAGTAGTGGTAGCTCCCCCAACCCCTTGCCCCTGCCCCCAAAATAATTAATTTTGGCATATATTCAATTGTATCATACAAAGGTTAATAAGACAACTAATCCAAAGCATAAATATAATCAATGCACCCATTCATGATCATCATTGAAATTTTCTTATGTCACCTATATAATTTTTTTATTATATACAATTAGATCAATAGAAAAAAGTATGCCTTCATAATAAGTAAGTTTCATACCAAAGATTTACACATGTTTCAAAGAAAACTAAATCCTCATAATATATCCCAAGGCAAATCCTAATATAATTTAGCATGTTATGAAACAAAAAAAAGTAGTTATATAAAGAAACATTTAATCATGTACATTCTCTAGTTATTCATATGGTAACAAAATTTATAAGTAGTGATAATGACATTACGATAAAACACTTGATGCTTTTTCAAATTTAGATACATATATATGTATCATTTCTCACCCACTAAAAAATAGGATTCAACTCTTTGATTTAGTAATAAACTATGATCCTTCCATTAATATGATCATAGGCTGTTTTAGTTTTCCAAAAATATGAAAAAAAAGAAAGAAAAATCAAATATTCTAAAATATAAAACCTTCGAAATATTTTAAAAAGGAAAAATTCAAGATCTAATCATGACATGAGATGGAAGTTATTATTTTCATATGTTATTTATAAGATAATTTGGTAGATAGAATATGATTTTTATATACACACATGAATTTTATGAGGCATTTAAATGTGATGTAGGACACAAATTACATATTCATTCTTAAATGTTTGATTTTCCTTCTACCCAATGGCCATGCCATGTTGGGGGCATATAAATCTACAAGTTTCACTATAGTAGTTCATAGACACAGACACACACACACACACACACACACACACACACACACACACACACACACACACACACACACACACACACACACACACACACACACACACACACACACACACACACACACACACACACACACACACAGACACACACACACACACAGACACACACACACACACAAATATATATTCCTAAAGTGCAATGTTAAGATACATATCCTACAAGTGTCTTTTTAAACAAATAATATTTTAAATTACGCTACTTGATATGCTATTATGCTAACAAATATAAAATTAATACATGTGGATGTAATAGACTAGTTTCACTTGTTATATGCTCCTTAAATGTTGTTTACTTTCTTGCATAATAGTATTAACATTTATATCTTATTGTGTGCATCCTTTTTCCATTGTATGAATATTAATTAAACATATCTATTATAAATTGTGTGTTTTTTGTGACATTTGAACATGTCCATTTCTTGTGACCCATGGCCTTATGTGTGTGAAATATTTTCTTATGTGACATTTGAACATGTCCCTTGTATGCAGCCCTTAGCCTTATTGTATGAAATTGTGTGGCATTATTTTGTGGTGTGATTGCATGTTTTATAAGATTAATTATTGGTGCCAATATTTATATCATAGACTCCAAGGTCATAGTCTACTTCAAATACAGTTACATTGTTGCATACTTTGATAAATCTATCTAGACATGAAACTTTGCATAACTCAAAGTGAAATATGTTACATACATTATTATATGAAAATTTTAATTTTATAATGATATACTCTCCAACATGATGAAATTATACTATATGATCATTTATTATCACATGATATAGTTAAATCTTCTTTTGAGATGAGTGACTTTTAGGATACATCCCTTATATAAAAAGGTGGACATCATAGTGGGATTGTCTTAGATATCAAAACCTCCATGACCAGATTTGATAAAAAATAAAGGTTTAACGATACAAAATATAGGCTCACAAATATAGAGTATAGGTTTTAAAAGATTCAAACTAATGCAAAAAATATATTTTATAAGCAAAGTACATGTTTCCAAAGATTCAAAGTGATTCATAAATAAAATTCATGATATACATTAGAACATTCATATAGAATATCAAGGAATATGGCATTAATATACATTCACTTCTCAAAAACTCAAAGTAAAAATTCATACACACTTGAATGCATATGCAAGGTATGTGTAAAAATAGTTAAAAGAGAAAAACTATAAGTTGAAAATATAGTTAAAATTGAGAATATATATGCATATAATTCTATATCATTGGAATATATTCAAAAGGAACATGATACTCAATCATGCTCAATATTATTTAAAGATATAAAAATTCAAAGTTTCAAAGTTTCAAAATTTCAATTAGAAAAAGAGGAAAATTCAAAGGAAAAATTTTCATTTCAAAATTAAAGTCTATGAGAAATGCGGTCATGATGGAGACATGGATACTCTTCATTCAATTTTGATCATGCAATTCAAAATATAAATCCATATAGAATGATGTGATTCAAATTTGTGCAGGTGATGTATTCTCAAGTCTAGTGATACTTAATGACCTTGGTATGACTTCCAACAAACCTAGAATGGTTCCACCTTTTTGGGTTAGTACATTTGGCACTAATCCTTTTTGTTGAGAGTTGGGATAATGCATATTTCCAACTCAAGATCTTGATTAGTTATTTAAAATTTTTAATTGATCAATATCAATTCTTCATTGGTTAAAATCCTCAAAATACTTCAATAAGGGGGCATGGTTCTCGATCACCAGTTATAGGTTATATGGAAATTTGGTTCCCTTATATATAGTCATACTCCATTATTTTTCTTTCCATTTTTAAAAAAAATATTAAAGTTAAGATTTCCATATTTAAAATAAATAAAATGAATACTTCATTCACTATTACATGGTTTTATAAAATAAATTTCCATACACAATTGAATTATATGCTCAAAGATAAAGTGTGTTATACACACTTAAGATCAATTATTTATCCTTTACTCTAAAATTTATTCATGGGTACTTGAAAATTCTAGTTCTTGACATATTACAATCCACATAACTTGAAACCAATTATATGAATCTTATTTTCCATTCCTCTAAGCCATTAAACCATATGAAATATTGACCCTTTGTTTATAGTTATCATTTCATAATTTTTGTAAAATGCCAAATACTCAATCTTTGTAAAATTTCTATTAGACTATCTCTAGATTTGAACTTAAGTCCTTAAAATTATAATATAAGTCCACCCTAAGAAAATATGGGTGTGGTGCATTGCTATCCACTTATAATAAATGCATCCCACCCCAAATAATGGTTAGTTACCAAATTAAAAGTTATCCTTTTGGGTCTTCCAATATGTTTCATAAGGTCAACTAGATAAAATTTCTAAAATATTAACCTATAAATACATGTAAAGATTCATTCATTTCCCCCACTTTTTATTAACTAAATGAAATTCTATAATATTCATAAGGAATATCAATAATACATGTCAATATTATTATAAGGAAATTCAAGTTCTATCATTTTAAATTATCAAAGCCATATTATATCTGCATACATAGAATCAAAGGATACAAATTGCATATTCACTCTGGGTGGGAGAAACACCTAGGATTGATTTACCTCCTTAGAGTATTTGATACATAGATAGAGATCAATAATAAAGGGTGTGATTAATGTCATCTCAATCCATTACACTCCCCTTTTTTTTTAGGTTTTAAAACTATCAAATTGCCTTAGGGGTTTCAAAGAAAAAGAAGATAAATAATTATTTATGCATGGTAAAACCCTAAGTATGATATATCATATTTATCATACCTATAAGTGTAAGAGGTGTAAAAATTAGTTTAGATGGATAGTAAACCTAGATAAGTGTACAGTCAATGGATTTAGGTATACTACACTAACATCTATCTACAATGATCCTATATATAAACATATGTTGGTTTTACTTATATTATATCATTTATAGGTTCACATTTATTCTATCTTTTCCTACCTATTGTCTGTCATAATCAACTTAAACAAGTTTATGGTCATCAAACTGAGGTACACTAGATCACTTTCCACTTATCATTGGCATGTGTAGATTCTATTTCTAAACCTTATTTTGATATTAAGCCTACATAATCACATCATATTTTGATTTTCATAGTCAAATAATTAGAATAATCAACATATATTAGTGTATGAGCTAAGTATATTTATTCTTAGTGTGAATGATATAATTTAGAATGTCAACTATAAGCTAAAGAGTGTTGTGCCCTAACACACACAACTCATTTTCTGAAATCAAATAGTGACCCACTATAGTTTGATTACATTTATTCAAGGCCCTATAAACCTTATAAATTCATAACATTGGTTTTAATATGCAAAATTCTAAGGTTGTCCTCAATGTCTAAATTTTATAAAATTTTGAATGATGAAAATAAAATCTTAAACATTGAATTTGATTTATTTTATACCTTGGGTTTTCATAATTCTTCTTAAAAATTGATTTAATTATTTATTTGAATTAACGAAACTAATGTATCTTGTCCTAGTGTTTCTTTTATTTTCATATGATCACATGAATATCAATAAGGAATTACTAATAATTATATATTTGGGCATTACCTTTATTATTCAATATTGGGACAAGTGGAAAAACCATGTTACCTAGAATTTTTTAGCCTTACCAAAGCCTAAATGTCCAAAGTTGTTGAATTTTGAGGTCTTGATAATTGGCATAATTTTTTTAAGTTAAAGCCCCAAATCATATAAATCAGGTTCAAAAGTCTAAAGTTCCTATGTTGTGAGACTTCTATAGATGGAATTACTGAATTACTCATAACTTACCATAATTTGAATTAAGATCTATAATTTATCAAGAACTAGGTTACGATAATAAATCCACATAGTAGAACCATGTTTAACTAGAATAAAGTCTTCTTCAAATAGAATTATAAGTCTTGAAAGTTTCTAAGTCCCCATAGTCTAATGGTCTTGAGGTTATGAAATTATAAGAGATTGAAACATGGCATAATTTTATTAACCTAAAATCATGGAAGTTTAAGGCAAAGCTAATTGTTTAATTGTCCCTAGTTTCTAAGTTTTAAGAGATTGACAAATGACATAATTTCATGAACACATAAACCAAAAGGTTAAAACAATGTCTAATGGCCATGAGGTCCCACATGCTAATGGATCCAAGGTTTTGAGCTTTGAGAGTTTGATAGTTGACATAATTTTTTTAGCCCATAACCTTGGAAGTTAAAAACCAAGTTAATAGCTTAATGGTTCCATGGATCTGAAGCCCAAAGTATCCACAATGATGAGATCACACCATGTGGAAATATTTCATTACTTATATCCTTCCCAAGGATGTACATAATTTGAAAGGTTTAAATAGCTAAGGCTATAAGCCTCTAAGTTCCCACAGTCTTGAGACTACTCCACATGGATACATTTTTTTAACTCATTGTCATAGAGAAAATAAATAAAGATCATAAGTCTAAAGACCTAGGTAAACTAGAAGTGTACAAGTGTCATGATCTAGGATATGCATGACCAAATTATGAATAAATGAATTTGACAACAAAACAAGAATTGGTAAGCAAGAAATTGACACCTGCCTTGAAGAAGTGACTGGACATACAAAGTTAATGAAAAGTTTCCATATGGAAAATACAAATCCACCAAATTTGACTAGTGTATTTAAATTTAAAACAAGAACATAATCAAAATCCATTATTTGAATTGATGTCACACAAATTATGCATTCAAGGCACAAAATTTTTGTAATATATATAAAATTTAGGTAAATAAATGTCACTTCACAATTAATCTACAAGTGAACATTACGATTTAGATCTATCTAGAGACCAAAATCCTTAGTTTTCTTAGTGATTTTATGAAGAAAGTTTAGATAGTTTTACAAAGGAAATACATAGTTTAGATCATTAAAATGGATTCTCCAAAATCACCACACATATAAGATCCTTCTATATACTCGACCACTAGACATATTGAGTATACTAACACAATATTTGATAAGAGTGCCTTAGATTTTAAGTTCCCTTAGTATTCTACCCTCTAAAATAAGGTGGAGTCTTTGACACCATACTCTTCACAAGAAAATATATCTCAAGAGAATAAATAGTAAATTGATGACCTTATACCAATAAAGACTATGTGAATTCATCAAATGAAAATGTAACCATAGGTAATGCCTTGTATCAATTTTCTCAATGATTTTTTTGAATGGTACTTGTTCTAGGGAATTTTTACACCTAAGGAAAGGTAATAACACAATTACATATATTTATAGAATAGCATTTGAAAGGTACCTTAGGATTCCAACTCTAGAGGTTGCTTATAATCAAGTCTTAGCCAATGTATGGCTCAAGTTAGAAGGGAAGTTGAAATAGTGGTTGGTTAAGGGTCAAATACTAAACCCCAAGCAAGCTATTTCTTTAAATATTATCATAAAATTTAGGCATAAAATCAAAATATCCATGTCCCTTTTAAATAGATTATATGGATTTACTAACATTACTTATTTACACATAGAATGGGTCCCATTATTGGACATTCTCCTGACTTCTAATAAAATTATGTCCCTAAGAGAGATAATCAATGTTAGACTAAAGGCAAAAATGTAGAAACATGAACAAAGGATAGATAATTGAAAATTTTATATGATGCCATACTTATTGAATGAAGTCCTTGGGACAATCTACAAAACACATGGAGAATTATGGAAACCATAAATAGAATATAAGGAGTATTACGTTATATTTGTCTATAGATACAAGAATGAAATCACAATGATTTATGAGGAAATATATCATTAGGTTTATCAATTCATCCATGACACTCAGATGCATAGAATATCGAAGAATATAAAAATTATAATAAAAATGGGGGATTATTAGTACTATCCAGATTGTATCATAATCTAAATTATAGGAATAAGGGAACCTTCTCTATTTTTGCCACACCATGTTCTAGATTATCTCATAAAACAAGATTTGGTACATTAATTATAAAATATAATAGATGGAAATATTGGCCTTAAACATTAGGAATATTACTATAAGACTTTGCTAAGTATTAGAAATCTCCAATTTATGGTGAGTGCACATTTCAACTAGGTTATGAAAAGTAGTGTTGACCATTTTTTGCATGACTAGTTTGTGTTTTCCCTTTGGCTCTTTTCATTTCTCCCTTTCTCATTTTATGTGTTAGGTCTCTTGCCTTGTTACTTGTCTTTTCCCTTCAGCCTCTCCTATTTTGGGCTCTTCTCTTGTGTTATTTGTTCTTTCCCTTTGCCTTATTTGCCTTAGCTTGTATGGCTTTGTTTTTCCCTGAAGTACCCCTTGAAAGGTTTTTAAAGGGCCTTTATTGCCTTGCCTTCCTCAAAAGTGTCCCTTAAGTATTTTTTAAAGGGAACTTTATTGTCCAATTGACCCTTTAGAAAATTTATAAAGGGTACTTTTCTTCCTAAGTGTTCCTTCAGACTTTTTTGAAGGGCACTTTGTTGTCCAAGTGACCCTTCAAAAAAGTTTTGAAGGGCACTTTTATTCCCAAGTGTCCCCTTAGAATTTTTTAAGGGCACTTTGTTATCCAAGTGACCCCTTGAAAAAGTTATTAAGGGAACTTTTCTTCCCAAGTGTCCCTTCAGACTTTTTTGAAGGGTACTTTGCCTTTGGAAATGCCTTTTAGAAAAGTTCTAAAGGACCATTTCCTTTGGAAATGCCCTTCAAGTTTTTATGAAGGGACCTAGTGCCTTCCCCAAGTGTCATTCAAAACTTTTTTTAAGGACACTTTCCTAAGTGTATTTCAGGAAAATTTCTCAAAGGAACTAGTTGTTGCCTTTCAGGTAAAATCCCTAAAATAATTCTTTCAAATAAATTATTTGAAGGAATTAATTCAAGAAAATTGCCTAAAATAATAAACTTGACCTAATCAATCCCCATGACATGTTATATGAGGTCAAGTTTAATACAACCCACTATCCATTAGGTTGCAAAGATGATGTACCACAAGATGCCAAATTTAGGGTGGGAAACTAGTCATTAGGATTCAAAGACATGATGTGTCACAAGATGTCAAATTCAAGGTGACCAATTAGTCATTGGGGTGTGACCTGGTGACATGCCATAGACATCAAATTCATGCCTAAGGTCTTAAAATAAGAAGTAATGTCACTTGGAAAACTCAAATGACTCTATAGTGCAAATTAGGTTTCCCACCAAACTTTGCTTATGACTTTTATAAGAAGCAATTGAAGAACTCGAAGGAACAAGTAAGAAGTAAAGTCACTTGGAAAACCCAAATGACTTTGTGGTGTAAATTAGATTTCCCAACAAGATTTTCTTATGAATTTTATAAGTAGAAGCAATAAAAAAACCTAAAAGGGTAAGGATAGTCCAAATCAAGTTTTTCAACATGCTTGACTTATAGGTTTATAAGTAAAGCCATTCAGAAGGCTTGAATGGGTCTACAGTGTAAAATGTGGGAGATTTTACGAGAAATATAAGGTTCACAATAGTGATCCAAGCAATTTATTATATAGTGTCATCTCACCATTTATTTTGTAGTGATCCTAGTCATTTTAAGAGGGTGAATCGAAGAGGACAAACTCTAAATAAATGAGAGAACAACTAGAATTAGTTTCACCAGGATGGTGTTTGTAAACCATTTTGGAGGTTTCTATTTTGACACCTAATAACTCTCTCTTCTCTATCTCTTTTGCTATAAATAGGACCCTTAGGCTCTTATTTTATCATCTACTAATAGTATGGTGAAGCCTTGCTGGAATGTTTTGCCATTATCTTGCCTTTGAGAAAAGAAGTATAAGTCTATTTTCTTCCTAAGTTCTAGACATTTATCTGGGCATAAAAGAGACATAGAGTGATAACAAGTGATGTTTTATCTTTTTGTTCCCTATCCTTCATGATTTTAAGAAAATACTTGATCCAACAAGTCATGTAATGTGTATTCTAGCTGTATGAGATTTTGCACGTGTAACCCTTTTCTAGACTATACAGGTTATCTTTTCGAGTTATTTACCTTATGTGATCTCATTTATTTTATCTCTACAATGAAATAATTATGTTGGAATATTATAGAGCTTAATTTATAGAATATATTCTACTATATTATGCATACATATAGGGCATACATGTGGATACTAATTCTTGGTGTATCACCATTTTAGACTAGGCTTTTCATTTATGTAAACTTCTGACTCTTTTCACTCATACAAACTAGTTCAACAATTTTATTACATAAAAAGATAATATATGGAGCTATCCCTTTCAACCTAGAGGATAATTTCCACTTATAGGCACACCCTCAAGCCTAGAAATGTCCCAACATGGCCCAAATCTAAAGGAGGCCTAAATAACCCTCTTTTAGGGTGTAAGATTTGGAGACAATAATTCTGGCATGCCTAATGGGACATGAATTATTACTAATTCAAGGAGAATGCTAGTCTTGATAGGCATAAAGTAGTATAAAAAATCCTAACCCATCATTTGGAAACTCTAAAAGGGTGTGAATCCCTAGTTCTAGACCAAATTTTATACATTATCCTACATGGTCCTCATAAGGTCATTAAGATTTTTTAACCAAGCCCCTTTAGATAAAGCTTTTCCTAAAGAAAAATACCCTAAACCACTCCTAGCCCTACTAAATCGTTGGCAAGGAGTTTTTGGGGAAGAAGTACAAGAGGTTGAAGAAGTTCAAGGAGAGGAAGAAGTTGAATAAGAAGAAGAAATAGAGGATCATAAGGGAAGAAGAGAAATAGGGGAAAGGGGAGAGATAGATAGACATCAACCATTCCATACTTGTAATACCCAAAAAATAATAGAGCTTCTTGTATATGACCCCATCCCTCCAAATACTACCAAAAATCTTCCTAGTTTTAATGGGGAGGGTCTTATTACCCCATTTGAACATATTAGAGACATCTCTAATTTTTGCAATTTTCATAATGTTACTAGGGACAACATAGCCATTAGGCTACTTGATATGTATTTAAAATGAAAATCACTTGACTGGTATAAAACATTGGAGGGGGGTTTTATTACAAGTTGGGATGGTTTTGGAGATAATATTAAAAAATAAGAGTGATCATGCTTCCCTAATACATCAGTTGAATGTAATAAGAAGAGGTCCAAATGAATCCATAAGAGATTTTAGTGAGAGATTTCAAATAACATGGTATAAGCTACCACCAATAATGATACCTCCTCCTACCTTTATGTTCCCAACATACCTCAAAGGGATTAGTATTGATGTTGCTATCATGTTTTAGTCAATGGGAGGATTCACTCTTCTAGGTGCATATGAGCTAGCAATTAACGCTGAAGACTCCCTCCAAGATTTTACATACCTTTGATATCCCACAATTTGGTTAAATATTCAATAATTTCATAGGTTCCCAATGTAAATCCAAGTTCCTTTCCCAAGAAGGTGGATAACATTGAGGACAAAGATGAAGAAATTAGATCATTGAGAGCTCAGCTCAAGCAAGCTCAATATCATGGAAGTGCTCCTCCTAATACATAATACTATCCTAAATAAGGATATATATATATATATATATATATATATATATATATATATATATATATATATATATATATATCCATCCTAATATAATATCAAGGGAGAGGATAAATCAACAAGGTTATAGTAGGCATCCCAATGTATATAATCCAAATTCCACTCCTCTTGTAAAGGCTATTATTCCAGTTCATGCAAATCTAGTGAAAGGAGAAGATCATGTGGACCAATGGGGGTAGCCTCAAGGTTAGTTTAAAAATGATGATGGAGGAACCATATACACTTTTAATACATGAGAGGAAGCTAATCCTTACATGATAGTAGAAGAATCATGTCCCAGCCAAAGGGATAGTCTTGGAGAAGGTGAAAGCCCAAGTGTGGGAATGATGAATTTTCAAGTAAAAGATAATTTCATGTTGACTCAAGGCATGTCAATTACAGCCAATACAAGGGCTATTAAGAGAGAATTTAGAGAAGGCAAAGATCCATGAATATTTACAAATTATGCCTCTTCAATGCCAAAAAATTCTAATCAAAGTGCTACACCTTTTACAAGCCATGTTCCTCAACAAAATTAGAATGTAAATGCATCTACAAAGATTGCAAAATAGTAGGCTATAGCTCCTTTATTACCATAAAAATGTATGATAAAGTGAATAATACATCTCTAAATATGGTGGACTCATTAAAGAGCACTAAAAAAACATATCCCTTTGTGAGGTTCTACATATACCTAGTCAAAAGGAGCTTTTTCAAGAGCAGTTAGCAAGCATGCAAGTGGCTCCTCAATATTTAAGGCATCATAGTGTGGCTCTCAAAAATTATCTAAATAATCTTTGGATCCTTCCACTAAATCTGAAAAGCCTCCAAACTTCTACCTCACACTCATTATGAAAGATAAGCTGGTCCACAATTATATTGTGGATAGTGGAGCAAGCACTAATGTTATGCCTAAAGTAGTGGCTGATAAGCTATGTTTGAAATATGAGCCATATAGTAAAGGCATGTTTCAACTGGATGGAAATCCAACAAAGACAATAGGATTAGTCAAAGGTCTAATTTTTTTTTACATGGTTACTCAAGCTTCTGTATCATGCAAGATATTATGGTGGTGGACCTTCCAACACACTTTGCTAAATGCTTGTCTAGGGACTTTATGGCCAAGATAGGAGGATAAATTTCTAATAATTGGTCCTTTATAGATTTCAAGACAAGGTATGGAACCAAGGTAACCATAAGGACTCAAACCTTATCAAGTTTCTACATTGAGCCATATTTGGAGATAATGACAAATTAAAATTGTCTAATCAACAAAGAGGAAGAAACAATCTTGAATAGTGAAACATCTTCTCCTTTTGAAGGTATTTTTGACCTCTATCTTGAAAATTACAACACTAAAACACATGGCCTTTATCCTTACACTTTAAATAAGGAAACTAATTTTGGATTTTACTACATACATGAGGAGAACATCCCAATTCCTTCACTTACCAATAAAGATCATGAGCTTGATGGCATGTGGGAAATGTTCTTTGATGGTTCAAAGAGAAAATTAGGTGTAGGATCTGGTGTCATGTTGGTTTCCCAATCAAAGAATCATTACTACTATTCTTATAGGTTTCACTTTAGCTGCACTTGAAATATGTCAGAATATGAAGGCTTAGTTCATGGTCTCCAATGGGTAAAGAAGAGAGGAATCAATCTTTTGAAAGTATATGAAGATAGTGAGATGGTCATTTATCAAGTGAGAAGTCAAGATATAGACAAGAAACCCTTGATAAAGTCCTAAAAGCATAGGCTATGGGATTTACTTGAGGGTTTTGATGCCTTCAACATCCAACCCATACCAAGATACTTAAATAATCACATTGATAGATTGGCTGCAATAGGAACACATTTTGACTTAGCCACTAATGTTGAATATGAGAAAGATAAATCCCATATCAAGATGATTGTGAGACATTCCATTATAGATAATTAAGTTTTATGGAAAGTGTTTGAAAGTGATGAAGAAAATATACACTTCTTACAAAATGAGGTAGGCTTCTCTTCAAGAAATCAAAATAAGTTTCATGATCATTATGAAGAGAAGATTATACAGATGAAGAAAAATAAAATACCCAAGCGGTTTATTACCTTGGAGAGTGTCTTTAATGAGGATGATCAAATGAAAAACCAAATATGAGCATGCCAAAAAAAAGGAGAACTATGAGAGAGTTCTAATTTTTAAGGACAGACTTTTGAAGATTTATAAGGCTTGTTCTTAGATGGAAAGGCAAGATTTTATTACATTATGCAAAGAGTTTCATGACATCTTTGCTTGGGAATAAAAAGACTTGAAATGTTTTGACCTAAGTCTATGTCATCACACCATTGAGTTGGATTATGGAGCTAAATTGATAAGACAAAAGTAAAGGCCTATCAACCCCAAGGTAAAAGAACTCATAAAGAAAGAGTTAACCAAATTGATTGAGTCTAGGATTATCTTTCCTATTAAGAACTCAACTTAGGTAGCCAACCTTGTGTTGGTTTAAAATAAGAATGGAGAAATTACACTTTGTGTGGATTTTCATGATCTAAACAAAGTGTCTCTCAAGGATCATTACCCACTCCCTTCCATGGAACAAATTTTGCAAGTTGTTTTAGGTTTTCAATGTTTCTCAATTCTTGATGGTTATTCAAATTATAATAAAATATTGGTAAATTAAGGGGATAAATTCAAGATATCCTTTACCACCAAGTAGGGGAAATTTTCCTATAAGAAGGTTCCATTTGGTTTATCCAATGTTGGAGCTATATTTCAAAGGGAAATGGACATGGATTTCAAAGGTTTGATCAATCAATTTTTGCTTGTTTACCTTGATGATCTAACCATTTTTTAAAGGATGTTGTTGATCATATGGGAAATTTAAGGCAAGTTATTGAGAAGTGTAGAGAGTACAACATATCCCTTAATCCAAATAAGTACATCTTCACTATCCATGAAGACAAGCTTTTGGGTCATGTTGTTTCAAAAAAAGGCTTATCTATTGATCTCAAAAGGATTGATGCTAATCTAGGATTGTATTTCCTCAACACATGAAAGGGATACAAATTTTTTTAGGAAAAATAAATTTTATAAAGAGGTTTATCCCAACATTTACAACTCTGGTAAAGCTTATCACAACCATGCTAAAAAACAACCAAGTTTTTTCTTAGACAAAGGAAGGTAAAGGCAACTTTGAGGAAATCAAGCAAGTAATTGAAACATCTCCCACTCTCTTAAATCCAAATTTTGCTAAGGATTTCATTCTTTATAATTTTTCTAACCTTGACAAAATCTTAGCTATGCTTATGTAAAAGAATGATGAAGATGTTGAGAAGACAATTGATTTCTTCAACTAAGGCTTAGAAGACTACAAAGTGAGATATTATTTTGTTGAGAATCAATATTTAACCATCATTAGAGGCTTGAAAATTTTTAGGCATATGGTTTACAATAATAAGATCCATGTCATGGTTTCCCATCCTAGCACCAAGGAGTTTCTCCTAAGTAGGGATCTCAATGAGAAGAGAGCTGGATGGATCATGAAATTAATGGAATATGACATTGACATCAAGGTAACCAACCTAGTAAGAGGAAGAGGTTTATGTGAGCACTTAGAATCTGAATTTCAAGAGCCAAAAGAGAAAGCCTTGGTGAATCAAGTTCAAGACCAACTAATTGATCAAATGTGGAATCAAATTTGGACATAAGACATCATTGGTTTTCTTCAAAATGGTAAGTTTCCCAATGGCTTGAACAAATCTTAAAGAAGGTATTTTAGGGTGCAAGCTATTCTTTATTACCTTGTGGATGGCATTCTCTTTAATAAAGATGTGATCAATGTGTTACTAAGATGCATTAACAATGACAAATTTGATATGCTACTAGAAAAGTTCCATAATGGTGTAGATGGTGGTCATTTTTATCCTAGAACAACATTTACAAAAATAATGAGAGCTGGTTACTATTGGGCTAGTCTTTTTAAGGACTATTATCATTAGTCTAAGGTTTGTCCTCAATGTAATTTATTTGTTGGCAAACAAAAGCTTGATACCCTTCCATTGAATCCTATCCAAGTGGACTAGCATTTTATGCAATGGGGCCTTGAATTCACTGGCATGATCAACCTTCCATAAAGTGGTGGACACAAATGGATATTAACTACTACAAAATACTTTAGAAGATGGGTAAAGGCTATTAATTTACAAGAATAAAATGAAAATGCCATGTTGGAGTTTTATGACAATATTATAACAAGGTTTGGAGCCCCTCATGCCATCATCTTAGATAATACACTTGATTTCATAAGTGATATTTTTTTTATTGGGTAGAAAATAATGGAATTCATTTTAGTACCTCATCTAACTACTACCCTCAAGATAATGGATTGGCTAAGTCTACCAATAAAAAACTCATCAAGATCATCAAGAGGACGTTGGAAACCAATCAAAGAACATGGCATAACAAGTTGAAGACATCTTTATGGGTAGATAGAATCACTCCCAAAAATTCAATTGGTAATTCTCCCTTTGTACTTGTCTATGGGAGATAAGCTAGGCTATCCATATCACAAGATCTCCCTACCTTGGAACTTACACAATAATTGGAATTACTTGAAAACACTCCCATGGAGGTTAGATTGATAGAATTAATGTAGTTATAAGAGGAAAGAGATGATGCACAAAAATATTTGGAACACCATTAAGTTCTCATGAAGAAATCCTTTGACAAAAGGGAAAGGGTAAGAGTGTTCAAAGAAGGTGACTTGGTCTTGAAACTGGATGAAGATAGAGCAAAACCATGTAAACATACATAGTTTGATACTTTGTGAAGTGGTCCTTACATCATCAACAAGTATAAGAAAAGAAACTCTTTTTATCTATCCAAAATAGATCAAAAAGAGCTACCTGTTTTAGTGAATGGAATCCATTTGAATCCTTGATTTTGACCTTTACTATCCATGTCTTATATATACCTTGTTTTGGTGTGTTTGATTTATTATGTTTGTTCTCCCTAAGTGCTTTGGAGCATAGTGTTTCCTTTTTTGGTGTTTTCTTTCTTTTTATTGGATGTGCATGTGTCTCTATAGCTTGTGTGTTTGGCCATGGCTTGTTATTTAAACTCTTGTTTTCCTTACATGACTCCATGCCCAATGGAAGGATTTAGATGACTGGTCTTATGACATAGTAAGCATGTCTCCCTTGGAAATCACCATAATGTTGACCATTTTTTGCATGACCAGTTTGTGTTTTCCCTTTGTCTCGTTTCTTTTATCCCTTACTCATTTTTTGTGTTTGGTCTCTTGCCTTGTTACTTGTCTTTTCCCTTCAGCCTTTCTTGGTTAAGGCTCTTCTCCCTTGTTCTTTGTTCTTTCCCTTTTCCTTATTTGCCTTAGCTTGTCAGGCTATGTTTTATCTAGAAGTTCCCTTTAGAAGGTTTTTGAAGGGCCTTTCTTGCCTTGCCTTCTTCCTAAGTTTCCCTTCAAACTTTTTTGAAGGGCACTTTGTTGTCCACGTGACCCTTCAGAAAAGTTCTGAAGGGCACTTTTCTTCCCAAGTGTTCCTTTAGACTTTTCTGAAGGGCACTTTCTTATCTAAGTGACCCTTCAAAAAAAATTTGAAGGGCACTTTTCTTCCCAAGTGTCCCTTCAGACTTTTTTGAAGGGTGCTTTGTTGTCCAAGTGATCCTTAGAAAAAGTTTTGAAGGGAAATTTTCTTCCCATGTGTCTTTTCAAACTTTTCCAAAAGGCACTTTGCCTTTATAAATGCCCTTTTAAAAATTTCTAAAGGACCATTTCCATTGGAAATGACATTTGGAGTTTTTTTAAGGGACCTGGTGCCTTCCCCAAGTGTCCTTCAGAACTTTTCTAAAGGATACTTTCCCAAGTGTCCTTCGAGAAAAGTCCCCAAAGGAACTAGCCATTGCCTTGTAGGTAAAATCCCCAAAATAATTCCTTCAAACAAATTGTCTAAAGGAATTACTTTAGGAAAATTACCTGAAACAATAAACCTAACCCAATGGATCCCTGTGACATGCTATAGGATGTCAAGTTTAATACAACCCACTAGCCATTGGGGTGTAAAGATGATGTACCACAAGATGTCAAATTTGGGGTGGCCAACTAATCATTAGGATTCAAAGACATGATGTGTCATAGGACATCAAATTTAGGGTGGCTAACTAGTCATTGGGGTGTGACTTGGTGACATGCCATAGGACATCAAATTCATGCCTAAGGTCTTCAAATAAGAAGTAAAGTCACTTTGAATACCCAAATGACTCTATAGTGAAAAGTAGGTTTCCTAGTAAGCTTTTCTTATGAATTTTATGAGTAGAAGCAATCAAATAACCCAAAAGAGCAAGTAAGAAGTAAAGTCAGTTGGAAAACTTGAACGACTATATAGTGCAAATCAGGTTTCCCAATAATCTTTGCTTTTTAATTTTATAAGTAGAATCAATCAAAAAACCTATAAGGGCAAGGATAGTGCAAATTGGGTTTCCCAACATGCTTGACTTATAGGTTTATAAGTAAAGCCATTCAAAATGCCTGAATGGGTCTATAGTGCAAAATATAGGAGATTTCAAGAGAAATGTAAGGTTTGTAATAGTGATTCAAGCCAATGAATGAGAAAACAATTGGAATCAGTTTTACTAGGATAGTGATTCCAAATTATTTTGGTGCCCAAGATTTTTCTCTTCTCTCCCTCTTTTTATATAAATAGGACCCTTGGGATCTTTTTTTATCATCCATAAATAGTATGGTGAAGCCCTGTTAGAATGTTTTGCCATTTTCTTGCCTTTAAGGAAAGAAGCATAAGTCTATTTTCTTCCTAATTTCTAGACATTTTCTTGGGCATGTGAGAGACACAAAGTGAAAACAAGTGATGTTTTATCCTTATATTCTTTATCCTTCATGGGTTTGATCAAAGAGTTGATCCAATAGGTCATGTAGAGTGCATTCTAGCTATATGAGATTTTGCATGTGTAACCCTTTTCTAGACTATATTGGTTGTCTTTTATAGTTATTTACCTTATGTGATCTCATTCATTTTTTCTCTACATTGAAATACTTATGTTGGAATCTTACAGATCTTGAGTTATAGACTATATTCTACCATATTGTGCATAAGTATAAGGCATACATGTGGATACTAATTCTTGGTGTATCATCATTTTAGACTAGGCTTTTCATTTATGTAAGCTTTTGATTCTTTTCACTCATACAAATTGGTCCAACATTTTTATTTCACAAGCTAATACAAGGAGCTATCCCTTTCAACCTAGAGGTTCATTTCCACTTATAAACACACCCACAAACTTGAAAATGTCCCAATGTTGCCCAAATCTGGAGGAGGCCTGAACAACCCTCTTTTAGGGTTCAAGGTTTAAAGACAACAAGTAGATCCCATTACAATTTAAAGGTGGATTAATTCTAGGAGTGGGACCCTAAATGAAAGTTTAGACACTATATTTAATCCATTAATGAGAATAAGGGGTGAACATTACTTATGGTCACCAAGAGTAAGAAAATGATGCTATATTCATGAATACATTAGATGACTCAAATGTGTGGATGCATATGAAGCAAAATAAAATTTACATAATAGTCACCCAAGCCATTCTATATGACCCAAACATTACCAACTAACATGCAAATGAAGTGCTGAAGTAGGTAGAATAAGATTAGATCCATCAATGAACTCAAAAATATCTTTAAGACTCAAAAAGATAAGACCAACCTACCTCCCCTATAGGATAAGAAAACAATTTATTAGAGGGAGAGTCTAATAGTCAAAGGGAATAAAACCTCCAAATAAAAAAGGAAATTATTAGATGTCTCCCTAGTCCACATATAACTTCAGTACATCTAATTGTTACCACTATTTTTGGCATGGATACTATAGTTGAGAGGAATACACCTCTTTATGATAGGTAAAAGAGCACATTATCTTTGGCTCCTCTCCCTCCACTTACAACACTTACATAGGGAGTCTCTTAGAGTTTTTTCAAGTTTCCATCTCATCTCTCCCATCCAATTATCCATCCCCTCAAGCAGGTCCATCTCCATTCATTACCACTAGTTAAGGGGCATCTCTTTAGACACTCCATACTTTAATAATCTCCTCTCCATCAATTCCTCCATCCACCACTATTTTTCCACTCTCCATTCATTCATGACCACCTAAAATAATAGTCCCTACTACTATGGCTCCATCATTTATTTAATCATCCCCTTCACCTACCATTCCTTCCATAGTAACTTACTAAATACATATCAAAGTTATTAAAACCCCCTACAAAAATCAAAAATGTAAAGAAAGACCATCACCAAGTCTTGTTTCTCCAAAATAATCACTTGATGAGGAGGAAGTAGAGGAAGAGGAACATAGACATGTAATATCCTTAGTGGACTATGTTATAGATGAGGATGAAATAAATAAAACAATAATGATGGGAATATAATGAATATCAAATAAGGAGGGTTCCAAAGACGAAGGAGAAGAGGAAGAAAATTAAAAAATGCCAAAGAGTTGGACATATGAGATTTACATGAAGAAGAAACTCTAACTAGAACATTATACCAATAGATCCTCATTGAAGAGGAAAGACAAAAACATCAATAAGGTAGTCTATTCCCTTAATTATTATATTACTATTTAATATAATCAAGATACATATTTATTTTTAGCCATTATAGGGCCATTATTGTCTAGTTCAAGTGATTCTTCTATTCTTTCAACATCAACACAAATAATGACTCCAAAGAAAAGAGTCTATTTTGAGAATTTGGTTTCAATTTCTATTTTTGATCCTAAAGGGACACCAGTTACCCATATATATTTATCTCAACTAGAGATAACATTTAAATAATCCAAACCTACATATTCAACCACCATGATAGTTTTGAAAATGTTGAGAAGTGTTGTCATTGATGTCAAGGTCAAAAATGGATGTCACTGATGACAAAGTGCATTTGGTAAAGAAGTATGGTGAAGTAACATGTGGAAAGAAATTCAAGTAACAAAGTGAAAAGAGATAATTTGAAAGAAACCTATTGTATCTATATTGAGATATAATTTTAAGGCAACCTGATGATTCTTCTGAGGTTGATATCAAGGTTTAATATAAGGTAAGCATGTTTATGTACTAGTCCTTGAGTATGAGGTTATTGAAAAGCCTAGTCATAACAAGCATAGTCATATCACGAGAATGTGTATGAATAAATTATAAGGAGCATGAAATGAATTTAATAAATGTGTATAATC
Organism: Torreya grandis; assembly: GCA_037957365.1. Lineage (NCBI taxonomy): Eukaryota > Viridiplantae > Streptophyta > Pinopsida > Cupressales > Taxaceae > Torreya > Torreya grandis. Next base: position 619,907 of record JARHVA010004757.1, read on the forward strand.
ATCAAATAGTGTTTCAATATTAGTTATCAAGTTATTAAGTCTTTGGACTTTGCAAGAGGCTTAAGAAGGCTTGTGCATAGGATGCCTAGTCTTGTTCATGAAGGAACATGGTGGATTAGTAAGATAAATACATATAATCATAATATTATGTTTGATTAAACTTGATAATGTATAATAAAATCCTTGGATCACTCAGGAGAGATTTAAGGTGAGTCTATAAGGGTAGACCCTACGGGACTAACATGCAAATAGACTAGATATAGACTATGCCTAACCTAATAAGGGGTTATGAGGTGTTATAAATACCTATGAAGGATGAAAAATAATGGTATATAATTTTTTATGTTGATTTAGCATGTGAGTGAGGTGGAGAGTGCTTGGACAATAGCTAAAAGGTCTACTTTAAGGCCTAATGTGACCTGCAGGTCAAGAGCCTAAAGAATAAAGAGAAAGAATGTGGTTAATGGGGTATCAATATTAGTTTCCAAGGTAATAATTGATATATTAGAATTTATATATTTATTTAATTTTTTTTAGGTATGTTTACCAAATTTAAGGTCAAAATATGCAAGAAAAGGCATGAAATGAGGTTTTGAGGTTTCCTATGTGCATAAAATGAAGGGTTCTCAACCTGAGGAGGAATTTCATGTGTTTATTAGTATGTGTAACCTTTATATGAGAACCTATTATATTAATGGTATGTTTTTAATGATCCTAGATAAAATTTCCATGCATTATTTTCTAGATTAAGGTCCTAAGATTTATGAATGATCTTTAATACTGTAAAGTGGTTTAAACCCTCCTAAAACCCTCATAGTGACCTGATATGAAAGATCTTGATGTAAATGGCTCAGAATGGATTGGATGGAATAGTGTGATTATTAGATCATGAATTTAACTCTCCCAAGTATCTCTAGGTGGAATTGGTTTGTTATGTGAATGAGTGGACCCTACAAGCAAAAGCTTTATTTATCAAAAATTTACTATAACAGATAGGGTTGATTGAGTAAAAGTTTCCCAATGGGTGGAGGTTTAATATTGTGACTTGTTTTAGATGACAATTCTGGTTTATAATCAGGTTATATACCTCAAATATGCTAAACTGATCATGGAAGTTGAACTATTGCTAAAAGTCCTAGTGATGAAGATAGCGAGAATAACCAAGCCAAAATGGGAATGAGATTAGGGACATGTTGTCATGGATTAGGGATGGATCCAAATACATTGGTATGTTTTTAAATACTTTTATTACACATTTATATTGATTACATGTTTTTTAGGTCATTAGATATGTTGAGAATGTTTCTTATCAATTGACTTGTTTAGTGTAGATGAGAGAGTGCAGGTGTATGGTTGTCAGATTGGTCTGCAAATACCAATATTGTCACTTGATAATGATATATTTATATATTATATTTAAATAATTATTTAATAAAATCATACACATGAATTATGAGTATTTTAAAGTGACTACATGAGAGCTAAAAGTCATCCTCACCATGACTGTGTTCTATGGCAAATTGATAAACCTAAGTAAGCAAGTAAGAGTGATGAGTTGGAGGCCCTATGCTCTTAGATCAAGAATAAAATACATATATATTTATTTTTTAAGACATGAATTTAAAATTAATTCTTTTAATAATATTTTAAATTATTATAATATATTGAAACATTGAAGCCAAAATGGCTTGTCTGACTGAGTAAAGTTTGTAAGAAAGGATGTCAATAGATTGGTATTTAAGACCAATAGTTTTAATTTTTGATTATGATCCTTTTTTTAAAGTATATTTTAGGATTATTAAAGATAATAATAATGAATTGTAATACCTTAAAATTGTTCCCATAGGTGTCAAAAGTCATTGGTTCCATGACCATATTTTGAGACCAATTAACAGTTCTAAGTAAGCTACCTGGAGAGAAGGGGTTGTGCAATTTTATCTTAAGTTGTGAGGTATAATTCACATGATAATGAACATAATGTCATAATTAATATTTTTATATGAAATTTTTTCATGGTTTTTTGGAAAATTTGTGTCTATGCTTCAATTATGTTTGACAAAGTTTTCGGGCTTACACAGGGCTAATATAAACTATTCTAATGATGTGTTCCAAGTAATGATTTGAGTTAAAAAGTGTTTTGAAGATTATATGAACTTATTATTATTATATTTATATGGGGTATGATTTGGTTATTCCATATAAAGTATTTTAATTGTCTCCAAAATAATCAAAGGATCATGTGTGTTGATTAGGCCTAATGGGATTAGGTCTCCATAAGACCTAAAAAGGAAATAGGGTTTATTTGATAAATGTCAAACCTAAAGGGAATAAAATCACATTTAATAAATGTATATGAAGTATTAAAAGATTAATTCCATGGAAAACCTATGATAATAAGAGTGCTTGGCTGACTAAGAAGGATATGAATAAGAAACTTGTATATATAGTATGCATTTTTAGGCCTAAAGTAAGAAAGAAGAGTGTGTAGATGTGAAATGAAGAATAAGAGGATTGTGTGAGCTTACACAGGTGATGAAACATATAAAATAAATGATATGAATCAGTTATATAGATCTATAGTGTTTCATGAGTGCTTTTATGATAGTTTCAAGCTATATAAGAGCTAATTGAGGGAAGAAGATAGAGAATAGTTTTAGCTTGTGTGAAAGATAGATTTGAGTGTGATAGAGAAAAATAAGACCATAATAAATTGTAAGAGGAAAAAAAGAAAAATGTGGACATTTTTATAGTTTTTATTGAGTGGGTTCTTGATCATGAAGGGGGTTGTAGCCTCCTAGCAAGTTGGTGCTTTCTAAATTCAAGTTGGTGCTTGATAAATTTAGGGGTTCTTGTTCTTTATTGGGTTGGTGCTCAACTAAATTTGATTCATGGTGATATAGTACAAGTTATCCAAGCTATGTTTTAGTGGGTTTTATTACCCTTGAGGGTTTCCCACATACATATTATGTTCATATGTTTCATGCTCTTGTGAATTAGTGCTTATGCTTTATAAAAATGAACATGCTTGTCTAACTAATATATTATTACTTAATTAAGATTGTTTAAACTATTGAAGACTGATTCAACCCAGCATATCAATAATTTTTCTTCCAATATTTGGTATCAAATCCTAGTCCTTTGAATTAGGTTTAAATGCCTAAAGGAAGTTCCTGGAAACTATAATGGATTTACTCTTGACCACTTGATATGTGGTTTCTTGAATGAAACTCCTACACAATGGATTTCAAAAGTGTGATGACATTTGATCGATATATTTTGATTTCAAGTGAATACATGATGATAATTTAGATAGATTATGCAATGATGATTTATATATCTTATGTGATGGTCCTCAAAAATGAGGAAGAGATGTAAATTTATAGATGTTTTGAAAGGAAAATAAATTGTAGATTTAATTCTAAATTATTAAATAATTTAGAATTTGGATAGTGTATCTTCATTCAATGGGTCAAATTCATTCAATATTTTTTTTGAATATTTATGAGTTGGTTGGAAGAAGTGGTCAAGTTTTTTGAAAGGGCACTAAATGAGTTGAATGGATAATGAATGAGTTAAAAGAATTAATTAAGTTTGTTGGGATGTGCAATAATGTCTTAAATATGGTTATTTGGAGGTAGAATGTCTTAATGAGGATTTTGATTTTAATGAGGTTTGAACAAGTTGGTTAAAGGTTGAATGAGGAGGTTAGGGTGATTAAATGAGGTTAGTTGAGTAGGGAGATGAGGTGGTGTGGTTAATTTTATTTATTATTAATTAATTATTTAAATTTTTGGGTACACAATGTACTTAGTGATTAATTAACTTAACTAATATAAATTAAGCCTATAATGAAAGGCTATGTGGACAAAGCAAAGTTAGTGATTGGCTAAATCCTCAAAGTGGATTTTCTAAGCTTTTAAAATAAAACTAAAGATTCATTTAGGATTTAAATTCAAAGCAAGTTAAAGATACTTTCCATTTATGATTCATATCTTTCAGTTCAAATTTTAAAATTCAAAGTTTAAATCTTTTTGTCTTGAGGCATTACATTCACTTTTAGTTGCTATCTTATAAGTAAATCTAAAGTATTGTATGTGATTTGATAAAACTCTTACGCATTATTTTTCCATTTAAAGCAATCCACTAGTTAAATAATTAGAAAATTTATAACCATGGTCGAAGGTGGAACATATAGAGCCACCAAGCCATATCAAGATCTATTCCTTTATTTATATGGAATGAACATCATCCTTTAGGACACTAGTTTTAATTCCATTGCATTGGCCACTGAATACAATCACTATAATGATTTATTCTACTATGTGGAAGTGACTATAGATAGATATAGGGATGATGATGAAGGATGTAATGACATAGAAGATATGTTGGACATCCTTGCACTCAAATATTCAGGATTACATAAGGATGCATCTAATCCTAAGGTACTCCCCTACGTATACTTAGTTTACCAAATGTTTCTAAAGTCTAGGTGTGTTTATAATATGATCGTCTTTTAATTTGGGTAATGACATTACTTTCATATCTAACTAACGTTTAAGGCTTATTATGATCTTCTAGACCAGATACTATTTACACTTAAGAAGATTACACCCAATGGCTCCAAACACATAACATCAAAGAATTTTTTGAGGGATTAGGTAGAAAACAAGGGGAGGTTTATATGTAAATATAAGATCAACCAAATCCCCATCATCCAATTTAGGAAAGGAGTGAATATGGGGATGGTTATGATGAATAGACTACATGGGGATGAAGACACAAGCCACATAGATGAGAAGTGGGTTACACTTCTGTCAATGATAATAGATGATGAAAATACTCCCCCTTTGAGAGAAATCATAACCTACAACTTGGCATCTCAAATTAAGAAATCCATGGCCAACCAAGGGGATCATTTTCATATGATGTCCTACCTAGTTGATGCCATCTGTGGTACACATAAGTTCCCCAAATTCACCAATTGGGATCCAAATATGAAGTGGATATTTCTTTATGTCTTATAAAAGGTAATAATATACAAATACATGTAGGAGATGAAGGAAATTATTGAGAATTTATACCCAATTATGTATAAGTCCATCCATGAGAGGACTATGCTTAGGTTATCAAAATAAATCAAAATAAACTTAACCACCTTAGGATCCTACTAGTACTATCTAGACTACATGATGATAAGGGTATCAAGGATTAAAATATACCCCTTTAGGTTTCCTACCATAGTGCTAGACAAGCTGGCTGAATAAGAGATTACCTTTTAATTACTCACAAGAGTGGATAGATTGTGAAAGAATAAGAAATGAGGATTGGTTCATCTTTAGTTATCCAATATTGGATATTTTAAAATCTAAAATTGGAACTAATTCATTATTTCCAACAAACAAACCCTTGCATTTGACTTGGAGAGAGATACCAACAAGGAATTGGACCTTGAACATATAACATTCAAACACTACATCAAACACATCACAAATTTGATCATCACAAACCATAATGAGCCTAAAGATGAAGATAATTTATACATAAATGTTGTTAGTGACATAGAGGTGAAGTAGATTTTAAAGAATTCTAAAATCCCATAGGTTAAAGGGAGGTTGGAAGATGTAAGTTTTTACCAAGTTTTTAAACATGAGGATACTCAAACAAGAGTATAAACATCCATAGTCCATAATGCTAGTATTGAGGATCAAATTCTTATTAGAATCACAATAAATAAGAGGGGGGGTTAAATCATTGTATTGAAAACATTCATTCAATTCCACTTAAGGATACATGAACCATTCATACAAACATGAACATCTAGCATATGCAACCATACAATGTCATGACACAAGATCATGCATTGCATATGTGGAAAAACCTCAATGGGAATAAAATCCACAGATACATGAAACTATAATATAATACTATAAAATAAAAAATAATATTTAATGAATTGCCAACTCCATATGGAGCATCGACCCCAACTAGTCAAACACCCACTCAACTAGGCTTTAACAAACACCAACTTGCAAGGAGGCACCACTCCCTAGATGACTCAGTACCAAATCAACCACCTAAGAATTTTTATAACCTTAAAACAAACTTTTTTCTCATACAAAATATTATTATCACCTTCTTTACCTCTTCTCACTCTTTTATCCCTCTCAAGCTGCCTTCTATGCTTCTTCACTCAACTAGCTCTCTTCAAGATAGATTATGTCATATGACCTTTATATTCATATATAGTACCCATATTATATCTTAATGATAGTGTCTATACTCCCATATGATGGTCTCAAATACCTTATTAAACTCTTCAATGTGATATATCCTACGCTTTCACTCTCAAAATCTCTAACATCCCAATTAGGCTTATTAGGCCTTGTTCTTATACAATACTCTAGCTCACACACCTATTGGTAGGCCATATGTACTTTCACACTTAGATTATAATTAAAATATCCTAGGTCTTGTTCTTATACAATACTCTTGCTCACACACCTATTGGTAGGCCATATATAATTTCACACTTAGATTATAATTAAAATAGTTATTATAAAATTTTTCATACATGAAACAATAATTAAAATAGGTTGGTCACAAATTAAAATACCAAAACCTCTTTTAGGCCTTCATTAGTACACATTACCCTTTGATCTCCTAGGAACACTTTCAGACTCCACACACGGTAAGAAAAATTCATTTACCACACAAATAGACCCCTAATAAGTTAATTTTAGGTACATGACACTTTTTTATCTCCAATAACCACTTGAAGCATACCATTAATATGGTTTACATTAGGCCTTCACACACACAAAAAGGTATATCTCGAACAACTGAAGGTAACACATTATTTAACAACATAACCATGAAAATATATCATATAAAAAAAACTTCAAAATCTCAAAAAATTCACCAGGTTAATTATATTTCATCACACAGGGCATAGATCCTACAAAATATCTCTAGAAATCACTCATTTAGAATTTCCAATTTTCTTTGAAGACCAATCATGGTGACTCAGACCTCCAACACTTGTATAGACACATTAAATGACTTATTATGTATGTAGATGATCCTATGAGATAATTAGACCATTATAAAATAGAAATATCATATATTTTAATGGAAAATATTGTTCTTGTATACCAATCTCATGACATTATATCTCATTATTTCATCTGAAAGAGACAGGTCAACTTGTGAGCAAATTTTGTCACTATATGCATTGACCTCCAAAACTTATACAAAACATGAAAATGTCTTAAAATTCATGAAAAAAACCTATATGTACTTTGTTTCATCATCTTATCATGAAAACACATTCCTAATCATATTCTCACCATTGCTTGACTTTTTGACTATTTGCACCATTAGGCCTATTAGTGACTGACTAACTTGGAAAACCAAATTTGTACACCTAAACCTAGAATATATCCATAAAACTTAAATAACATAAACTACATGTATCAATATTCATCCTCCATCTATTTTCATACTTTAACTTGGCCAATTTTGACTGATATAACAAATATCTAAAAAAGTAACACTTTTTTGTAGGGTCTACTCACACACCAGATAAAAAAATCACACTTGGAGGTGCCTAGAAAATAAACATCTAATATCTTACCTAAGCACACCAGTCCATTCTGGGTACTTTTTATGAATATATTTAACATCAGGTCCTTAATAGGGTTCTAAAAGGGTTTAAACTTGTTTCCATTCTTAAAAATCATTCATAAAGCATAATCCCTCAATCCAAAAACAAATGTTTTTAATTTTGAGCAAGTAAATTTACACATATACCTTGAATATATTAGGTTATGATGAATTTTTTTTATGATCTAATGAGCACAAGAAAGTCCTTAGGTTGAGAACCCTTCATTTTGAGCACTTTAGAGACCTCTGAATAAATTTTCATACCATTTCCTTCATACTATGAACTCAAACTACAAGAACACACTTGAAAAAACATAAATCACCTATTAAAATACTTACATAAGATAAAACACTTTTAAAACTAATCATGACCCCTCATTAGTCCACATTCTCTCTATTTTCTTTCTAAACCTTGACTTGTAAACCAAATTAGGTTCTAAAACTAACCTTTATGCTTCTTTATATGCACTATTCACATCACTCACATACTCAAGAAACCTCTCTCACACTTAAAAATTTCCATACATCCTTTATATGCCTTGACAATAGAATATGATTCCTTATTAGGCCAAGCAAGGTCTAGGAATGGTCTAGGTACAGACTTAGTCTATAGGTATTACCCCTATAGGCTCACCTTGAGACTCTCTTGAGTGTTCCAATGCATCACATAAATTATAAAAAACCTCATACATATATTCATTCCTATGTGCACTCATCTCACCAATCCACCAAGCTCATACCTTCTCATAAGGTCTCTTCATGTCATGATTAGGCTTAGGCTACTCAAACACATGTACCTTCATGTAACCATTAGGAATTTATTGCCTTCAAATTCTCTCCTATGAAGAAATAATTCAATTAAAACACTCCATCAATTAACCTTGTCATATCAACATACTTCTAACTAGGCACACTCTCTCAATGAAATCAACATCATACAAGATGCACCTTTGACCTCAATGACAATCCTTAAAAATCTCCCCCTTTGTCATTGTTGGCAACCACTCTCAAAAACCTTCTTCCTCATTCTAAAATTTATAAACCTTTGACATAAATGAGAAAGTGATGTATTCAAATCCATGGATCACACTCCTCATAACCAAAAAACTCAACATATAGAACTATGAGTTTATGAGTCATCATACAAACATGCTCCCCATATCTCCATGCATACTTTCTTAGCACTACTCTCCTAAAATTAGAGATAATGAACTAGATAATTAGGTCCCCTTAATAACTTAACCTCCTTAGTGATTGATAGGGTCATGAACTATACCCAATTATTATTTTAGGTGTTCAAACATTGATTTTGTAAGTGTCTTGGCCAAATGTCTACAATCTAATCCTGTGTAGAAACATATTCAAGTTTGACACTTTATTCACTTACCTTCTCTCTTAGGAAATGATACTTTATAAGAATGTTCTTAATCCTTAAGTGGATTATTAGGTTATTTGAGACACTTATATCACTTTTATTATCATAATAGACAGGGCTAGGACCATCATACTCCACCTTGCACTATTTAAATGTCTATCTTATCCATAGGACTTGAGTGCAACATGAATCTTTTGCAATGTACTCAGCTTCATAAGTGGATAATGTTAATAATGGTTTATTTTTGATTATCCATGAAACTAGGCACCCACTAAAGAATAAATATCCTTCACTAGTATTCTTGCTATCATCTAGACTTATTACCTAATCTATATCTATATAGGCTATCAAATTAAACTCCTTGCTCCTTGGATACTAGAACCCAGACTCCATAGTCCCCTTGAGATACTTGAGTATCATTTTGAATGTTTACAAATGATTTTACTTTAGATATAATTTAAACCTTCCCAAAATACCTATTGATTTCATGATGTTAGGTCTATAGGCATTGGTGTATATTAAACTTCCAATCATTGACCTATATGATGTTTGATTGACCTTTAGAGACTCATCTTCCTTACTCAACTGGCACCCTATGATCATAGGTGTACTAACTACCTTGAAATATTCCATCTCAAACTTCTTAAACATCTCTCTTATTTACTTGGCTTGTGAAATGAATATACATTTTTCATATTTAGTGATTTGTAACCCAAGAAATAATGATAGTTCTCCCAGCATGGACATCTCAAACTCTTTCTTCATCTCCTCTAAAAATACCTTTATCATGTTCTCATTTTTTCCACCAAAGGTGACATCATACACATATAAAAATACTATAAACTAATGGTCATCTTATGTGTTTATGTAAAAATTACTATCTACAACTCCTCTTTTGAATTCTTGATCTAATAGATACCTATCCAACCTAGCATACCAAACTTTATGAGCTTGATTTAGACCATAAAGAGATTTTTTCAATCTAAAAACATAGTAATTGTCACATGATAGTGAAAACATCTTAGGTTTCTCTATGTACACCTCTTATTCCAAATTCCCATTCAAAAAGGTATATGATCCGGACAACTATTTAGGCGACAATTCGGGTGACAATTCCACCCTAATTGATGACAAAACTTCTGTTAGCCATAACTTTTGCACCATAGCTCCAATTGACTCACCACTTGAACCGTTGGAAATATAATAATGAGTAAAACATAGTGAGATGGCATAGAGATTTTTTAGATGATGTTTGACCCTAGAAAACCCAATGGAAGTGCCCCAAATTTCAATTTTAGTAATCCAGTCTAAAAATAGTAAGTTTCTAAAAATAGTAATTCCTCGAACTCTGTATTGTTTTAAATCTTGGAAGTCAAACCAATTAATGTCCCTCAATATTGGTGACCTTCCACATCCTCCTCATTCTTTCAAATTGTGTATAAATGAAGAGGTAACCTGAAATGTGAAGATAGACATCTCTTCCCAAAGATAAGAATATATTTGTATTGTGATCTTGAGTAATACTACATCTCTTCTTAGAGAATTCATTGTTACTATGTTGTTTTTATGCTATTGAAATATTTATCAACTAGAAATTCTGAGTTTTGGATCATTATATTTGACATCCATCTAGTATACCTTAAACCATTTAAATCTTACACATGCTAAAAATAATCTGATGGCCTCCAATCTTGCTAATGGTGTAAAGGTATCCTCAAAGTCTATCCCTTAAAATTGTGTATATCCCTTACATACCAATTTATCCTTGTTCCTAGTGACTTATCCATCTACATTAAAGTTTTTTACAAACACTCATTTTGTGTTAATGATGTTCTTGTATTTAAGCATAGGAACTACTTCCCAAGTCTAATTCTTCTCTATTTGGTATAACTCCTCATTCATTACATCTCTAAAAAATTTGTCTTTTATTGCTACTATAATATTCCTAGGTTCAATCTTAGATAATAGAGCACCATTCTCTTGATTTAGATTACTTACCACTCTTTTCATTGTTTATATACCTAAATTCTTGTTGTTAATGATTTGAGATTTAGGATGATCTATTTGATTCTATCTTGAGGGGCCTTTTGATTCATATCTCTCCTCAACTTCTTCTTCCTCCTCATCAACCTATATAATTTATTCTTAATTCTTGAAGTATAGATTCTCTAAAGTATCCTTTGATAGTGAATGTGATTTCCTTATCTTATCAATCTTCACATTGTTTCTTTCCACTATCTTCTATAATCTCTAGTTATAACATCTATAGGATGAGCTCATTAATGAGTATCCTAGGAATATACCTTCATCAGATCTAGAATAAAACTTTCCTAATTCTTCATCATCTCTTTTGATGAAACATTTTCTCTCAAACACTCTAAAGTGTTCCATACTAGTAGGTATGGCTTTTCATAATTCATAAGGAGTCGTATTGACATTAGTCCTTATCTATCCTCTTTTAAAAATGTAAACAAAAGTTATTAATACCTCAATAAAATATCCATCAAATAATATACATTAATTTAGCATATTTATATACATATATTGAACTATCTTATTCTTTCTTTCCACTACTCCATTCTGCTAAGGTGTCCTAGTTGTTGAAAACTATCTGCTTATTCTATGAACCTCATAGAAATCATAAAAATCACTAGACAAAAACTCTCCTCCTTTGTTAGGTCTTATGAAATCTATCTTCCTATTCTTCTCATTCTTAAAAAGAGACTTGAATGCCTTGAACTTGTCAAGGGCATCTAAAATTTCTTTCAAGAATGCTACCCAAGTCATTATTGTGTATTCATCCATGAGTAGCATGAATTAGATATCTCTTTGAATGCTTTAAATTAATGTAATCCAACAATGAACAATGTATATTAACTCTAAGGGTATTGTAGTTTATTAATCCTTGGACTTAAACTTTCTTCTAGTTTGCTTACCATGTTGACATGCCTTACAAAGTATGTTTATAGGTTTGGTGATCTTAAGCATGTTATTCATAGACTTATTAGTGCTTATATTGACTATATTTTTAAAGTTTATGTGACCTAACCTTCTGTGCCATAAATAAATTTCATCCATCTTGTTCATAAATTATCTCTCCTTCTTGATCTCATTTAAGATATATAGATTGTTCTTAGTCCTCTTAGAATTAGAAATTAGCCTTCCTAATTTGGCTCTCTTTATCTCACACCCTCTATCATGAAAGGTTAGTCTGTGTCCTTGATTTCATACTTGACTTAAAATAAATAGGTTATGTTTCAAACCTTATACATACAACAAATTTTATGTCTTGGTCTTCCCATTATCTAAACTCAAGATACCCTTGATAAATATATTGACAGTTATGTTGTCTCTAAATCTCATTGTTCCTAAAACATCTTTCTCTAATAATATGAACTTCTTTTTTATATCATGTCCTGTGGACTAATAAAACACTATCTATATACCATTCCATGCCTTCATCTTGAATGTGAAAGGTAGTTTGAGCTATCATAGAATCCTCTTTATTCTTTTGTTCCTCCTTAGAAAATAATCCATCTTGACTCTTGGGCTCAATATGATCACTCCTAACTTGATTTGGCTTACATAAAAATGTTTAACCCTTATCATGAAATCTAAGAGATTTATATATCTTGTTGAATCTTTAGGGATTTATAACTCTATTATAATATAATATTGTAATGTGTCCCATATTATGACAACTATAGAAAATAATATTTCTATACTTACCTCTTGACTGATCACTCTTTTTCCCATGGTCCCATGATAAATTATCAATTATTAAATTAGGTTTCATAATTGGTCTTATAATTTTGAATTATTTTGACTTTTAACACTCTTTTTAAGACTTTCTCATCTTGCTTATGATCTACTCATGCTCAACATTCAAGGAATCTAGTTCTGTCTTCAACTAGTCATACTTAACTTCCTTTGATGTAAAATTTGTATTGATACCTTCTAATTGATTATTGAGATAATTTATAGTCTTATTTTGATTCTATAAATCATCTATGGCACTTATGAGCTCAGCTTTAAGATCTACTTCAGCTTCTCCTTCTTCACTATCATAGTGGACTTCTTCATCATACATGTCTTATTCTTTTTTATCACTAGACATCTTGTGCTTCTTAGGATCACCGTCAAGCTATTAGACCTAATTTAAAGGAATAGGATCTGATACCAATTATTGTAATATAAATAACTAAGATGAGGGGGGTGAATTTTTTTAATCAAAACATTCATTTAATTCCACTTAAGCATACATGAACCATTCATATAAACATGAACATCTAGCATATGTAACCATACAAGATCATGAAATAAGATAATAGATTGCATATGTGGAAAAAATCAAGGGGAATAAAACAAAATTATCTATACAAATGGAAAAAAATAAAATAATATAAAAACCAATCTTTATTGAAGCACCAACTCGACATGGATCACCAACCCTAGCTAGTCAAACACCCACTCAACTAGGCTTTAATAAGTACTAACTTGTAAGGAGGCACCAAACCCTAGATGACTTGGTAAAAAATAAACCATATGAAACTTTTGATAAAATTAATAAAATATTGTTTCTCATATAATATATGATGATCACCTTCTTTATCTCTTCTCACTCTTTTATCCCTCTCAAACTGCCTTCTAGGCTTCTTTGCTCAACTAGGTCTCTTCAAGACAGATTAGATCATATGACCATGATATTCATATATAGTACCAATTATATATATTCATTATATTTTATATACTAAAATATTATGGTATAAAATACCTATTTTAGATCTTCCATGTGTTATTTCCTATGCTTGCACTCTCAAAATATCTAACATCCCAATTAAGCTTATCAGGTCTTGTTCTTATACAATCCTCTAGCTCACACACCTCTTGGTCATCCATTAATATTTTAAAACTTGTATTACCATTAATTTTTTTAATATAACACATTTAATACATGAATAAATCATTAAAATAGGTCATTCACAACTTAAAATACCAAAACCTCTCTTAGACCTTAAGGAGACCTAATTCAATTAGGCCTTCATTAGTACTCATTACTCTTTGATATCCTTGGAAAATTTTAAAAATAAAAGAATATAATAAAAATTTAATATAAAACTAAAATATAATCATAGTAATATCATATTAAGTCCATGAAACTTTTTGTCTCTAACCACCACTTAAATCACACCATTAGTACTATTTGCATTAGGCCTTCACACATAGAGAAATGACTGTCTTGAACAACTGAAGGTAACACATCATTTAACCAAACAAAAATGAAATAAAATAAAATAAACATAACCTTAAATATGAAAATGTGAATTATACTTCATCACATATGGAATAGATCCCCCAAAACACCTCTGTAACTCACTCACTCAAAACTTCTAGTTTTATTTAAAGACCAGTCATTGTGACAAAGACCTTCAACACATGTATATGCATATTAAATGAATTATAATCCATGTATAATATCCTATGATATCATTATACCATTATTATATAGAAATATATTATTTTAAATGTAAAATATTAGTCTTATAGACTAATCTCATGATCTTATCTCTCATTGTCTCATATGAACCAGATAGGTTAACTTCTGAACAACTTTTTCACTATATTCAATGACCTCCAAAATTTTTAATAAAAATAAAAATTTATTAAAAGTCTTAAACAATGTATATATTTACTTGGTTTCACCATATTATCATGAAAGCACATTCCTAATCATCGTCTCACTATTGCCTGAGTTTTTCACTATTTACACCATTAAGCTTATTAGCAATTGACCAAATTGGAACATAAAATTTATATAATTAAAGATGTTAACCTATATAAAAACATTAATTAACATAAAATTCATGTCCAAATAATCATCCTCAATCCTTTTTATACTTTGAATTGGTCAACTCTGACTGCTACAACAAAGCTCTAAGAAATTAACACTTTCTTGTATGGTCTAATCACACACCTAAAAACTCAATCACACCTAGAGGTGACTAGGAAAGTTTAATACAAAATAAAATATATTACCTATGCATAAAAATCCATTATAGGCACTTTTTATCAACATCTTCAACATAGGGTCCTTATTGGGGTTGTAAGAGGGTTAAAACCTATTTCCATTCTTAATAATCATTTATAAAGCATATCCCCTAAATCCAAAAAAATGACTATAATTTTTATCTATAAACCTTCCAAATATACCATGAATATATTAGGTTCCCATGAAACGGTTTTAAGAGCTAATGATCACAAGAAAATCCTTCTTGGGTTGAGAACCCTTCATTCTAAGCACTTGAAAGACATCTAAACAGCTTTTCATCCCTTTTCCTTCATACTATGACCTAAAACTACATGAACACACTTGAAAAAACATAAATAACCTTTTAAAATTATTATATAATATCAAACACTATTAAAACTGATCATGACCATTTATTAGGCCACATTTTCTCTCTCTTTACTTTCTATACCTCGACCTATAAACCACATTAAGTCTTAAAAATAACCTTAATACCTATTTTCATGCAATATTAACATCAATCACATAATAAATAAACCTATCTCATGATTAAATAGTGACATACATCCTTCATATTCTTTTAAAATAGATCATGATTCCTCATTAGGCCAAGCAAGGTTTAGGAGTGGTCTAGGTACAGACTTGGTCTAAAGGTCTTACCCCTATAGGCTTATCTTGAGACTCTCTTGATTGTTTCAATGCCTCAAATACATCATCAAATAAAATCATACATCCATTCATTCTTATGTGCACTAATCTCACCAATATACCAAGCTCATACCTTCTCACAAGGTCTCTTCATGTCATGACTAGGATTAGGCTACTCAAAGATCTATAGCTTCATGCAACCATAAGGTATATTTTTACATAAAATTTTATCTTATAAAAATATAAATCAATGACATCACTCCATTAGATCCACTTGTCATATCAACATGCTTCCAACTAGTCACACTCTCTCAATGACATCAACATCCTGCAAGATGCACCTTTGACATCAATGACAATCCTCACTAAGGCCAACTGACCCCTAGCTTAGTTGGATAATACTATAGGAATTATATCATAATTTGGAGAAAGGATGAGATAATATAGGAAAACATATTTATCATGATTATATTTTGGGAGAAACATCTAGCATCCCATCCCAGACACAAAAGATTACTTTAGTAAAGGTAAGACCTTCAATAGAGGTAGTATTTACACCTAATCCAACACTAATAACTTTAGCATTGGGGTTGACTCACTTGATTCTTGCTATAGAGGAAGTAGATATAATAGGTTAGGAGTGTGTTTATTTACCTCTTTAATTATTAGACAACTAACCCTTGGGCATATTCTATGAGCCCCCAATACTAGACCATATGAACCTCTTATCGTACTGGCCCCTCACTAAACCTATAATTATACCTATAAATACGACATTACCCACTATCAACCCTTTAATCATATCATCCACTTCCAAGGTCTCAATAATGGCTAATTTGCCTATAATTGTTTTTAAGCCTATACCTAGGCCTAGTACCTAATCACTAAAGAGAAGGCCCATTATCATCATCCCACAAGTTCTTCTATTCCTAACTAGTGATTTATCTAGAACTATCTCTCCATCTTCAAGAATGACACATCCCACTTCATCCCCTAGTTTTGCATTTGTCCTAGTAACCTTCATAACTATCTCACAAACATCTACCTTCTAAGGATTAACACTTGCTCATTAATAAAATCCATGTACATAACCTTTGAGTGGTTCTTTAGACAAATTGTGGATTAAAAAAATTCAATTAGCTACACTGGAAAACCAAGATTCGGTCATAGTGGACCCTCCATAGGCCATGTTGGAATTTGACAAGAAGGTTGGAGCTATGAAGAGGTTAACCAAGTGGAAGTTCACCCATCCAGACCAAATTTTTTTATATGAGTTAGATGATACATTATTTTATATGATCAAGAAGAAGAGATCTAGGCCTATCCAACAAAAATAGTATGGAAAGGACCCCCTCTCAACTCTAAAGGCATATGGTGATGTAGTTGCTAAATTGATAAAAGGAATATAACAGACATCAATTGACCTAGAGTAGCAACATAAATCCACATTTATAGAGGAAAATATAAGCAAGGTAGATTGGTTTTTGGAAGTGATGTTTGATACATTAAACACTTTGGCCCAATATAAGGTAAAAGGAGATGAAATCTACAATAAGATCCTAAAGGTAAAAGGTACATATGGGCCATATGATAGAAAGATAATAAACTTGGTAAAGTCAATTAGAATGAATTTTTTTCAAGATTTGAGCCTGATCCCCTTGAAGGACTTGAACATTGATTAGTAATATATAATTGGCATAAGGAAATCATAGACTAGTGGATTAATGAAATGAAATCCCTAGGCTAGTCTCTCACCTAACAGGGTGATAGAATCATAACTCTACTAAAGGAGGATAATATAACATACCTTGACAATAAAGATGGTTCCATTGTTAGCAAGGATGCCTTCAGATCCCAACTACAAAACTTTATTTTAAACTTCATAAAGCAAGCCATGGCCAAGGGAGTGACTTTCGAGCATGATATGGTAGACTTAGTTTCATCTACTAACCATAGGATAGAAAAATTTGTGGCAATAAATGAGGATATATGACCTCTCTTGAGTAGGAATGATGCAATGGTAGGTATTATAATCAAATTTTTAAAATAGCCTATTATGGATATAAAACTAATTGGCAATGATTACAAGAGATGTTCTGAATCATGGAAAGTCCTAATAGAATATGAGAAATAAGTAGACAATAGGCCCTAGACTATCATCATAGGAACCTAAATCTCATCAACCCCTCTTATAATATATTATTCTATGGAAAAGCTAGGAAACACTCCTTTAATTACTATGGATTTACTATTATCTTCTTCTATATTAGGGGTTTCGTTATCAACCACACAATAGGATCTCAACCCAACACTTCAAGAATGAGATATCCATTTATTGGGCTTTTTATTGATAAAAATCATGTCCTAATTCCCTTGAATGCATTGTAAAATATTACCTTACTTGATTAGGGAATATTATCTAGTTTTAGGACATTAGGGACCTTTTTCACTGACATGTGTCATATATCTGGTTCTCTTGTGATTGTATTAGGTATTATAAAACCTCTATATAGGGGTTTTATCCCTTAATTGTACTTTAATTTTTTTTTATGAAATTAATGAAAAGAGATATAAGAATTCATATAATTTTCCCACTATTTCATTATTTGCATATGTTCTTATTTCTCAAGCTTTGCTAATAAAACATGATTTCATTTCTTCAATGGTTAAATTTTATAATAGTGTTTTGAATATATCTTGTTAGTTTGTGATTTTAACCATGCTGACAAAGTCTATTATGTACTCTCTATTTTCCTTATATTATGTTAATGAATGTGCTTAAAGAAATTTGTTGTAGATAAATATTTTAAAGCATATTTTTCAGATATATGCATCATATTTACCATAGAATCCCTACTGCATTAATGATATTCTAAGTCTAGCACATGATACCATAGATGTTAGTTTTATTTGAAATACTATTATAATAACTAAAGGAGATATGTTGGTCTTTATTATTACAAAGAAAGCCTTATTTTTTCTCTAACTTGATCCCCCTTTTGAACTTTTCTTAACATGAATCCCTTTAGATTAATGATTAGTGTGAATATCCATTTATTTGTTTAAAGTTTGGGCATAAATTGGAAAAATACAATAACAATTTTATAACATAATAACACAAATAAATTTTAGATAGACTGTGTTACTACTAAGTTCTTATTGTCCCTATAGTAGGGTCTACTTGTAGAATAAATGTGGTGGCCACATAATCATTCCACAAAAACTGAATTAATCCCTAAGGTCTTCTAATACCTACACTAAAAAATAAAAAATATTCTTCTTCTATTAGTATTATATCCTTGACATTGATATACATCAACACAAACTTGTTTAAAAATTGTTACATGTTTTGATTTATATTTGTTTGATATTCTTTTAACAAAGATATATGCAAAGAGGAAGATTGGGGATAAAGTATCCTAAAGAGTTTGATTTGATTAATTTTTTTTGATATGCAAGAATAAAAAACAAGGAGTGAGGTGATTACATATGCTTGATATGTTGTGGAAGTGAAAAATATGATGACATACTTATGACAATGGAAGATGAGGCTAGATAGGAAGAAAAAAGACAAAAAAGGGATAAAATAAGTGATTGTAGGTGAAACATTGGGTGGGGTGGATAAATAAATAATATGTAGGGGAAAATTTTAATTCATTTTCATTTTTTCCACCTATTATATTTGTTTTGTGCTCTGTATTTTAAAAATAACTTGAGCTAATATGGATTGTATCCTAATTGATGAGCACATAGTGAGTGAGCATTAGATGCCAGAGGGGGGCATGAAACTATTAATAAATGTTTTTAGTTCATGAAATTTTGTTTTTTGGATAATAAATGTATTAAAAGTGGACAAAAATGAATTCATTTCTCCTCTAGTAGTGATTTCATTGTCAAAAATGATGAATTTATTATGGAAAATGGTGAATTCACAAAAGAAAATAATGAATTTGTCAATAGTGTTGAATTCATTATGGATAGTGGTGAAGAAATTTATATTAGTGGACAACTCATTATAAAGAGTGGTGAAATCATCAACAATAGTGAATTCATCATGAAGAGTGGTGAATTTGATATAATTAGTGGTGGATTCATTTTGGGGAATGATTTTTGTGAGCATTAATTTATAAATAATGTTTTTGTGGTTTTTTATGGAAAATTAAACTAAGTATGCATAAGTTTTGGTGGTTTACAGGAATGATTACCAATCATTATTGCATGAAATAGGTGTTCTATGGCATTAAAGTTGAGAAGTGGCTTCATAGATTGTGAGGTCATGATACATGATGCCATTGGGCTATCATATAAATATGAGATGATAGATACTATGATGATAGGGGAATATTGATGACATTAGTAGAGCGATAACACTCAAAGATGAGTACCTTCCATCTACCAACATTAGATATGATAGTCACACTATAGGATGTTTAGAGGATGTTTTGTATCTTGTTAGGGGTATGATGGTTTATTAAAGGGAGACTACATAGGTATTATCACTAGATAGATTTTTGGGGATGAGATAATCCTAATGATATGTTCATTGATTTTTTTGGATGAATTTATGATAGGAGGGGAGATGGATCCATTGGATCTAGTTTTTATGGCTATTGTCAACCACATATTTCTACCTGATAAGAGTGGGAGGCTATTTATAATTAGGTAATTAGGTATTTTGGATGACATGTTTGAGTTCACTATTGAGTTTTCATGGGGTATATATGTGTTGACACACTTATAAATATAATTCATGTAGTGAAATACAAGAAGGGGAAGATTATTGGGTCTCCCAAATTAGTACATGAATGGGTGTGGGAGTACATAACCCTTGGGTGATCATTTAGATAGTTGTGGGTGAGGGATAGTGAGGGTTAATTTTATTATAGATGGAATATGATAGTGACCATCCAATGATGAAAATTAGGGGATTTAGGGTACTATAGGAGGGTAATGGATGAGTTTACTCCATAGGATATCACATGGAGGCCATATAGGGAGACATACTTAGTATGGTTGGATGGTATTATGTATTTGGATTATGTAACTACTATAGATACTAAAACTTAATATTTATAGCATCTCAATATTTTACATTTTAAAAATATAAATCAAGGCTATGCCCTTTAGCTCTAAACCTCTCTACTACTAAAAGTCTTACATTCACCATCTCACTATGTCTAAATACTTATCTCTTAATTTGATCCATATCATTATAATGATCCAAGTATCTTATACTACGCACAAATCTTAAAACTTTATAAACATCCTTCATTATCAACTTTAGATTCATACTTATTTTATATCCTTATGGTCACTACCAGACATAAAGGGACACTATAATCTATGGTTGGGTATATTTTCCAAAATCAATCCAATATTAAAATGTTTCAAAACCTATGGGTTAAATTATTTATCTTACTAAATCCTACTTTGAGATGTTCTCTAAAGGTGTGGTATAAATACAAGAGTAATCTTATTAATCATCTAAAATATACCAAACAAAAACATACTAAATCTAAATCAATCAACTACACAACCAAGATATTTTATCATATTCATCCTTATTTTTATATCAAACATAAGAATAGTCATATTATGGATTTGAAGCATTCAAATAGTATCCCATGAATGATAGTTGTCAAGCTACAAACTAGATCACTACATACATAATCATATAGTATATTTCACCCTTGTGAACAAAATTTGTCACACATAATGGAGAACTACATAAGTATGAGTCCCTCATTTAAGTATTATCTATGTAGGAAATACCCATTAATAGAGGGGTCTTTGGGTCAACTCAACACCATGATCCCACTAACCCATTTTTTAGAAAACTTATTTTAAGGGTGAAGAAAAGTGAAGAGATAGGGTTTGATCAATCAATGAAGAGTGATAGCCTATACCCCATATCTATATAAACCAATAGAAAGTTAATAAAAAACAAAAAATAATTAATTTATCTATATCCATATCCAATAATTATTCTATATTTGACGCTTATGTTATAGTCATACACTAATGTCGATGATGTCTAAATCTATTTGTAGTGTCCACAACCACATAAGTGTAATTTAAAGAACATAATGACTGATCCATAATAATGATCCTAGATATTTACACATATTTATAGTTCATATCTTCATGTGCATAGTAAACTAACTAAGTATAATTGTTTCTTATTTATTATAATATATTTCAATAGTTATTTACTATTTTTAGTAATCTTAGTTATATAAATTTAAAATATATTAACCTTATACACATAATAAAAAATATAGGTTAAAAATTTGGTGAACCCAACCTATGATATCAAAACCCTAGTTTGACCTAGGGATTTTTTATTCACTATTTACCTAAATTCTAATTTCTGATTTCAAAGTTTTTAAAATTTAGAAATCAAAATTTATTTTGCATAAGATCATGTTTAATATGGATACATCCATTAATTATGTAATTATACAATATGTAATTATGGTCATGGTTTGTTATGTTAAATTAGTCAGTGATATAATCAAAAGAAATAACAAAATTGGTCAACAAAAAGAGAGTGTTTTAAAAAAGATTAAACTTTAATTTCTATCTACAACTCTTTTGTCATAATATAGAGATGGTTTACCTATGCCAACATGTATTCTCCCAACCATTTGTACCTCCTAGATCCTATTCAAGTGAGAACTACCATCCCACACCCATAATTTTTCCATGGATTATATTAGATTCTACGATCCATGTTGTCACTACATGAACATGTAAGGGTGCACAAAATTTCCCACCACATGTTAATATGCAAAAGGTTTATCCTAAGTCTAAACTAGTGATTAAAAGTAAAGGATATGATATCATTAATCAATTGAACAATACACATTCTAAGATTTCAATCCTTGAGATTTTAAAACAATCTAATATCTATAAGGAAATCTTTTATGAAGCATTGCATGAAACACAAGTACCAAGTGATTAAAACCAACTTAAATTGAATATATTAAGTAATATCTAAAAAATAACACAAATTTGATTACCTTTGCTCTAAAATATTTACCATTGAAATATGTTATTAACTAAGATTTCCATTTATTCATATAAGTGAATATGCATAAAAGGGGAATCAAAATGGTGCTAATTGATAACAATTTTGGTTTAAATATTTGTTAAATTTTTTTATTAACCACCATGTGTATTAGAAACAATATTATTCAAAATTTAAACATAAATATCATAGGATTTTATAATTTATGTATCCCTTTAATTAGAAAAATCACATTAGATGTGACACTAGGAACAAAAATAGTTCCAACTTCATTCCATGTAATGTATCATTGTATTATAACTTAATTTTGGGTAGAACTTAGATACACACAATGGAGGATATCCCATCTAATTTACATTGATGTATCAAATTCATCTATTATGGTACCTTATTGACAATGCCTATAGATGATGAACCTTTCATATTATTTTGAATGTTAGATTTTGACATGTAAGGGGGTCCAAAACTCATACCACCAAATAAATACATTACAATTGAAATCATACTAACTTATGATATGGGAGAATCAAGAAAATCAACTCATTTACCTCAAGATACTTGTAAGTCACTAGATATTGAGGTGCACATGGATACAAAATTAGAATGAGAACCATTCTGACCTTATCCAATAGGGACCCTATCTAATAAGATTATGTATATTGTGTACCAAATGATCTAATGATACCAAAAAATAATAAAATACAAAATATGATATTCCTTTATTGGTTAACACTAGGAAACATAGTGTAAAAACTTTAGATTACTATGATAAATGTGATGAAATTCCTCATAATATGATGGATGGATAATTTGAAAAACTTAATTTTGATCCACTTAATCATCTTTCACTTAACCTATTCACACCTAAAGGTCATCATGGTACATACAAGATAAATTCATCACTAGAGGATACAAAGGCATATTTATATAAGAGTAAGGTAAATTTTTTAGATGAACATTTAAATTCTTATTATTCAATCCATCTCTTTTGGATATAAATATTAATTATACCTTGCAAAGGAAAAATACAACTCTATCATGTCAATAACATGGAATCTTCACATAAGCCTCCATATTAAATTTTATAGATAAAAGTAAGATAAGATGTACTGAATATAATTATGTCTATGTTACTTGATAATAAGATGATAGTTTTAGGTCCTAATAGACATATATAAATCAACATACTTAGTAATAAACAAGGGTACCCATATTAAAACTATCATTAGATCATTGGACATAATACAAATCAATGTGAAGCATTGTAGAACTAAATTCATAAATATAGAGATGAAGGACATATAATGATAATACCTGAACAACATAAAAGACCTCCAATTTTTGATATTTCAAAAGGAAAAAGTGTAATGAAGCATACTTATAAAAATACACTCCTCAAAGATATAATCATTACTAAAAATAGTGATGGGGTCTATTATCCACATCAAAAGGTTGATATACACAATTAGGATATACTTTGCAACACCACATTATTCCAAGATTTGGGACATAATATTGATGATTTACATTACTATCCACTAATACCAAACTCTTTGAGACACATCATAATACTCATATCATGTGTATGTAAGGATCTTTATACTATAATCTATGTTTTGAATCTAAAAACAAACATTACCTTTCATCTTGTTCAATATTGGTTTTCTGATATGAATGCAACTAATTTAAATTTTAAGGGGATTATGGAGTTTAAAACCCTAGGTTGTTAAAGATCTAGAACCATAAACTAGGGAATAAATATTCAATAAATACAACCAACAATTTTTAAAATAATTGACCTAATATACTTATTCTAAAAATATCAATGAACTATATAAATATGTACTTAGATGGAAACTAACTGATATGAATAGTTGATAGGATAAAAACTAGTACAAATACTAGGTAGTGTGTCATCAATGACAATCTAAATTTTAAACTCCTCCTAGACTTAACACAATCCTTTATATAGTAGTGCACTACACTAGTGTCCTCTGGGGTGTGATAGTGTACCTTTAAGGTAGATATTATGAGATTTTGGGTAGACCTTTACCTTGAGTTTGAGATGCATGTGCCTATGTGCCTAAGTACTAGATAATTTTATTTTATCTATTTTTGATTGATTTAGAATGTAAAATTGTATACCTCTATGTTATTATAATATTTTAGGAGCAAAAGTAGAAAAAGTGTGATGTTAGCTAGATAGGATGGATTTGACCTCAAAAACTTGATGTTTTGAGAGTTGCATACATACCAATAACTTAAGAGAGGATCAATCTCGATGTAGTTCTCTCAATCTAAGTGCTAGTACAAGTGCAAGCGAATGCTAGTATGAGTGTCATCTTGAGTGATTTAAATGTGTTCTAAGATTGGAAATTTGAGTAATTTGAGGTTAGGATTTTTGTAAATGGTTATATGTATAAGTATGGAAAAATAAGTATTAATGATCTTGATTTACACAACTTATCTCTGAGATTGTTTGTGTGTTTTTGCATATGATTTCCATCTAGTGGGTAAAGGGATAAAATTGGTGTATATATATTGAATTGGTGCTTTTTGAGATGTGTAATAGCTCCAAGCTAACCCTAAGGTTTATTTATAAATTAAAATATGTCCATTGGAGGAGAAAAGAGGTAAGGGATAATAAGGCGGTCCTTTGGTTACTAACATAATGTGCTAGTGTCCAAACGGTTATTTTAGTGTCTAGGTGGTAGAATATTGTTTATTAGGGCATTATATTACTAGGATATGGTATTTTATTACTCTTGGTACATCTTGGGATGGGTTAAATCTGCATAAAATATGTATAAAGATCTAAATAGGCCCTAAGATAGGTCTAGGGCTAAACTAGGGATAAGGTGGTCTTAAGTGACACTCATTACACTCAAGTGACATTATATGTGACTAAATTTACCCCCCACTTTATTATATAAATGTATAAAAAAAATGACTAAGATAAAGGAAAAATAAGTGTAGCTAGACTTATATGTGAGATGAAGCCTATGAATCTAGGTTTGAGTTTATGAAGCATGCTTCATTGCATATCTTGAAAATAAGACATGGATGAATCAATCCTTAATTAAGGAATATAAAAAGTAAAAAAAATAATAAGTAAAGAGATAATAGAGATTAAAGGAATGAATACACCTCATTTGTTATGTGAACTAACGTAAAAACCTAGTGACATCTTGTGTGTCTAACTAGTGATCAAACCAGTGAATAACTCAGACTGATCTGATGGATTATTCAATCCCCATTTGTTGGTATCTCAATAACTCAATATAATTTTTAATCTATAATTTATAACCCCTATTTAATGGATCATAATATTTGAATAATTTTTTTTGGATTAATGTCTTGTCCAACCCTCATATGTAGGTAGCTCAAGAATTCAAGTAGGCTATGACTCCATCCTTGCATACCCATGTGTAGTAGATGCATATATGAATAAAAATGTATGATGTAATTTAAGCCATGTGATGTAACTAAAACTATGTAGGATAGATTTAGTGTCACTCAGAAACTTTGAAATGTAAAATAGCTTAGGGGCCACTTAGGAACTCGAGTATGTAGCTTAAGGACTACTCGATAATGCCAACTGATATATATGGAATAAGGCATAAATATGGTGTGAACCTAGTGAAAATGGTATATATAGTATATAATGTGGATAATGACATGAATTTTTCCATTCCATCTAATAGCACTAGTGTCAAAATTGATCATGTGGAAATAATGTGCCATGTACATGCCCCCAATTTTGTTATGTATGTATATGTGTTATGGACTAATTTATAGTAATATATATTTGAGAATATCTGAAACTAAAATGGGAGTGATCATTCTATGAATTATTCCCCCAATTTGAGCCAATTGGTATGATTCTATGTAAAACTAAGAATAAAATAAGCATAATTGATAATCTGTGATTGATATTATGTAAACATGTATCATAACTATTGTATGTTTATAGGAAATATGGATTTTAATATTTATAGAGCTAATGGATAGTAGCATGGTCCCTTGGATATTAACACACTATGCTAGTTACTCTATGACATTCTAATGTCCAACTATATTGTTTCTATGTAAACTAAAAACTGATCTATTTTACTATGTTTTGTGTGCAATCAGATGGCTTGATATTTGTGATAAACCCCTATGAATTACCCATATTTTGAGGGGAGTTATTTAACCTATGCAATTATTATCCTCAAAATAAAATCTATGCATCATATATGTTATACTAAAAATGTATGATATTTATGTTATAAAGTAGTATAATATGTATACATGACATCAAAATGTGAGATTGATTGAATATAGGTTGGAAATGTAAGATTTATGTTATCTAGTATTCACAAGGTTGTCAAGATAGGTATAAAAATGTAGGCATGTATATGAATAACAAATATGAATACAATCTATGTAAATTACTTGGGGGATGGGGCATGATGTACATCAAGGAACCTAAGAAGGAATGGGAGATGCATGAGGTCCCTCATGGAATAAAAAAGTGTGTGTAATAAGAAAGAGACAAGTGTGATGGCCATGATTCAAACTTGAAAGCATAGATACAAACACATGAGGTATGAAAAGTATGATAAAGAACCATAATAAAAGGGACATGGGAACATGCCACTAAGTATGAGAAAGAGAATACATAAAAGGACATGTTAAAATGTCCATACATGTATACAAAAAGCAAGGTTGTATTAGATACACATGAAAGGATATGTTCAAATGTCTACATGCAGAATAAAAAAAGCACACACAAGGACATGGGCACATGTCCAAACCATACACATAATGGAAAACTAGTGTCTTATAACGCTTGAACAACATCATATTCAAATTCCCTCTAGTAGATGTATAAACAAAGAAACATAATAAAATATAAAATGAGAAAGATATAAATGAAAGTATGCATGAACATGTGGTACAAATATATATAAAAGAAAATATGCATATAAGCTTAGTCTATAATAGTAGTAGTTGGCAAAAAATTATGTAGTGTAGAATGATATAACTTGGTAAAGCATAAGATGTGTATATGATGCTCCTAATGGGTGAATTTATCAGTGCTCAATCTATGTATCTATTTAAAAGTCCCAAGTGGATAGATAGTAGCAAATATGGATCTATGTGTTGGATATGAGTCTTGTAAGAATATAAGAACACTTAAATAAAATAAGTGAAGCATGTATATATTATAAAACTAAATTACACTAACATAAATAACATATGTAGTGCCTAAAAAAATATAAGGAATGTAACATGGGAATGCATAAAATCTATAATTTTTGTGTTTTGTGATAATTATTTAAACATTTTTGTAGTTTTGAATATGTTATATTATTTTTTTATTTTTTAAATGCAATCTATGTATAAGGAGAGAGATACTACTAACTGATGAGTCTCATAAGAGACTCGCAATCAATGTGTTCTATATAGAATAGAGGAAGAGTGATGATGCATGTTATGTGATGAGGTATCTAAGATTAGAGAATTATATGTAACAAGTGATCTATAGATGAAAATATCTATAGAGTGGGGCTATGAATCTATGGATCTAACTAAATGGGAACCCTTTTGTTATAAGGAGATGTAACTAGAGTGGATGCTCAATGCTATAACATTGATCTATGTGGTAATGGGGTATAAAGAGGCTCTCTAGAATCCACAACATGTCTTTGATGCACAAGTATCTCTAATATGTCAGGTACCCATAGAACAACAAACATGCTCTGGTACCAACTGATGGGGAATCCAAGAACAAACACACATATTCTAATCCCACTTGTTAGGATCTTGCTCCTCAGAAAGGGCACAATATGATTACCAAATATAAGCAATTAAACATGTGGAATTATCCAGAAGTACAAGTAACTAGAATTCACAAATAGCACAGAATATGAGAGATAATATACACACTTATATATTAATACTTATATAGAAAAGAATACAATAAAGAGCCGCCACACTCTTCCACCTT
The DNA here is from genome assembly GCA_037957365.1 of Torreya grandis. Lineage (NCBI taxonomy): Eukaryota > Viridiplantae > Streptophyta > Pinopsida > Cupressales > Taxaceae > Torreya > Torreya grandis. The sequence continues at coordinate 648,645 of JARHVA010004757.1, forward strand.
ACAGAGGCTTCCCACACCTCAAGTGTACAGTAATTCTTCTTCAAAACACTCTCCTACCAAAAACAGTCCCAACACACAACTCACACATAGAATTGGTCTTCACCTCTCTAACCAGTCAGTAATAACCCTGCCATTACACCAAGCACTCAAAAGTACTTCAAGTAGATCTTCTCATGAACCTGTAACTTGCAATTTAATAGACCATACTTACATGTAGATCTCCTATGAGCTTGCAAGAACCTGAAACTCAATGATCTTATGATGGAAGGATCTTCCTTGCCTTCCTTTCTAGCTCATCAGTGGAACTAGGAGAAACACACACTTTGTTTTCTTCACTAGCACCCTTTACAATACATGCCAATGGGTCTATAAATAGATCCCAGACTTAAAAAATAACTTAGACTTATATTTTACTAATAATAGACACGCAGCTCAAGACTCAAAATAGCCTTTACATGCAAACAACCCATTCAACTAACTAACTATTTGTGCAACGAACAGTTCTAGAACACACAGGCGACCGACGTTAGTCCCTATTTAATTGGTGCTGACCGATGTCAGTTGACTCCATGCCGATGCCAGTTGCCTTCTACTTCATCTTGACCAATGTCGGTCATACTGCCGATGCCGATACTTTTGGAACTTCAGCATCCTCCTCCATGTCTGCATAGTTGAAGCTTTTAGATCCACAACCTAACAATCTTCCACTTGGAGATAAATAGCTACAACTGTACTTGTACTTATACACCATCTAGTTTGTTTCCTTGGCTTTGTATCCCTCTTCAAGATCACCCTTGAAGACCAGCCACCACAAAACCTATGGTGCACAACCTATCATCCAAATTACCTGCCACATCCGCATCTAAAAACCATGTAGAAAATAACTTAACCCTACATAGCATGTGCACCTATTACTGGTCCCTCTCAAAATCCACTGAACTTCCCTTCAATGCTTCTTTCTTAGATTGGCTCCAACTTTCTAACACCTCCTAATACTTGGGAAAACTCAGGTTTAGTACACATGTACTCAACCTCATTATGTGAATCAAGACACTATTTTGTGAACTGTCCAACCATCAGTGTGCTAACCGGTCTCACACAATCATCCTGAAACAAAGTCAACCTATGACCTTCCATGTCCCTAGAACACACTCATGCCAAATAATCTTACTGCTCCCAGATTCCTCATGACAAATATCTGAACTAGCTTTACCTTTAGTTCAACATCTCCTTATATTTGTAACCCTACTACAAGCACAACATACAAAAATATGATAATGTAGCTAATATTATCCAACCTGATAAAGAGAAACACAATGATCAAACCTCCATTGTCCTACTGCTTAATCAAGACCATATACCCTGGCCTACCATCTCACGTATCCATTTCCGCTCTTCTTTATCCTGAACATCCATTCATCTCTCAGTGCTTTCTTCCAGCTGGCAACTCCACCCAAAACTCTCGTTTGGTTCTTCTCTAAGGAATCACATCCTCATCCATGCCAAGCTCCCACTATTTCCTGGATCTACCTATTCTGCTTCTTTAACAACTTCCTAGTTATTTACCATCAGTGAGCAACAAGTAGTGTAAAGAAGGGAAATAACGAATTTGAGGCTTACTTACCCTTTAAGTCCTCCATATGGGTGCTTGAGACTCCTTGACAGCTTGTTGTCCACCCAAAATCCATCTCAGTGAGCGATGCCGGTCACATCTCAGTCTACACCTGACCGATGTTGGTTTCATGTGACTACCTCATCACTAACATCAGTTCCCCCTGACTGACACTGGTGTTTATCTGCCCTGAGTCATCAACATCGGGTTGCACAAAGCCGATGTCGGTCCCTGTCTGGATGTCGAGGTCATTTTTCTAACCGACTTTGGTCTTTGTGTTTTTCTTGTGAGAATTGACTTTTTCCTGTGAGCTCCTTTTAGATCAAACCCTTGTCCAAATCACCCTTGCTCTGCTTACAATTCCTTAGCCCATGTGACTGATACCTGTCCGTCATCTTCTCCTTGAAAACCAAGGCTTTCTTGCTCTTGTCATGAACATTGGATTCCTCAAGAAACATTACCTTCTTCTTCTGCATATAGAAACCTCGATCTGTGCTCTTCAAATCTAAAAGCATACCCTTTGACTCAAGAACATGCATCTCCTTATTATTTATGTGACCAAGCCTATTAAGCCACATCTCCGAATCTACAGCTGAAGTAGATAACCCAGAAAGAGAATCAGTAATACAAGTAGATAGATAAAGTGTACCTACTTTCTTACCTCTTGCTATAACAAGTGCACCCTTGGTAACCTTCCAAGAGTCTGCTGTGAGAGTTACTGTGCAACCCTCATCACCCAAACTTCTTATAGAAATCAAATTCCACTCCAGAATTGGGACATGCATGACCTCATTTAACACCCATGTGTTACCTATCTACAATTTCAGCTTCACTTTCCCTTTGCCAACCATCTGACAAGGCTTTCCATCCCCTAAACAAATTTCTCCAAAGTCTCCCTGGACATACTCATGAAAAAATTCCCTATTTAGGGATGCATGAAAAGAGGCACCAAAATCTAAAACCCAAGATTCTACTTTATCCAAAGAACATACCAGAGCATCCTGTGCAATGAACTCTGTAACATCTACTTGTTCTTCATGTCCTTCATGCTGATTTGCTACCAACCAACAATCTTCTTTTCCCTGCTCTTTCTTTTCACATTTCCAGTAGGTTATTCTACCATACCTAGACTTGGACCTCCTGCTATTAAACTTCTCCATTCTTAGCTTACTGTCTTCTTCCATTGCTCTACTCCCACTCAAAAAAAAATCCCTGTGAGTAACCTGTAATCAAAACACACTAACCAGATCTGATACAACATGTTAGTATCCCAACCAAAAGCTCTGATACCACTTGTTGGTATCAAGCTATGAGACAACAACCTTGCTTTGATACCACTTTTCAGGTACCCCAAGAACAACAAACATGCTCTGGTACCAACTGATGGGGAATCCAAGAACAAACACACCTATTATGATCCCAATTGTTAGGATCTTGCTCCTAAAAAAGAGCACAATATGATTACCAAATATAAGAAATTAAACATGTGGAATTATCCAAAAGTACAAGTAACTAGAATTCACAAATAGCACAGAATATGAGAGACAATATACACTTATATATTAATACTTGTACAGAAAAGAATACAATAAAGAGCTACCACACTCTTCCACCTTACAGAGGCTTCCCACACCTCAAGTGTACAGTAATTCTTCTTCAAAACACTCTCCTACCAAAAATGGTCCCAGCACACAACTCACACATAGAATTGGTGTTCACCTCTCCAACCAGTCAGTAATAACCCTGCCAGTACACCAAGCACTCAAAAGTACTTCAAGTAGATCTTCTCATAAACCTGTAACTTGGAATTCAATAGACCATACTTACATGTAGATCTCCTATGAGTGTAGACACTGAAATTGTGTCTACTCCCTTGGTCATTCTCCTCGTCCTCTCCCCCCTTGGTCCCCTTCATCCACTTAACCACTCCTAACCTATGTCTTATTAATTTAAAATAATTATCTTATTTTAAGTTAATAATTCTCTATCCCTTGCAACCTCACCACCCTAGGATGCCCTTCTTTGGATTCCCTTCATCCCCCCATGACCCATTTATGGCCTATTCCTCATTCTCCCACACCTATTTAGACCCTCTCGACCATTTTCCCATGGCCCTTTGACCTGGCAGCATGCAAGAATGGGAAGAAGGATAAAATTAGCCTCTATCCCCATTCTACAACCACTGACATCGGTCATTATTTGGCTGACATCGGCAGTTATGCCAGCATCAGTAGCCTTCAAGACTACATTCCACCTTTGGAATGGGGATCCTCTCTTTCGACCTTTAATCCCCCGACCTCTGATCATTGACTCCTTCAATCTTCAGTCTTCGACCATCTGCCACTCTACCAATCTTCAAACCAAACCTCTCACTCTCCCTCACACATCAAGCTTCTACACCAGCAATAGGTCCTCCACATAGGCTACATCAACAATAGGGATAGGTATCAGCAACACTCCTTCAATAGGCCACAGGTATGTATATTGTCTGTGTTCTCATTATGTTTTTAGTTATTGCTTTCAAGTAATATCCCCCTCTAAACCAAACTATTAACCAGACCAGACCAGACCTGAATCCTTATTTCTCTATCTCCCTATTGCCTCTATCTTCTGTCTGACCATACACTCTGTCCATTATCCCTGCAACTCTACCCAAACCTCTGCATAGACCATTAACCAAAACTAGACTCTCTCAGACCATCCAAATAGCATGAAAACCTATCTAGACCCCTTTTCAGACCTGTCTACAGACCACAGACCCAACCATAGACTATTGCCCCGACCGATGCCAGCCGCAGAGACCACTACCATAACTGACGTCGACAGACTAACCGACATCGGCAGAACTTGACAACCGACGCCGGTAGGACCACCAACGTCGATGACTGTGACCAGCCCGATAGCATCATTTAGGTAAGCATTTGCTTCCATTTCCTTTTCAGTCTTTATCATTGCAGTATTTTATCATTTTGCTATTTATCAGACATCCTTTTATCAATCAGTGGGTTGACATCCCTCAAGCTTTTGCTTCTGGGATCAAGCTTTTGCTTGGAAACCCACCATCTCCTCATCTAACGCCTTCTTTGTCTTAGTCTCTTTCTCTTGCAGGTGTTATCCTCCACAACCAAAGAGGAGTTCTCGCTATCATCTGAATTCTGGTGCACAAAACTATATCCAGGTACATACTAGCCTTAGACCAGTTCTCTTAGTTTATCATTTCTCTCTTTGAATGTGAAAGTGAAAATCTTATAGAAACATTCTGGCATGCCCGGTGGGACCTTAGGGTCTTCCTTGGGTTCCTTTTCTTTTTGTTCATATAGGTGCATTAGGTTCCTCCCTTTTCACCTCTTTCTCTCTTCTAAATGACATCATAAGCAGGAATAAAAATAACTTTTCTTTCTTTTCTTGCATTTCAAACTAGTGAAAAGTCATGCTCTTCAACCCTTTCTCCATTTGTCTTCATACGAATTAACATTTTGACTTGGGCTTAAAACACACTGCATTTCATTTCTACTTGCTTGCATTTCTTAGTCCACATCTAGTAATTCGACCGCATCATGAATTAATCACACTTATGTTACACAACCTAATCACCTGCACAAATCAAACATCAAACAATACTTGAGACAAGGCCCGACTGGGATTTCATCACCCAGTAGATACCTTACCCCGTCCTGGTAATCCCACTTGGATTTCACCACCAAGGGGAAAGCCCACTCCGTTCTCTGGCAGAGGATAATCTCTAGGGAAGGTATATTTTGGCTAAGTGAGACTAGCTTATCACTGGGCTCATGAAGTGAGGGGAGCTTGCTCCTTAGCACCAGGCCATGTACCGAACCTTACCCAAACTCTTGAGCACCTAAACAAACCTGAAACCATCCATAGACTACCTCTTCTAGGACCCATCTCAAAAGCCAATCTTCCCAAACATCACTTTAAGGCATAAGCCACAAGATTCTAAAAGTTGATTCTTAGGATTTAACACTGAGTGTCTGCCTGTCTCCATCTATTTTTCTATTCCTATCTACTTGTTTGAGCTTGTGAGGACGTTCTTCTTCCTTTTTCCAAAAACTCTCAAATCTTTTGGGTTTCTAGAAATCATAGTCACCAGCATCAATTTTATCACCGACATCGGCAACCCTTCTCACAGGCATCAGTTATCTGACCGACGTCAGCCATCTGATATCACCGACATCAGTTTTTCAACTGACATCGGTCACTGTCTCAGTCCTTTTTAAAAAAAAAATAGCAGCCTAAAACCTGACCCCTTTTCTACCAAAAACTAAATTTTGAGTTTTTGAAACTAAAAAAAACACAGTTTCTGAAACTTGACCCTTTTTGCCTTGAATGGTTTTGACACACAGTCAAACCAAGGTTTTTCTTGACCACGCGAGGCATCAACCACTTATGTCTTCCCAGTCCATAACCAGTCCTATAATGGAGTTCCACTCAGAGACCGAAAGAACTCCTACTCGACCGACCCTGACTCAGAACCCCATTGTCCCTGAAGGGGACCAAGAATTCAAAAGATTCTTGGACCTCAATGTTAAAGCCCTCCAAAACTATCTCACAAGAAACCAAATGCGGGACCTTTCATGTGCAGTGGTAATGACATCGACGTCATCCGCTACTCAACCCATCATGACTCAGCCTATTGTCTCAACTAGTCACTCGACCATGGCCAATACGCAAAGTTTGGCCCCTCCATCTATTTTCGAACCTGCCTCCATCAGGGTTTCATTACCCCCTCAATCACACACAATTCAACCAAGTTCTATACCATACCAGAGCTTGGTTGTCTTGACCTCACCCACTCTTGCACCTATACATGTGGGAGTGACAACCTATCCTTTTACCAGTGCCGCCACTCAACCACCTATGGCGGTATTTAGTCAACTTGTGTCCTCTAATTTCATAGCACAAGCCCCTTTGACCATGACATCTATCCGTATGACACACTACCCTTATGTTGCACCTACACAAGCACAACCAAGTACATCATATACCTCTTTGACCACCTTCCAAGTACCCTACAACCTAGGGGGTGCCCCACCTACCAATCCATCAGTTGACATAATCAAAATGCTGATGGACAAAATGTCTAGTCTCAAGACCTCTATCTCTGGTTCAAGCAATGCTCTGTCATATGAGCAAATTTGCAATGAACCCATCCATCCCTCTATCCCTATCTGACCATACCCCAACCACTGGGAGCTTCCTAAATTTACTCACTTTTAGAGTAAGGAAGACCCGTAACAACATCTTTGAGCGTTCAGACACACTTTTTATCTCATAGCCCATGATGATGCGTTACTTCTACGCACATTCCCCATGTCACTTTCTGGCCCCGCCCTTGACTGGTATAGCTCTCTTACTAGACATTCTATCTTTTCATTCGCTCAACTCGCCCAATTATTTCTCGATCATTTTTCTATCAACATCACCAAACAAGTCTCAATCACAGACCTTTACTCCATCAGGGAATTTGACGATGAATCCATAGTCAATTTTGTCACCCGTTGGATAGGCCTGATCAACCAGCTCTCCTTCTCCTTGCCTCAACCTGAGCTCATCAAGCTCTTTTCTCGAGCATGTGCCAGGCACATCTCTTCTACCTTGCGGATCTAGACATTCTGCACTTTCGATGAAGCTTTCACCATGGCAAGAAAGCTTGAACTCTATGCCATCGATGAAAATAAGGTCAAATTGCATAATAACAATGCAAAATCTAATAACCCTTCTTCATCCAAACCTTCTTCTGCCCACTCCCATTCCAAGGGGTTGGCAAACACTGTCATCTTTAGAACATCATCTTCAACAACAACCACCCGACCTCAATTTTCAACATCAAACTACATCAATAAACACTTCCAACGACGATCCATACAACGTCAATTCACTCCAATTGGAGAGTCATATGCCTCTGTCTTGGATAAACTTGTCAAGCAGGGGGTCCTCAATCTCCCTTTAATCTGACCACTTCAATTTGAACCCTCAACACCTATCCCTACATGGTATAGGGAGAATGACTTTTGCAACTATCACCGTGTTAAAGGCCATGACACGGACAACTATCAAACCATCAAAAACATCATCCAAGACATGCTAGATAGGGGTGACCTCATCTTGGACAACCCGAACGCCCTACCCAACCAAAACATCGACATCTTCAAATAACCCTTTCCTAATCACCCGCCTACTCAAAACAATGTCCAGTCCATGACCAATGACCCTCAAGACGATGATATACACACGATTGACACTGTCTTTTCTCTTGTCCCTGACCAACCTCCTTCACAGGTGGAAGACCCTTCTTCCCCTATTCCTCCTCCATAGGATGAAGAACTTTCTTCTCCTATTAGGCCTCCATCAACCTCTCTCATATTGGAGGATGCTTTGATGGCACCCACACCAGCTACCTCACCCTCATCCTTTTTGTCATCAATGGGGGATCATACATTCCCCATGCCTAGACCACACATCGAGACCATGACCATTCCTATGCTCTATCCAACTATAGAGCCACACTCTCCTATTTCTTCTCCATCAAGAGAAGAACCAGTCTCTTCACCCATGTCGACCAAGGAAGACCCAGTCATAGTTTCCTCTTGCCTTTTGCCTGAGATTGCTACATCTCACTCACCTCCATCCACATCTAAATCCGAACCCGTATCTAACCTCACCTCGTACAATAGTGGCCCTTGCCCCAAACCAATGAAGGCCATTAAACCACACTGGAGGACTCCTCCCCCACCTTCATCATTACCTTCAATTTTGGGCCCACATCTGTCCACTTTAATAGGGGTGCTTCCTACTCCCATACCTCACAGAGGCAAGTCACCTCCATTACTCTCTCAACCCATCAGACATATATTTCCTCTAAAACATCCAACACCTATCACCACCAAAGTGCCATCTCCACGTGTGGTTACACCACCCATGAAAATAATGGTACGACCAATGTCTCTTATGCCTCTCAAACCAAAGTCCTCAACCCCCACTACAACATATGCCCTACTGTTATGGCACTTGTTGCAGTCTTCTCACATCAATCTCCCACCTCTTAAACCATATCAATCCCTCAGACCAAAACTGCCCTAGTTCGATGACACTCAGATTTGTGCGTATCATCGCACGCCTGGGCACGACACCTAGCGTTATTGTGCCCTCAAGGTTGTCATTTTCCAATGTTTGGAGAAAGACACCTTTCTTCTCGACCATACTATCAACAAACCTTCAACCTCCTCACCGCCCCACTCATCAACTCTCAGTTCAAGACCATCTTGGTTTGACAAATCTAAATTTTTCCATTATCATCACACTCTAGGACATGACACTGAGTGTTGTTATGCTCTTAAAGTTGCCATTCGTCAATACTGGAAAAAGGATTCCCTTCTCATCAAGGATCCTCTTGACCACCCCTTCAATAAATCATCAACCCTGACCCATGCTTCTCAAACCTCATCACCTAAATTGGGATCTCCACACCTGAATATGGTCCCTTTGCCACCTTTAACCCCCTTATTCGACATCAACACAGTCAATCTAGCCACCAAGCCTCAACTGACCTTGACCAATATATCAAACATTTTGACTAGCCACTGGGGGAATTCAACCTTCATCCAAGCCTCGACCAACCTTTCAACCCAGTCTCGACCAAATATCAATCACTCTTTTAATCCTAACCAAGCATCGACCCGACCTCGACCAAACATTCAACCCAACCTCAACCAGACCATCGACCCGACCTCAACTAAACATTCAACCTATCTTTGACCAAACGTTCAAACTGATCTCAATCAAACCTTGATCAAATATCAACCAACTTCTTCAGCATCGACCCCAAAATTTGACCAAACATTGACCAACTCCTTCAACATCAATCAACATGTGACCAATTTAGAATGATTCAAATGGGGTAAGTTTGCTCCCAATTGACTCGGACCTTGCATCATAACACAATCATGGGTCAGGACTTTATCAGAACCTAAGCCCCCTTTATGCCTTACCCATTTGACCAGTCTACTATTAGTCAAGTAATTATTCATTTGATGTTTAACTTGAGCTCGATCCCTTGAGCAGTCCCTGCCACCGTCATTCTTATCTCCTTCAACCCTCAATCCTAACCCTTTTGTCAAGCATGACTACTTTGTCCTAATAGAAGGGAAACCCTCTAAACCTCTATAGTCAAGTCCATGACCAAAAGTCCAGTCAACAAATCAATCAAATATATATAAAAATGGGATGCATATTCCAAGGTCATAAAACTATAAATGTAGACTACTCCTTCAAAGGATAGCTGCATCATCATTGTTGTATTTACTAGACTACTCCCTTGAAGGACAACTAGGCCCAAGTCATATCAAAAACATAAAAAGTAGAATATATACCACTCCCTCGAAGGATGGCTATGCATAAATTTTGCTACATACACAACACTATCTCTGAAGCTTTCCGCATCGATCAGCTTCATGACATGACCACAAAGCAAGACAACATCCCCTCGTAGGCTTCCTGCATCGATCAGTCTACCTTTAAAAAAAAAAAAACTGACTGACAAAACTTTAGAGTCATGGACTTGTCTATAATCATTCTCAGGGTCACCTATAAAAGGGGCAAAGTTATTCCTGCCAAAAAGGGTTCCCCCTTCCATCTCATATTAATCCTATCACCCCAACATACTCAAGGGATTTCAAGCTCACTTAATATCAAGTGATTCGATTACCACTCTAACACAACCACTGGTCAACGATGTAATGCATAAATGGGTCTTTTATTTCTAAACAACCCCTTACCTATGCCATCATTTTGGTCCTTGTCAATGAAAGAGCAATTCGCCTTTCACTTTTGACTCATCTTGGTCACGCATCCAACCAAATCATTATCTATCCAACCAAACCCAACTCAAAACCCACACATTTTTAGACCAACGACATGACCTAGTCCATTTCACATAGTTTCTATGGACACCAATACACATGGAAACTATCAACCAGACACAATTTATGTTAAGCATAAACCAATACTTGCTAAAGCATAAATAGGCCTCAATTCATTTTTAGCATACATCCATCACGGTTGTGGAAAATTTCTAGGGATGAAAGACCCCTCAACCAATGTTACAGAATACACCATTTGGAAAAGGCTGTAACATCTTTTTTTCCTCATCATTTCAACACATGACCAAGACCAATCATCGACCAATCTTCTCTCCTAGTCTAAACTACATTGGTCTGAGGCCCTAAGACTAGGGCTATGTAGGCAGCACTCAGGTGACATGACCATCTTTTGAGGTTAGCTCGACCACCCTCATTTGTTCATCTACCTGATGGACAAACTATCCACCCTTTGACCATGACCTTGACCATGACCACAGCCAATCATTGACCACTTTAACTCCTAGTCTGAACTACATTGGTCTAAGGCCCTAAGACCGGGGCTATGTAGGTAGCACTCAGATGACATGACTGTCTTTTGGGGTTAGCTCAACCACCCTCATTTGTTCATCTCCTTGATGGACATACCATTCTTTCCTTTGACCAATCCTTTGACCATGACCTTGACCTCGACCAAGACCATCGACCACTTTGACCCTTCCTCCCTTTGGGGAGAACTACATTGGCCTGAGGCCCTAACCATAGGGGCTATGTAGGTAGCACTCAGTGTTCTGAGATTAGCTCGGCCACTTTCTTTCATCCATCCATCCACATCGACCAATGACCATGGAGATCATGACTATCTCCTCCGACCCTGACCACTTCTAAGACGATGTTGCCTTAGTTATTTTTACATGTATGCTACCCCATGACTAGTTAGCAAACTTGTGCACAGACTATTTTTGACCCTCACAAGTATAGGATCCCAAGCCGGTTGATCCCCACTACTTGTGACTTTTCATGTTTCTAGGAGCACTTCCTAAGCCTGAGATACCTAGAACACGATGACCATTAGAGCTTCAGCTTAGATTGAATAACCTGATCATCTATGACCAAATGCTGGGGCCCAGTTACTTCAATTTTGGCACTCCTCGACCCTTGACCTATGACACTTTGACCTGACCATCTTGTGAAGTGGTATACATGCAATCATGACTTTTACAACATTCACACTCCATCTTCACCATCTTCATCCACTCTTTGTCAAATCAACACCCGATTCCAGGTTCTCTTCCCTTGACTCCTGCTTTGAAGGGGAATACCTCATCCATAATCGGGGCAACCAACCCTCCTATTTTTGTCTTGCAGTTCACTTGAACAACCAACAAGATGAAATTAACCTCATCCCATACCTGGGGCAACCAACTCCTATTTTTGTCTTGCAGTTTGCCCAGAACAACCAACAAGACAAAAAGGGGCAAATGTAGACACTGAAATTGTGTCTACTCCCTTGGTCATTCTCCTCATCCTCTCCCCCCTTGGTCCCCTTCATCCACTTAACCACTCCTAACCCATGTCTTATTAATTTGAAATAATTATCTTATTTTAAGTTAATAATTCTCTATCCCTTGCTGCCTCACCACCCTAGGATGCCCTTCTTTGGATTCCCTTCATCCCCCCATGACCCATTTATGGCCTATTCCGCATTCTCCCACACCTATTTAGACCCTCTCGACTATTTTCCCATGGCCCTTTTACCCAGTGGCATGAAAGAATGGGCAAAAGTCTAAAATTAGCCTCTATCCCCATTCTACAGCCACTGACATTGGTCATTATTCAACCAACATCGGCGGTTATGCCAGCGTCAGCAACCTTCAAGACTGCATTCCACCTCTGAAACACGGATCCTCTCTTTTGACCTTCAATCCCCCAACCTCTGATCATCAGCTCCTTCAATCTTTAGTCTTTGACCATCCGCCACTCTGCCAATCAATCTACCAATCTTCAAACCAGACCTCTCACTCTCCCTCACACAACAGGCTTCTACACGAGCAACAGGTCCTCCACACAGGCTACATCAACAATAGGGACAAGTTTAGTAGCACTCCTTCAGCAGGCCATAGGTATGTATATTGTCTGTGTTCTCATTATGTTTTTAGTTATTGCTTTCAAGTAATATCCCCCTCCAAACCAGACTGTTAACCAGACCAGAGTAGACCCGAATCCTTATTTCTCTGTCTCCCTATTGCCTTTGTCTTCTGTCTGACCATACACTCTGTCCATTGTCCCTGCAACTCTACCCAAACCTCTGCATAGACCATTAACCAAAACTAGACTCTCTCAGACCATCCAAATAGCACAAAAACCCATCTAGACTCCTTTTTAGACCTGTCTATAGACCACAGACCTGACCACAGACTACTGCCCCAACCGACACCGGCCACAGAGACCACTACCCTAACCGATGTCGGCAGACCTTGACAATTGATGCCGGTAGGACCATCGATGTTAGTGACTGTGACCAGCCCGACAGCATCATTCAGGTAAGCATTTGCTTTTATTTCCTTTTCAGTCTTTATCATTGTAGTCTTTTATCATTCTGCTATTTATCAGACATCCTTTTATCAATCAGTGGGTTGACATCCCTCAAGCTTTTGCTTTTGGGATCAAGCTTTTGCTTGGCAACCCACCATCTCCTCATCTAATGCCTTCTTTGTCTTAGTCTCTTTCTCTTGTAGGTGTCATCCTCCACAACCAAAGAGGAATTCTCGCTATCATCTGAATTCTGGTGCGCAAAACTATATCCAGGTACATACAAGCCTTAGACCATTTCTCTTAGTTTTTCATTTCTCTCTTTGAATGTGAAATCAAAAATTGTATAGAAATAATGAGCTTACAACAACCTGCAACTCAATGATCTTACGATGGAAGGATCTTCCTTGCCTTCCGTTCTAGCTCATCAGTAAAACTAGGAGAAACACACACTTTGTTTTCTTCACTAGCACCCTTTACAATACATGCCAATGGGTCTATAAATAGATCCCAGACTTAAACAATAACTTAGACTTATATTTTACTAATAATAGACATGCAGCGCAAGAATCAAAATAGCCTTTACATGTAAACAACCCATTCAACTAACTAACTGTTTGTGTAATGAATAGTTCTAGAACGCACAGGCAACTGACGTCGGTCCCTATCTAACTGGTGCTGACCGATGTCAGCCGACTCCATGTTGACACCAATTGCCTTTTGCTTCATCTTGACCAATGTCATTCATACTACTGACACTGGTACTTTTGGAACTTCAGCATCCTCCTCCATGTCTGCATAGTTAAAGCTTTTAGCTCCACAACCTAACAATCTCCCACTTGGAGATAAATAGCTATAACTATACCTGTACTTATACACCATCTAGTTTATTTCCTTGGATTTGTATCCCTCTTCAAGATCACCCTTAAAGACCAACCACCACAAAACCTGTGGTGCATAACCTATCATCCAAATTACCTGCCACATCCGCAACTACAAACCATGTAGAAAATAACTTGACCCTGCATAACATGTGCACCTGCTGTTGGTCCCTCTCAAAATCCACTGAACTACCCTCCAATGCTTCTTTCTTAGATTGGCTCTAACTTTTTGACAACTCCCACTGCTTGGGAAAACTCAGGTTTAGTACACATGTACTCAACCTCATTATGTGAATCAAGACACTGTTCTGTGAATTGTCCAACCATTGGTGTGCTAACCGATCTCACACAATCATCTTGAAACAAAGTCAACCTGTGACCTTCCATGTCCCTAGAACACACTCATGCCAAATAATCTTGCTTCTCCTAGATTCCTCATGATAAATCTCTAAACTAGCTTTACCTTTAGTTCAACATCTCCCTGTATTTGTAACCCTGCTACAAGCACAACATACAACAATATGATAACATAGCTAATATTATCCCACTTGGTAAAGAGAAATACAATGATCAAACCTCCATTGTCCTACAGCTTACTTAAGACCATATACCCTGGCCTACCATCTCACGTATCCATTTTCGCTCTTCTTTATCCTGAACATCCATTCATCTCTCAGTGCTTTCTTCCAGCTAGCAACTCCACCCAAAACTCTCATTTGATTCTTCTCCAAGGAATCACATCCTCATCCATGCCAAGCTCCCACTATTTCCTGGATCTATCTATTCTACTTCTTTAACAACTTCCTAGTTCTTTACCATTAGTGAGCAAAAAGTAGTGTAAAGAAGGGAAATGATGAATTTGAGGCTTACTTACCCTTTAAGTCCTCCATATGGGCACTTGAGACTCCTTGACAACTTGTTGTCCACCCCAAATCCATCTCAATGAGCGATGCCAGTCACATCTCAGTCTACACCTGACTGACATCGGTTCCATGCGACTACCTCATCACTGACGTCGATTCCCCCTGACTGATGCCGGTGTTTATCTACCCTAAGTCACTGACATCAGGCTGCACATAGCTGATGTCGGTCCTTATCTGGACTTTGACATCAATTTTCTAATTGACTTTGGTCTCTGTGTTTTTCTTGTGAGAATTGACTTTTTCCCGTGAGTTCCTTTTGGATCAAACCCTTGTCCAAATCACCCTTGCTCTGCTCAGAATTCCTTAGCCCATGTGACTGATACCTATCCATCGTCTTCTCCTTGAAAACCAAGGCTTTCCTACTCTTGTCACGAACAACGGATTCCTCAAGAAATGTTACCTTCTTCTTCTACATATAGAAACCTCGATCTATGCTCTTCAAATCTGAAAGCATACCCTTTGACTCAAGAATATGCATCTCCTTCTTATTCATGTGACCAAGCCTATTAAGCCACATCTCTGAATCTACAAATGAAGTAGATAACCCAAAAAGAGAATCAATAATAGAAGTAGATAGATAAAGCGTACCTACTTTATTACCTCTTACTACAATAAGTGCACCCTTGGTAACCTTCTAAGAGTCCACTGTGAGAGTTACTGTGCAACCCTCATCACCCAAACTTCTTATAGAAATCAAATTCCACTCCAAAACTGGGACATGCATGACCTCCTTTAACACCCATGTGTTACCTATCTACAATTTCAGCTTCACTTTCCCTTTGCCAACCATCTGATAAGGCTTTCCATCCCCTAAACAAATTTCTCCAAAGTCTCCCTGGACATACTCATGAAAAAATTCCCTATTTGGGGATGCATGAAAAGAGGCACCAGAATCTAAAACCCAAGATTCTAATTTATCCAAAGAACATACCAGAGCATCCTGTGTAATGAACTCTGCAACATCTGCTTCTTCTTCATGTCCTTCATGCTGATTTGCTACCAGCCAACAATCTTCTTTTCCCTGCTCTTTCTTTTCACATTTCTAGTAGGTTATTCTGCCATACCTAGACTTGGATCTCCTGCTATTAAACTTCTCCATTCTTAGCTTACTGTCTTTGGCCATTGCTCTACTCCCACTCAAACAAAAATCCCTGTGAGTAACCTGTAATCAAAACACACTAACCAGATCTGATACAACATGTTAGTATCCCAACCAAAAGCTCTGATACCACTTGTTGGTATCAAGCTATGAGCCAACAACCTTGCTTTGATACCACTTGTTAGGTACCCCTAGAACAACAAACATGCTCTGTCCAAGAACAAACACAGATGTTCTGATCCCACTTGTTAGGATCTTGCTCCTCAAAAAGAGCATAATATGATTACCAAATATAAGTAATTAAACATGTGGAATTATCCAGAAGTACAAGTAACTAGAATTCACAAATAACACAGAATATGAGAGACAATATACACAATTATATATTAATACTTGTATAGAAAAGAATACAATAAGGAGCCACCACACTCTTCCACCTTACAGAGGCTTCCCACACCTCAAGTGTATAGTAATTCTTCTTCAAAACACTCTCCTACCAAAAATGGTCCCAACACACAACTCACACATAGAATTGGTGTTCACCTCTCCAACCAGTCAGTAATAACCCTGCCAGTACACCAAGCACTCAAAAGTACCTCAAGTAGATCTTCTCATGAACCTGTAACCTGTAATTCAATAGACCATACTTACATGTAGATCTCCTATGAGCTTGCAACAACCTGCAACTCAATGATCTTACGATGGAAGGATCTTCCTTGCCTTCCTTTCTAGCTCATCAGTGGAACTAGGAGAAACACACACTTTGTTCTCTTCACTAGCACCCTTTACAATACATGCCAATGGGTCTATAAATAGATCCCAGACTTAAACAATAACTTAGACTTCTATTTTACAAATAATAGACACACAACTCAAGACTCAAAATAGCCTTTACATGCAAACAACCTGTTTAACTAACTAACTGTTCATGCAACGAACAGTTCTGGAACACATAGGTGACTGACATTTGTCCCTGTCTAACTAGTGCTGACCAACGTCGGCCAACTCCATGCCGACGCTGGTTGCCTTTTGCTTCATCTTGACTGACATCGGTCATACTACTAACGCTGGTACTTCTAGAACTTCAACATCCTCCTCCATGTCTGCATAGTTGAAGCTTTTAGCTCCATAACCTAACATAATAAATGTCTTTGTGATAGAGTATGCATATGTGGTAATGTTATAGGAGTAAACCTCACTTTTACTAATGACTCAACTAATATTGAAGGTGTGCTAATTGATCTATTTTTGGATTTATAATTAATGACTATTTTACAACTAGGTATGGAATAGGTAATAGATACTCATATGGAATGCCCTCAACTGTAAGTACTTGATTAACATGTATATATTTGAGACATATGTGTATAGTGGATGGAATGGATTTAATATATTATATCCAAAACCTACCCAATAACATATCAAATGTGTCAACACTAGGTACAATAATGAATTTAGTGGCCACATATGTGGGCCCCACCTATAATGGAAGTACAATCTACCTAATGAAACTTTAGACATGGCCATTGAAACCATAAATAACTATATCTATCTCAAAAATATCCTAATATTAATAACCCAAGTGATGTATAAGTATGATATCACACATATTAATGCTTGACCTATTGTCAATCATGACACTCTGAATAGGATGATGATCAATGTAGGCTTATATAAAAAGTGCATATAAATCTGAGTCATCATCAACTATCTCTTACTTTAAGAAAGTGAAGAGAGGTATAGATGGTATTGTAGTATGATACACTCAAATGATATTATGGAAAGGATGTGTGTCCATTAAATGAGTATGATAATATGCTAAGGTGGATATACCTAATGTGTATAATGAACACTTAAAATTACCACTATCTCATTAGTCATATACTTTAGAAACATATCCAAAATATTTTCAATGCTTTTTCTTCCATTGTTTATGGTCTAGGTACTTCTAGAGGGTGACAACATGACTGAGATAAGACACCAAAGAAGTGCAACACTACACAAGAAACATTGAAATGATGGTAGAATAATACATGCTTATGAATGGGATGTCAAACACAACAAAAATGCATCCAATTGAGAAACCCTTATAGGAATCAATAAAAATAGTGCATGCTCATAATAAGGATGTCAAGCATAGATGAAAATGCATCTAGGTGAGCAACCAGTACATGAGATATAATGAAAAAAGGAGAGTGTAGAAGAGACACCAAATAATGCACAACACCACACCATTCCCCCTTAGAACTAAAAATAGCGACCCCAAAAATTGTTGAAAATACAATCATAATCAATATAAGGACATCATTATCAACCAATAATGCATCCAAATATGTACAAGAAAACAATGCACAAGTGATAATATGTCTCAATAAATGGATGTTAGACTCTGTTGATAATGCATCCATGAAATGAGCAATTGGTGTAATTAACCAAATTAGTACACATTAAATGAAAATAAGAGGGACATTAGTCTCTAAAAATAACATTATTAATGTAACTTACAATAAAACATATAAATACTTTTTATAGAGTGCTTAATAACAACACTACTATGAATAGCTTAAAAAACAAGCTCTTTTGAAGATGGTATTCAAAATAGAGCTATCGATCAAAATTTATGTTAGTTTTAATTGTATGTAGTAGGTATAATTAGAACATGAGTAGGATAAAATAATCCTAAAAATGTGTCTAGAATAGCTATTATGTCTTAAAAAATCCACCACTATATAGAACACAAAAAGTGGGGCACCTTTGAAGAAGTTGACACTCAAAACAAAGCAACTGGTTAAAAGTTACTAGCATTTGAAGACAAGTCATTGGAAGAATGGCTAAATTAATTTGATTAAACTTGATGGTTTTCTAAATGTCATAACTAGTTTAAATTTGATTATTTTTTAAACGTCACCAAAGGTTACAAAGAACGTGTAAGTCTACAAAAAAATGGTAAAACAATAAGAAAAACCTTATTTTCACCAAAAAATAGGTACACCACCTCCAAAAGATAACGGAGACCCATTAGATAACTTTAAAAACACATAATAAATATGCAATTGTTTTTTTTATCTAGACCTATTTTACCTAAATTTTGTATGGATATTGGGGAAAACCTAACAAACCCCCAAAATGGCTAACCTGCATAAAAAGCCCCCAAAAACATAAAATCCATACACAAAGATAAAAAATAGATGAGAACCATTTGAAAACTTGAAAAAACCACAAGGAATCCATTTTTTTTCTGATCTAAGCCTTTTTTACATGGAGTTTTCATGAATATTGAGAAAATCTATATAAAACCTAAAAATGGTCAATGAAGAATAAAAATAATAATGCATGTAATGAAAATGACTCACCAAGGATTTGAAATGCTAGAAATGGATATCAATAAATATTTGATACCATGTTGGAGTCATCTAAGATATATAACAAACCATGAAAACATGAAACCTTAAAGTAAGTGAGAGCCAAAAATGAAAAGTAAAGAGAGATCCACAAAGTGTTAATCTATTAATTATCAAAAAGAGGAAAGAGAAAGGTACATATAGGGTAATATTAGGTCACCAAAAGGTGAGAACCCTAAAAATATTAAAATAACTTAAATTGTATTATCCTAATGAACCTAATTAACTAACCTAAGTAAGTTGACTAACGATAATATAAGTAAACCAAAGCAAGAAATAACCTACACCAACAACCACCTGGATGCTTCTAGGTTCTGTGTCAACTTCACTCTAGTGCATTTAGATTTGGGTCATATACAATTTCTCCTCATCAAATATAAATAACCTAGTTTTTCATCTTCATAGTGGCTATGGAAATAATGGGTTAGTGGGCACATGATGTCGAGCTTCCCAAAATACCCCTTTATCAATGAGCATTACCTACATAGCCAATACTTTGAAGAGGGCATCATACTTATTTATTTACCTTGTATGTGTTTACTTGTGTGTGGATCATGTAATGTGTGATAATCAAGTACAATTATGACCTATCCTATAACTTGGAAAATATAACTCATAGGTTACTCTTTCTATACTTTAGACATGTATTTATGATATATATATGATTGATATAGAAATATGAAAAATTAAGAAAGCTTTTGCTACTTGAGTACTTGATAGAATGATTTTAATAATTTACCTTGTGAGTTACTAGGTGTTTCTAGGTGAGGAATGAATGAGGGTTAATATTGTATTTATATAAATCCTTTTGGAGAATATATCACATCATTTAGGCCAACCATAGAAATATGTTTCATTTGTAAATTGTATGACTTTAGGGCACTGGACACTTGCACTAGGATAGGATAGTTGTGTTAACATATGTATTTGATTAGGAAACAAGTGTTTAGGTAGTTATAAAATTGTCATAGGTCCAAAACTCAAAGATATGGAAGATAAGTAGGTTTATAACATTATATACATGATAGAAATCCCGAGTCATCAAAATAATATTGGTCAAACTAAGATATAATAAGTTAGGCAAAAAAATATTGTGTATGTGAGAATTTTAACAACAAAAAAAGTTCTATAATTGAGAGGAATAACCAAGGTATGTATTTTCTAAGTTTACAAGATTGAGGTGATATATAATTCAAAAATAGTTTCTATATCCCCCTTTTAATCTAGTAATGAACTTACTAGTTTAAATGATAATAAATGTAGACCTAGGTGTGTATAACATACCTTTTATTTCTTTGAGTCCAAATTGAGTACCTTGTTGGTGATTGAAATGTAACCAAGAGCATGTTATAATATATAATTAGTTTATATAATCTAAAATAAAAAAGAATTGAAATGATTAAAATTGAAAGAGTCTAAGGTTTAGGAGTACACTTGTGTATCAATGAAACCTTCTTACCTTTTGACAATTTGATTTGAAAGATATATATTTATGAATAATTGAAATTGAGATTAGGATAAATATAAACCTAGGAAGTGCATATATCTAAATACATAGGGAGAGATATTGAAGGACACATTCCCCCAACCTTGGAGAAAAATATGAGTTGCCACCCGATAGTTGAGATTAGATCAACCATGTAACCCAAACATACTTATAACCTAGTGAGTGTGATTAAACTAATACAAATCACACTATAAACCTTGATAATATGGATGATTTAATCATGTCCAACCTATAAATTTTTTAAGATTGAGTGATTTAATCATCTCAACCATATCAAAAATTGAACTAACTACTATATTAGATTGGATCAATATAGTTTGTAAAATTTAAATCTAGTGGGTGGTGATAGTACCTTAAAGTATTTGAAATTGATTTTTTTTTAAAAAATATTAGCATCACATTGCATAATATATACACCTTAGATATGTCTCATGCTAAAACTATGTATAACAATGGTACTAATGTTTAGAATTTTACCACAATTATGTATTTGAAACTTATAACTATGTAGGTGTGAATAATATGTTTCTAAAATATACCTCCAATATAATATAAATCTGTGAACTACTGTAAGTGTGGAGAACATGTTTCTAAAATATGCCCCCACTATAATCTAAAACTAATAACTGGTGTAAGTGCCAATGTGGAGAAATTTGAAAACTAGTATAAGTACCAACATGGATGACATGTTTCCAAAACATGCCCCCACTATAATATAAGTATGATTCATATTGAATGAGTGTTAAAACATGTTTCCATAACATTCCCCCACTAAATATGAAACTATGAAAAATGTGGAGAACATGTTTCCATAACATACTCCTAATATAATTTGAATCTATGAAGTAATGTGGAAGTCATGTCTATATGACTTTCCCCCCTTTTGAGGTGAGGGGAAGTAGAAAATGGTAGTTACCTTACCTAAAAATTATAATATAACCATGTAAACTATTAATTTACCATGTATCATATAGAGGGAACATGTCTAGGTAGATAAATCATTAAAACACAAAGAATGTGATCACATCAATTCATAAGATGCATGTTGTAGATCATGGAAACATCTAGATAGTAATATTAAAAGCTAAAAAATTAATCCTGCACACATAGAAGATCAACCAAAATACAATCAAAATATAATGGTCTAAGGAGACCTTAAACAAGGGGCATGTTCAAATGGCACATAATCAAAGGGACATGACTTAGTCAAATGCACACAAAGAAAGAATGACATATTAAAATTTCAACATACAATAAAAAATGACATATTAAAATTCTAAAATGGAACACAAAGGCATGGGGGTCATAAACAATGGATCATATTGAAAATATCAAACAATCAAGAAAATAGCAAGGCAAGACACTTAAGGAAGTGAATAAATGAAAGCATAATAAGCTAACATAAACATATCATACTAGTCCCTAGATATATGTGTTAGTAATAAATGATAAGTAAATAACATATCAAGTACATTATGAAAAATATAAGCATGTATAAATTCATGTGTAAGTAAATATATGATCTCAAACATGATAATGTAAAGTGACAATAGAATGATATAACCTGGATGTATCATGATCAAAGAGGTGGATGCCACCAACATAATAGTGGTGTTAGGATAGGAAAATCCCAACATCTAAAAGTGCATCAATCATGTATCTGTGTATGCCTAAATCACACTCAAAATATTAATGAAAAATGTATATATATAAAATACTTATATGCCATATACCAACATGGAACTGACAACATATATGTCAAAGAGATAATTAGATATGTAAAAGCTAAAAATTGTTATATATTTTTGAAGTTTTTTTGTTAGTATTTTGGGGATTTGTGAAAGGAAAAGATTATCCTATGATCACATCCAAAGGATTGTCATATATATCTCCCCATTTTTAACTTATTTTAATAAATTGGTGATGCTATTGAGGAACATGGATAGGTTAAATATCACTATAGTATCTATGATGCTCTATGTATGTAAAATAGGACTTTATGGTTGTGAAGTAGAAATAGTAGAAGTGTTTTGTGGAACCCATAATTAATTTATAATTGGTTTATTTGGAAAAATAGTAATAGGTACATGTGTAGGTTCTCTATATATTTGAATATGATGTGTATTAGATAAGTATTTCATGAAACCCATTATGGATCTTTGATGGAATGGTATCTCAAGTAATAATTACACAATAAAGGAAATTTCTCGTTGCTTACCTTTTTAAAAAATATTAACCATAGGAAGTTTCATAATTCATTGCCTAGGTATATATATCTCTTTCTTAATAGGATGTTCATATGGAATTCTATAAACTATAATTACCTGATTGACATTAATTTATTTAACCCACTAATTTACTATTCTTGAAGTGTATGTATACAAGGTTATCCAAATAACATATCAAAGACACTCATGGAATGTATAACTTATAAGGTATTAACCACATGGGTAGGACACACATGTAAAGGTAGTCAATCTCATCGAGAACCTATCATGAGGTCCCATCAAATTATCTAACTAATTTGGTTTAAGGATGTAAATCATGATTTATGTAACCTAGATGTTTAATTAATGTCATATTATTTTTTTTTCTCATTTTCACCATTTAAATCATAAAAATGCATATAGGATAGTGATCAAGGTATGCTTGAATTAATATGGAATGAAGATTTGAGTCATCATCCCTAAACTATCATTGATAGTAATAGAAGGCCTCTAACCATAGGATGTGTACACCATTTATAGGTACCAATAATCCCATCCAATGGATGATCAAGATGAGATGGATGAGGGTGCACATTATATGCCATTTTCAGTTATGTATCCTTATTTGAATGATCTTTCAAAGTATTTTAAAATATTTTCTATTTGTGATGGTCATTAGGTTGTGAACACAATTCCTTTGTAAGATCATCAAATGTAATAGTTTGGTTATCAATGAGGTCTTGGATATTATGATTCAAGGTAAAACATATGTTAATAGAATACCCAAGGCCTTGGTGATAGTCATAATAATCATTTACATCATACCATTTGGGTAGAGGTCTACTCATATCAACTTCTATATAATAAGGGAGAGATATATGATGGCACTCTACAAGCCACAAGAGTAATGAAATTAGAGACTCAGGTAAGTGTGTAAATTATATCCATATAAATTGGATAATAAAATATTATTAGGTTGTTATGACACTGCATTAACTATTGTGGTTGTTTATTTTTTAAGCTTATGATATTTGACCTTATAACTTGGTTTGGTAGTGAAATTGGTATTAGATATAGATGTAGTTGGTGTATTTGATACATGAGTTTTTTCAATGAGATAAGTTTCATTCCATTATCACAAATAATATTTCATAAGTCATAAAAATATTTAAACTTTTAAAATACAATAGACTCATGTAAAGGAGCAAGTAAAATTTGTTTTAAAATATCTTAAAGCTCTTTATCTACCATAGGATTGGTCATTTTATCCAACATTATCTTGTATCTTAGGACATACTCATTAATAGGTTCAATGGTTCATTTTTTTATTTTGGAAATTTGGTAATAAGAAACCTTTTTTGTAATGTTAATAGAGAAGTGTGCCAAAAATTGATCCATAAGGGGTTTGAAGGTGTTTACTAATTGAGTTGGTAAATCATAGAACTACCTTAAATCATAGTCCTTTATGTTCCTTAGAAATAATTTGGTCAAAAGTTTATCATTATAGGAATCATCAAGGAATTTCACATAATTATATTGAATATTCTATTTATGGTCACCCTTGGCATCATAAAATTTTAAATAAAACCAATTGGAAAGGGGTGCAAAGATATCTCTGGTGAAAGAGGATTATAAAACACATCTTGTGAATAAATAACATAAGGATATTTCATATATATTTTTTGAATATTTTTAACCTTAGTTTACCAAATTTTTATAGTTTTTAAAAAATCCTACACCTCTTTCTATTTTAATTTGGACATTTGAGAAGTCGCCAAAGGAGGTGGACTCATAAGTTGGGTAGATATAGACATTGAAAGTGGTTGTTGAGTTGAAGGATTTAGGTTTCCCATGGTAGATGTTACAATAGTAATTTTAGGTAAAAAGGGATAAAATACATATCATATTCCCCCATTATAAGTATGAAGTTGTAATGTGGTCAATGGGGAGGGTTGTTTGTATATGGGGAAGACCCATAAAATGAATAACATGATCAATAGATGGATATACTTGTTCATATATGCTTTTTTATTTTTTAATTTATAATATGGTTCATAGTATTTCATCAAGATGTTCAAGGTTTTAAAAAATACACTCATGAAATAATGCAATTTCTTGCACTTTCTCATGATCTATTTTCTCATATTCATTAGTTTCATTAGACTCATGGTTTTCATTATTAGAATATTATTCTATGATAACCTAATCAATATATTTTTCATTCTCAACATTGGTATCATCATGATCCATAAGATTAGGTCCCTCATTAGTTCTATACATCTTAGTTGGTAGGAGGGGAAGTTTAATGTGTTCAATAGGAACACCACCCAATCTAAGGCTACGTTGAGGTTGCATGCAAAGTTATATAACTAGGAAATGAAAAAGTACAAAAATATAAAACCCTAGATAACTAAAAACCATATAAATCATTTTTTGCATTAATATGAAAAATATTAACCAAATTTATAACCCTAAAATATATATTAAGTGGAATCTAGGGTTAAAAGGGGAAGAGATAGCCTAGGGCACACACATGGTAAACTATCTCTAAAGTAGACCAATTATTTATGAAATTTAGATAAATATATACCAAATTTATTATGTTGATATGCTAAAGATATAAAGTACATCTATGTTAGATATTTTAATGATAAATAAAATAATATACCTAGCTAGTTCTGATGTTGATATAGATATGCATCTGGAATAAGTAAAATATAGACTTGATCTAAATTTTGGAATAGTCACCTGAATCTATAAATTTGACTTATATAGCTATGAACACTTCTATCAACTTGGGATAGCTGCATCGATTCTAATATCTAACTTGGATGTAGGTTTATATTATAAAATACTTACTAAAATTAGATGCAACCACCTGGATGCTTATAAGTTATGTGTCACCTTAACTTTAGTGTACTCAAATCTAGGTCATGGAATATCAATCCTTATCAAATAAAAAATCCTAGTTTTTCATCTTCATAGTAGTTATGGGAAAATGGGTTAGTGTGCACATGGTGTCGAGATACTCCAAATACCCCTTTATTAATGAGTGTTACGTACATAGCCATGACTTTGAATAGGGCCTAAAACTTATGTAGTTATCCCCTATGTGTTCATTTGTGTGTGAATCATGTAATGTGTGATAAGCAAGTACAATAAAAACCTAGCTTATAACTTTTCAAATATAGCTATTAGGTTGATCCTTAATAATTTTATACCTATAGATATGTTATCCCTATGACTAGGATGCAAGTGTCTAGGTAATTATAAAATAGGTATAAGTCTAAAACTTGTAGAGATGGAAGATAAGTAGGTTTATAACATTTTTGGCATGATAGAGGGCCTGAGTCATCAAAATAACATTGGTAAAACTAAGATATAAGTAATTAGGAATAAATAGATAGTGTATGAAAGCCTTTAAGAAGTGAGAAAAGGTCTAAAACTAAGAGGAAAAACCAAGGTATTTATTTTACAAGTGTACAACACTTAGGTGCTATATAATTCAAAAATATTGTCTAGACAAACTCATTCTAAGGGTGAAGAAATAGTGTTTGATCAATTATAAAAGAGATAAATTATATTGTAGATCTAAATATATGTAACAAAAAACCATTAAAAATGAAGTTTTTATATCTAGATCTAGTCATTATTTCATATTGGACACTTACATCATAGTTAGGCACTAGTATCGATGCTAGTGTCTAGATATGATGGTAGTGTATGTGGCCACATAAGTATAATTTATATAATCTAATGATTGATCCAAAATATCAATCATGTATATTTTACACATGTTTATATACTAGATCTACCTATGCATAATAAACTAGCTATGTACTATTATTTCTTATTTATTACAATATATTTCAATAGTTATACTTTACTATGTTTAGTAATCTTAGTTGTATAAATTCAAAATATTATTTGAGTTTTTAAATTAATTCTCCTACTATATATTAGTTTTTATCACCCTTGTGTTTGAACTAATTCTATATTCTTAACCCTAGACCCACAATCCAAAAATTTAGGGTAAAATAATTACACCATGATATATTGTGGGGTGACTTGATTATATTATTGAGAGGTAAAAACCTGATAGGGGATTGAGATAATTTTGGATTTGATATGATATTCTGACATCTCATAATTTTGATCAAGTAGTTAGGGATTGGTATAATGGGGGATAGTGATATATCAAGGATTAATGAGGATAGATATATACATTTTCAGATTATGATGTTTCACAAGAGATAAGATGTTATAGATGCATGCACCACAATTGCATACAGATTATGGTGGGAGAAAACTCAAATAATGAGGATGAATATCCTACATCAAAGGTCCCATACTCTTAGATAGTGGATTTAAAGGATTTTAAGGGTATGACCATTGAGGGTAATGAAACCAAGGATGAGGGGATAGGTGTCTAGACCAACTAAAGGTGATGGAGGTGATAGAGAAGTAAAATTTAATGGATGAGATGGTGGATACATGATTGTAATAGATATTTAAAGTGATGAAGAGGGAGAGGGAGGGGATAGAGATAGTGAAGATATAGGTATGACTATGGTAGTAGTAATTCCATTATAAACAAGTAACAAAGATGATGGAAATGATAGGGATGTTTCTAGGATACGATTGGTTACTATTGTAAGGGGATGGAGTAGAGACATTAGGGATAATTATATCATTGGAGGAGGATTATTTGATATATATCCTTTAGTGTGAGATCACAACTATGGATAATGAGATAAATATGCTAAAGTGTAATGGAGGATAACATGGTGGATAGTTAGCTACAAGAATTATAAAGGTTATTTGGATTTAGTAGAGGTAGATTGGTTGATGGTAGAGGTGAAAATTATATATGGGATGATAGATTGTAGGGATGTATAGTTATAATATATAAAAATTAAGAAAGATACAACATGGAAAGAGTTACAAATATTTCACATTGAGAGAGACAAAATGAGAGGTAAGGCATAGAGGTTGTAGATTGAGAGGGATATAGAATGATATGTGTTGATTACTCCTAGCCTTATGAACGTTATATTAGATCTTATGAGTGCCATGCAAAAAGAGACTTACTATAGGTTATTTTATAAGTAATTTATGCCACTAGATCAAAAGGCACCTTCCTAAATAGAGTATTCTAGCTATAGGCTAGGAGCATTAGTGGGGATTGTGAGGACAATGACATCATAGTGGTAATTTGGAAAACCATCACATCATACCATGGGTCCACCTTGGAGACCACCTCATAGATTCCCTTAAAGATCACCTCTTCTGAGTCCTCTTATAGAGGGTCATAATGAGATTTGACCATTGGGTTGTGACATTTATTTTTGATGTATTTGATGAGATGTATATGATGAGATGATATCTATATGTGCACATGGACATTAATTATATAATCCATAATATTATAATAATAACACATGTGACACATAAATATCCCAAAATGAATCATTATATATATATATATATATATATATAATATGATTCATTTTGGGCTATTTATGTGTCACGTGTTATTATGATGATATTATGGATATTTGATGGATGTTTCATGGATGTCTTTTTTTATTATTGTGTAATGTTTAGCTATCACTCCAGCTATTTTGTTTTAACACACACTCAGTCATTGGAATAAATGTTAAGTTGAATAATTAATATTGAATTATTTTATTTATTTTTTAATTATGGATGTAATGTTTATGAGTGATTATTAATGGTTTTGATGATATATGTATATGAATTATTTACTTCTATTCTTTAATAGAATTATCAAATTGTTTTTAGCAACCTTATTTTTTATATTACATACAAAATAATGCATCATGATATGAAATATCATAATGATTATGTTGTAATACATATATGTAATGATTCAATGCAACAATTAAGAAAATATAAAACATGTAAATGCACAAAAAATAATAAACATATAAAAAACAACAAAAAAAAGTAAGAAAACACAAAAACAAGTAAACAAACTTTTTTTGTTTATGTCATTTGTTAAGCTAGAAACCATAGGTTTTGAGAGATGATGATAATGATATTGTTAGCCTATTGTGACCTAAGAAATGGTATATGAAAGGTTAGTAGATTTAAAATGATATATCTTGATGAGGCTGTAATGATATATCTAAGTTAGGATAAATAGTTTTAGCTAAACTATGGACATGACACAATATAATTTTCTTCATGCTTTTGGATTTTCCTATTTATTTTGTATTTTATAATATTTTTGGATCTTCATATTTTTGGACTAAAAGTTAAGAGACTAGGAAATAAATAAAGGGAAAAATAGTTCTATCACTAGGAATGTATATGGTGACAGATGGAATTATAGAGGGATTAATGGATGGAATGTGTGAGGGATGGAGGATGAACTTACAAGGATTACATTAAGATTTAAATACCCAAACTACATTATACCCTCCTGATATGTACAAAAATACATTATTTTTAAAAAGTATAGGTTTGAAAATATTTCCCAAAATAATATTCTAGACCTCTTTCACATTCTTGTCAAACGTAAAAACAAGACAAAGGATGGGTACTTGTAAGGATAATATGACTTAGTTAAATGGATGGTTAAGAGGTTTTGACTAGGATGGATGTGGAATTTATTGGATGAGATGGAGAAAAAAAGAGATGTAATGATGGGTGCCCACAAGTAAAAGGGTAATTATAGATAATAGACATTATACATGTACTATAAACCAGTATTCAACATGGTCCTTGTGTAAAGTGATATAAGAATGGTTTTTAATTTTGGACAAATGTGTATCTTTATCTTTTGAATTTTTGATTTATTTTATTATAATTATTTTCTTATAATTATTTTATTTTTTTAGACAACAAAGTTAAAGCCTTTAATCATAGGAACCAATTGAGATACATGATTTTCATGGGCTCATCAAGTTCCTATCCATATTTATTGGCTAATTTATAAGCACCCTATCCATATTTTCTATGATAACATAAGGAACTAACCAACTAGGGTCAAAATTTAACTTCTTTTCTCATTCTACATTTTTATGATTTTCCTTCAAGACAAGATCTCTAATCTCAAATTTTATGGCTTTGATCTTCTTATTATAATTACAATGTATCCTATTCTGATAATATTGTAAATTACTAAGAGCATTGATTCATTTATCATCCAAAATATCTAACTCTTACAAAAATTAGGTTTTTTAATGAAATCTATAAGGATGATAACGTGATATTAATTGACAAGATATATTTGATTCCATATAAAAGTGAAGATGGGGTTTCCCCTATGAGTATGCAGAAGCTTATGTTGTAAGCCCACAAGGTAGGATGAAGTTGTAAATTTTAATTATGAAAAACATCATTGATGATCCAATTGAGGATTTTATTGATATTGATGTTGTAAACCTCTACTTTACAATTACCGTGAGGGTAGTATGGTGTGGACCATTTGTGTTTGATATGGAAGTGCGTGTAAAGGGATTTTATGTCCTTATTTTGAAATGACTTTCCATTATCAGAAATAATGGTTGATAGGATGCCATAATGATAATGATATGATTAAGGATGAATTTGTTTTTTTTTCAATTACGTATGTGAGAGGGATAGCCTCCACCCATTTCATGAAGTAATTGGTGGCATTGATTATGTGTTTATAGCCATCAAGTGAGTTGGGGTTGATTTTTCTATTGAGATCAAGGCACCATGTTGAAAAAGGTCATGGATTTGAAATGGGATGTATATATTGAGATGGAGAATGAATGAGATACCTAGGTTTCTAACATGCTACACAATTTTTAACATATCAACAAATATCTAATTTCATTGTGGGCCAATAGTAACCCATTATCAATAGTTTCTTATCAAGGACTATATCACTAGTGTGTGCACCAATTTTTTTATAATGGACCTCATTTATGGATAAGTTGGCTTATGTTGAATTTAAACATCATAATAAAGCTCCATAATAATCTATATATTATAAGGTGTTGTTAAGGTGTATGGAATGAGAAACATGTGAGATAAATTATTTATTATGGTTGTGTGAAATGTTTGGGGGATGAGTTTTTCATGAAGGTAAGTGTAAATGTCTTGATACAATGGGGATTTGAAACATTAAATTTCATAAACCATATCAAATTCATATACTTGATAAGCATGAAGCATCAATTGTTTGACCAAGAATAAGATTTTTGTATGTCTTTGTGAATTTCAAGAAGAGAACCAATGGTGGACATAACATCTATTAATTTGTTATTGTTAAGAGTAATCTACTCAAAATAAATAAGTTTGAAGTATAAATTAAATATCTTAGTCATTATTTTGTAAGGAACAATCTTCTCATATTTTGATTGATATTCATCATTGACTTTCTTGATTAGGAGATAGGAATCACCATATACTAAAAATGTTGAATTCTCCATTGGATGGCTATTTTTATACTAGAAATGAGGGCTTCATATTATAAAATTTTATTTTTGCAATGGAATCCTATCTAAAATTATTTTGGGATAATATCACACTATGGAGTAATTAGAAAGATACATGCCCCTAAGCTATGAGTAGTGAAGTAACCACCAAAGTACATTTACCATTTTGAAGACTCATCAACAAATAAGATAAAATCATATGGAAATTCAATGATTAATTGTTAATATTATGTTAAAGGTGATTTTTATAACTCATTTGAAATAAATTATCCTTTAATAGCTTTTTGGTTCACATAATCAATGCCAAATCTACTAAGTAACATGCCCCACTCATCCATCATTCATGTAAGAGTTGATTTTTATAGGAGGTACTTGAGTGGATTCACTTTACTAATGATTTTGGCTTGATTTTTAAGTATGTAACATCAAATATTTTTTGAAGTGTAAATAAAAAATAAACATGCTTTTTTGATTGTGGAGTAGTTGAGATAATAAGACACCAAAGTTATTTTGAAGTAGTATACTACTCTATCAGTTCTTTATTCATAATGTTGTCTTAAGAGAGAACCCAAAGTATATCAAGTAGCTAATATGTATAGGTGAAATGGTTTCCTTGGAGGGTTGGAATTAAAACTGGTGGATTGGCAAGATATTGCTTGAGATTGTCAAATTATTGTATACATTATTCATTCTAGTTAAAGACAATATCCTTCTTGAGAAGATGTGTGAATGGGTGGAATTTTTATACAAGTTGAGAGATGAATCTTGTAATGGCTTGGATTTCCTTTCAAACTATAAAGGTTTTGGATATTTTTATGTGGTGTCACTTTTTTTATATCTTTGACTTTGGTTGGATCAACCTATATTCCTCTTCTTGATAAAATGAATCCCAAGAGTTTTCCTGATGTGACCCAAAAAACACACTTTTGAGGATTCAAGTGGGATTTATACTCTCTTAGCATTTCAAATATTTTACATAAAACTATTTTATGATATTCCTTAGTTTTTGACTTGACAAATATGCCATCAACATAGTCTTCCACATTGTCATGGAGTATGTCATGGAAAATGGTTGTCATTACTCATTGATATGTTATTATTGCATCATTTATACCAAATAGATTGAATTGTAGGTAACTGTACCCCAAGGTGTGATAAATGTTGTTTTATGTTGGTCCTCATGTGTAATTTTGATTTCATTATATCCATAGAAACCATCCATTAGGGACAACATTTCATGACATGTTGTAGGATATAATATCTGTTAATGTTTAAGAATGGAAATTAATCCTTTGGACATGATTATTGATGTCAAAAAATTTAGTGCACACTTTAATTTATATGGTTTATTTATTATTAGATTTATATTTGAGACACATTTTGAATAGTCAGTTGGATAAATGAAACCAAATTCTAACTATTTTTATAATTCCTATTTAACAAGTAACACCACTTTGGGATGATTTTTTTGTGTGTGATTGATTTTACATACACATGAACTAATATGTGATGTATCACAAGTGAGATATCTAAACCTATAATGTTTTTATATGACTAAGCAAAAATATCTAAAAATTATGTCAAGAAGACGATGAGTATATTCCATTCTTCAATGCTGAGGGTAGTTGCAACCTAATGATTTTTGGATGTTCCTCTATACCAATGTTTACATCAAAAATTTATTCAATAAGTAAATTGGAACCATATAAAAATCATGTTGGTATGAGGGGAAGGTATAATTCCTAATATATTGGTGCCTTAGATAGGTTTTCACCAATAGAGAGCGTTTAACTAAAGGACTTAGATTTTTTTACATTTTTTATGTTTTTGATTTTTTGAGTGTTTTAGACTAATGAAATATCCCTATTCCCCAAAGTATGAATATGTATGCAAGTTGATCTCAAAGCATTTTTTGTGGTCTCCTAGTGGAATATTGTCTCTAATTCCTATGAATTTTAGGAGTGATTATTTGTTTATAAGTGATAAAGTGGTATTGTAGTTTTTTGGTCCAATATATGAGATTAAGATATTTAAGTTCAAGGGTATATGCGTTTGTGTCATCAAATAAGTTTATGGATGTAATTTATTTGTATTGTCTATGAATAACACTTATTTTTATGATATAAGTGGATTATTTAGACATCATGGTAGAAACATTGATGTAGTCATATGGATTAACACTAGGTAGTTTATATCCAATGTGATGAAATCATTTGGAAACTATAGGTTAAGCAATGCCTTATTCATGGATACTAGGACATTTAACTTTATAATTCATAATTTTACACATGATTGGTTTATCTATGGGATATTCATTCATTTAAAATTAGGTTGTAATATCATAATTATATATCCATGAGTCATTGTAACTCTCAATAATTTCCTCTAAAATAATTCATCCTTTAACAAAAGTGATTTTACCAAAGTGATGAGATATTTATGTTTTATTCCTAATTTAGTGGGTCCTATCATGGTTGTTAGGAGACATGCAGTTTTAATATATGGAAGGCATATAGGATTTCTTATTCTCCCATAACTTTGTCAATGATATTGAACTTAGATTTAGAGAATATGGGTTTAGACACAGGTTCATGTGTGGATGTGGATGCCAAAGGTGAGATTTCAGATGTAGATGGTAGATCATCTAGATGAATATAGTTTTTAAGCTTTGGTGATTTAGATGTTATGGATTTAGTTTCCTCATAGGCCTCTTCTATAATAGACAAATAATGTATTTCTCTATATCACCCTTGTAACAATTTTTAGTATTAGAAGGGTTGAGGATCAATAGAAATGGTAACTTCCATACCAAAATAGGGGGATTTTAATGCATTGGTGAAGTGTGGATGGAAAAATGTGCATGGTTTAAATGCATGGTTAGCCAAGGAGGATGTTGTATGTAAGGTCAATATCAATGACATGAATTAGGGTTTGGTTTGGTGTGTGATAGGCCCTATCATATACAAATTGATTGTCATTCCACATTGTAAAAAACCTTTATGGTGATGTTATTAGGATCTAATGCTAATGACATATAACCTATATGTTTAGTCAAGGTTAACTTTCATAGATCAATGATAGATCCATTGTCTATAAATACCCTCTTTAATTTATGTTTTAAAATGATAACTTTATTGTATAAGTTCAGATTATGAGATAAAACCATAGGGGATATACCATTTTTTTCAAATGTGACTTGGTTTCCTAAGGACAAGTGTCCTAAAAGCACTTAGAAGTTGGATGGGTTAATTTATTTTGGGAATCTTGACTCTTGTAAAGCTTTGTGAAAGATATATTTTTAAGAGTGGATGTTTTGAGGATGTACAAAATAGATAATTGGGCTAATGTATTGTTAAGCCACTCTATGATATTTTAATTACCTTCATAAGTGGGCAGAGGAGGTCTTGGGACATTTATTTTTATGTGCCTAGTGGTGACTATGAAATCATGGAAATTGATTTTGATGGTGGTTATGTGATCATATATATGTTAGATTTGTAGACTTTTTGGAGTTGATTTTATTTGTTTGGTTTTGAAATTAATTATTTTATGATCAAGGTTGGTCATGTTTCATAAAGGGACCTTAGTATATCCATAAGATTTGTTTTTTTGGATGTAAACACATTTCCTTCTAAATCTATGTCCCCATGACTAGTTGAGTCTTAGACATAGTTTTCAATTTCATTTATATATTAGTAGATTGAACCTTAAACTTAGAAAATTCACAATATTAATGTTCCTTATACCATGTTGGTTTGGGTAACTTTTCATCAAATGGTTTGGTCCATGGAGACACTATCATGTTTGCATATATTAAATTATGGAAGAATGATTCAAGAGAATATCCCAAATGAGTATAAGCTCTTCATTTTTTTCTTTTATTCTAGTTGACATTTAGGTATGGTGATGTTTAGGGTATTTTGTAAATTTTTGACATGTTTGGAATCACTTTCCCCATCACCTCTGACATTCTTACTCTTGATATAGAATTTTGGTTTCTCAGCTTGGGTTTGACCTTGGTTATCTTTATGGAATATTTTGATAAGTCCTTTGGTTATGAGTGTTCTTTTAATTTTAACAAAATTTCCAATGATTTCATCAAATTAATTTATCACAATGGAGTTGAAGGTGGAAGATCATCTATGGATTGAGATTGGATATGAAAATGATAATAAGTTTTTATTAGGGATTATTCAAAGGATCCTACTAGTTAAGCCATGCCATATTCGTAAGAAATTAGAGAAAATTTCCCCATTTATTTCCTTGGTATTGCACAAGTATAATATGGTGAGTTCATGTTCTAAGTTATAATAAAATCATTTTAAAAATCTCTTAGAGAGATATGCAAAGATGGTAATAGAAAATTTTTAGACATAGGAACCACTCTAAATATTGGCTACCTAATCTTTATGGGAAAAACATAAGTAATTAATTATCACTATAAACAACCTCTTGGCAAGACATAACAAATTACTTGATGCATTCTCTAGGATCACCTTTCCATTTGTACTTATTATACTTTTCAAGTTCAAAGTGGGAAAGAAAATGTAATTTCATCATGTTTTTATAAAATGGTTATGTAAACCCATATTCAAACCTATACATTTTAATTTGGTGTGACTCCAATCTTACAATCCTTGGATAATGTATTTCATATTTTTCTATTATTAGACAAACAATGTGTCCTTCAATGGTGAATATGATGATTGGTTTTGATTAGATTTAGGTGATCCAAGGATATGATTATTTGATTTTAGATTTTAAGGATTTATAATGGAAGGATTGACATAGTATTTAAGTTTGGCCAATTCTTGGTTCAATATTTGGAAGTTATTGGACACAACTAGTTATTGATCTTGTTGGGTTTGGATGTCTAGAATTAATTTTACCTTGTCAAAATGGACATGGGAGACATGATGAGGTTATTTTTAGTGGAATATATATTAGTTTTATTCCTATCTAGAGGAATTTTTAGATGGTTTTTGGTCATGATGGGAAGGAATTTGGTCGCTTTTACCAATGACGTGACTTATATTTTATGG
Source organism: Torreya grandis (assembly GCA_037957365.1). NCBI lineage: Eukaryota > Viridiplantae > Streptophyta > Pinopsida > Cupressales > Taxaceae > Torreya > Torreya grandis. The sequence goes on from JARHVA010004757.1 coordinate 685,160, forward strand.
GTTATAGTCTAAAGGTAACTTATCCCTTATCTTTAGAAGTTGTAACAAGACTTGGTATTTATTTTTAAAAAGGTAATTCATAATTTTGGCATGGGATTATCCTATTATAGAATCACTATTGTTATAAATTTTGTATTCACTTGTATGAATGAGGTTATCATTATTATTTATCTCTACATTGTCATGTTGATTCTCAAAATGGAAAGGTTCTATACCAAAGGTTGCTTCCCTACCTTGGGTTTTATTGAATAACGATTGGAATATATTTATTGGTGCCATAGTTATACCTATTTATATGTGTTTTAATCAATATTTTATTTTAGGATAAATGTGGTTTGATTGGTTTGGTTTGAATTTTTTTTTGGTTTTGGCTTAACCGACTCAATTACTAGTTTTTCAAACAGGGAGAAAAAACACACACAAAAAAGATAAACTAATACTAATTAGGTATGAGTTTAATCAAGTAGTATCCCAAAAATATTACCCAAAATTTTAATAAGTATGTGGTGATTAATCTCAAATAATGTTGTTTTCCTTGTACTACTCCTTGATTAAGGCCAAAGGTTCATATGTTAGGCTTTACAGGTTTATTTAAGGGAACCCCTTATATATATTTTAGTATGTTAAGTCTCAATTACATGTAAGGGGTGGTATAAACCTTAGGTATTGGTGGTAAAATCCAACTCATGTCATTTTGGGGTTACATAGGATTAGGCATTGGTGAAAACTATTAATTTAATTTGTATATGCCACTCATATATAGGATTTGGCCTACCACTTGGTGATGAAATCCAATGTTGATATGACCCCTAGAAAGAAAAATAAAGAAGACTCATATTGTTTTTAAATTTATAAGATCACCTGTGTGGCATGAGGAAAGAGCATACTTAGATATGAATCTTGGGATACACAAATTATTAGGTTTATTTTTTATTCTCTAAATCATGTTGAGGTGAAAGAGAAGAGCATACACAATCCAATTTCAATACAAATAAGAATCAAGTTAAATAAAAGAAAATATTTTAATAAAACATTTTAGTACACAAATTTATTTCAATTTTTGTCTTTATTTAGTGTTACTATAGAAAACTATTAGTAGTTTATATTATCCTCTTTAATAATTCAAAACCTCCAAGTTTGTCAAAATAGTAAGCAAAAATGATAGTAAAACAATAAATAATAGATACAAAAATGAGATCACCAAAACAAAAAATGATCATTTTTAGTAAGATTAAAATCATTGATAGCTAAAAATATATAAGACTAGAAAAATGAAAGAAAATTGAAGACAATATGATCCTTAGTACAAAACCACCATTAGCCAAAAAACATAAAACAAAAAATACATGAAACTAAAAAGTGTTGAATGAAATTATGCACCCTTGGTATGAAAAAACTACTACTCAGTATAAAAATATCATTCCTTATTAATTCATTACTAAAGAGTACATTTTCAATAGAACTCTTTGTGATATTAAATCACTGTTTCTTAATGAAATTTCACTGTTATATAGAATAATTTCATTGTTTTTCAAACCTATATGGATTATAACTTGAAAATAATAAAAAACACTAGGTATAATTATTTCATTGATTAACACAATTAATTTGTCACTTTTGGGGATGAATTCACTATTTCATAGTATGAACTTGTTAAAACTTAGAAGACAACACAAATTGATTAAAACTAATTGTAAGTAGTTATATTTCACATAAAATAAATAAAACCTTATTTTATAGTAATTAAAAAATAAGTTAAGAAATATACTCCAAAATCTAATGAAAACATGTTAGAAAATTTTTAGGAACAAGTCCCATTGGGCATGACAAAATTCTGAATGTTAACTAGAAGCTAGGAAAAAAAATTAAATCATATTCTAAACTCAACATAAAACTTAGATAGAGATTAAAATAGAAAAACATAAGACATACCTTCACTTAAAAACAATGAATACACCTCTCCATTATTACCTTGTATTTACTCTTGATCACTTGATATGTGATTGCTTAAATGAAACTCTAATGCAAGGAATTTCAACAATATGATGATATTAATTGATATATTTTTATTTCAATTGAATGCACAATGATAATTTTGATAGATTATGTGATGGACCTCAGAAAGGAGGAAGGGAAGTTAATTTTTAGATGTTTTGGAGGGAAAATGGATAGTCAAATTTAATTAATAATTATTAAATAATTTCAAATTTGGATAGTGTATCTTCAATCAACATATCAAATTCATTCAATATAGTTTTTGAGGATTTATTGTTGGGAGATAAACCAGAAGCACACAATTGATTACTAAACCAAGCAACTTAATATGCGGAAATTAACCAGATTCACCAAGTAACTAGAATTCAGAATAGCACAAGATATGAGAGACAATACACAACTTGTATTAACACTTTATACAGAAAAGAATACAATAAAGAAGATGCCACTTCTTCTCCACCACCTTACAGAGGTTTTCCACACCTCAAGTGAATAGTAATTCTTCTCCCCAAAGCTCTCCCTCTCAGGTCCCAACACCCAACTCAAATACAGAGTTGGTGTTCACCTCCCATGCTCCACGCACAACACAAGTGCTCCACGCACTCCACAAGTACTCAATGTACTTCAAGTAGATCTCCCATGAACCTGTAATAACCTGCACTTCAACAGACCATACTTATGGAAGGAACTCCCTTGCCTTCCTCTTTGCTCTATCCGAGTACACACACCTGTACTCCAAGTAGATCCTGCCTGATACTGCTCCCTGTTGTGTTGCTGTCTATATGATCCTACACACCTGCAAATCAAACATGGTTCTGCTCACCTGTGAACCTTAACCTTGCACACACATACACCTGCAGATCAACGATCTTACTTACCATGTAGATCACTCTACACCCTGAAGAACCCTTGTCCTTGCCTCACCAAGTCCTTATGATTCTCCAACCAGTACCAAGCTTGGCACTGATAGGGAACTAGGAGGAGCACCCTTACTCACTTCACACACAGAAGGAGCAAACTTTGCTCAACTCAAACTAGAACACTTTTCCAATACAACCATGAGTCTATTATATAGATCTCATCCAAACAATGATTAGACATCTAATTACAATAATTAGATCCGCAGCTCTCAGTCTAAAAATAGCTCTCTTCATGCAAACACTTGGTTCGTTAGCTAACTGCCCGTAATTAGCTCGCAGTTGAACCACACAGGCGACCAACATCGGTCCCTGTCTGCCTAGAGGTGACCGACGCTAGCCGACCCATGATCGACGTCAGTTGCTTCTCTTCACTATCCTGCCGACGTCGGCTGATCAGACCGACGCCGGTTGCTCTGACGCTTAGCAACCTTCAGTAACCCCTCCAATGGCCTTCTCCATGTCTGCATCAGTGAAGCTTTTAGCTCCACAACCTAACAATCTCCCACTTGGAGATAAATAGCTGCATTGTACCTGTACCTATACTCTATCTAATCTGTTTCCTGGTTTGTATCCCTCTTCAAGCTCAATCCTGAAGACAACCCACCACACAACCTGTGATGTACCTCCTGTCATCCGAGTACCCTGCCACATCCGAACCTACAAACACATGTAGTGAAGTCCTGACCCTGCATGTATACCTGCTACTGGTCCCTCTCAAATACTTGAGAACCCACTTCCCCGAATTGGCTCCTAACTCTCTGACAGCTCCCACTGCATGGGAATACTCAGGTCTATACCAGACCTCATGTGATTTCAGACACTGTACTTGTCCAGCCCTTAGTGTGCTCTGGCTCTGCATCCTAAACCTCACCAACACCTGATTCACATCAGCTCCCACTCGAGACAAAATCAACCGGTGATCTCCATGTCTCCCATGTCAAAGAATTCCACTGCTCCAAACTCTTCCTGACATGCCACTGAACTAATCTTACCCTTAGCTCAGCAAAACCCTGTATGTACAATCCTGCTAGCAAAACATACCATCCACATACAGCAACAGAATGATGTCATGACTCATCATCCTCCTGGTAAGGCAAACCACAGTAGTTACCTGACATTGACTGAAGCCATGCTTCGTCCTCCACCTGTCAAAACCTGTACCACTGTCCTGCAGCTCATCAAGACCATATACCTGATCTTTCGTCTCACGTATACGTTCTCTCTATTCTTCTACTAAGGAATCCATTCGTCTCTGTGCTTTCATACCAGCTGGCAACCCTACCAAAAACACCTGTTTGGTTCTCCTCCAAGGAATCACATCCTCATCCATGCCAAGCTCACACCTATTTCCTAGATCCTTCCTGCTCTACAATCAGCAACATGTATAAAGAAGAGGAACAACGAATTTGAGGGCCTACTTACGCCTTCAATCCTCCGTATGGGTGTTTGAGACTCCTTGACAGCGTGCTGTCCACCCAAAATCTGTTACAGTGACCGACCTCGGTCACCCCACAGTCTGCATCCGACCGACGTCGGTTCCCATGCGTCTATCCTTGACTACCGACCCTGTGGTGTCCCTTCTACCGACATCGGTCCTCTGACCGACATCGGTCTTACATACCGCCGACGTCAGTCCCATGACCGACGTCGGTCTTACCCTGCTCGACATTGCCGGCTTCGGTCTGCACATGACCGACATCGGCACCTATCTGTTCAACGTCGGTTCCTCCTGACCGACGCCGATACCTGTGTTCACCTGTGAGTGATGAATTTTTACCTGTGAGCTTCTTTGAATCAAAACCCATGTCCAAACTGCCCTGCTCAGAAGTATCCAGCCACATCCACTGGGTTCTGTCTGCCATCTCCTCCATAAACACCAAGGCTTTCCAGTTCTTAAGCCTGTCAAATATATCTGTCTTCCGCTTAAGAACATGCATCTCCTTCCTACTCATGTGACCAAGCCTACGAAGCCACGTCTCCGCAACAAAAGAAGAATCAGTAATATAAACAAGTAGATAAAGGGTACCTATTTTCTTACCACCAGCTAATTCAAGTGCATCCGCTGTGAGAGTTCTTGTGCATCTCTCATCACCCAATCTTTCTAAAGAAATTAGCCATATCTCCAAACCTGGGACCTGCATGACCTTCATCAACACCTATGTGTTGGCCGCCTGCAATTTCAGCTTCACTTCCCCTTTGCCAATCCTTTGGCAAGGCTTACCAGCTCCTCTACCTGGGGTTGCATGGAAAGAGGCAACCGAATCTTTTATCCAAGATTCAACTTTATCCAAGAAACCTCCCAGAGCATCCTATGCAACAACACCTGCTACATCTATTTCTTCAGTTTCTTCATGCTGATCTGCTACCAACCAACAATAATCTTTTACCTACTCTTTCTTTCCATAGGACCGTGAGTAACCATCTGTGCTTTTCAACTCCTCCATTCTTAGCTTACTTTCATCTGCCGTTTCTCTACTCCCACTCGATCAGAAACCCCTGAGAGTGCCCTGTAACCAAACACAAAACCTGCTTCCTGCAACCTTAGCTCTGATACCACTTGTTGGGAGATAAACCGGAAGCACACAATTGATTACTAAACCAAGCAACTTAATATGCGGAAATTAACCAGATTCACCAAGTAACTAGAATTCAGAATAACACAAGATATGAGAGACAATACACAACTTATATTAACACTTTATACAGAAAAGAATACAATAAAGAAGATGCCACTTCTTCTCCACCACCTTACAGAGGTTTCCCACACCTCAAGTGAACAGTAATTCTTCTCCCCAAAGCTCTCCCTCTCAGGTCCCAACACCCAACTCAAATATAGAGTTGGTGTTCACCTCCCGTGCTCCACGCACAACACAAGTGCTCCACGTACTCCACAAGTACTCAATGTACTTCAAGTAGATCTCCCATGAACCTGCAATAACCTGCACTTCAACAGACCATACTTATGGAAGGAACTCCATTGCCTTCCTCTTTACTCTATTCGAGTACACACCTGTACTCCAAGTAGATCCTGCCTGATACTGCTCCCTGTTGTGTTGCTGTCTATATGATCCTGCACACCTACAAATCAAACACGGTTCTGCTCACCTGTGAACCTTGACCTTGCACACACATACACCTGCAGATCAATGATCTTACTTACCATGTAGATCACTCTACACCCTGAAGAACCCTTGTCCTTGCCTCACCAAGTCCTTATGATTCTCCAACCAGTACTAAGCTTGGCACTGATAGGGAACTAGGAGGAGCACCCTTACTCACTTCACACACAGAAGGAGCAAACTTTGCTCAACTCAAACTAAAACACTTTTCCAATACAACCATGAGTCTATTATATAGATCTCATCCAAACAATGATTAGACATCTAATTACAATAATTAGATCCATAGCTCTTAGTCTAAAAATAGCTCTCTTCATGCAAACACTTGGTTCATTAGCTAACTGCCCGTAATTAGCTCGCAGTCGAACCACACAGGCGACCGACGTCAGTCCCTGTCTGCCTGGAGGTGACCGACGCCGGCCGACCCATGACCGACGTCGGCTGATCAGACCGACGCTGGTTGCTCTGACGCTCATCAACCTTCAGCAACCCCTCCAATGGCCTTCTCCATGTCTGCATCAGTGAAGCTTTTAGCTCCACAACCTAACATTTATGAGTTGGTTGGAATAAGTAGTCAAATTTGTTGAAAAGGTATTTAATGAATCAAATGTCTTAATTAATTCTATTGGAATGTGAAACAATTTATTAAGTAAGGTTGTTGGGAGGTTGAATGCCTTATTGAGGACATTTGAATGCCCTTAAATGTTTTAATGAGGTTTGAACAATTTGGTTAATGGTTATAAGAGGAGGTTAAGGGGATTATATGAGGTTAATTAAATAGGATGATGAGGTGGCATGGGTATTTTTATTTATTTATAATTATTTATTTGGATTTTTGGGTGCATGATTTAAAATAGTGATTAACTAACTTAACTAGTATGAATCAAGGGGTAATTTTAAGGGAAGACTAAGATAAAATATAGGTTTTTTATGATGAGTTAGTTAGTAAGGAAAATTTATGAAATGAATAATGTTGATTATTAGTAGATTAAATTATGACACTATAGTGGCAAAATTTAGGTGTCTGCACTAATACATACCAAAATAGAAACTTTCCATATATACATAATTTGTCAAAAATTAAATTCTTGAATATTTTATATCTTTAGAATTATGATATTCCTAGTTTTACACCTATATACAATAACACTTCTTAATAATAATTATTATTTTATCAAAAAAAGGGTAAAACAATTAGGCACAATTGTGCTCCCTTAAATAAAATCCCATATTGTATAAGGTAGTTTATCCATAGTGTCTTAGTTATGCTTGTTGGTTCAATGCATGCCTTCCATGCATCAAAAAAATCTCCATGTTTTTAATATAGTTCATTCTGAGAGGAAAAACCAATGAATTGTAATCACATTTCACTCTTCATGAGCAATAGTTTTTTTTAAAAGAAAATAATCATTAAGTACTTGAAAATGTTTAATCTTGACATCATTACCTTAGTTGGTCTATCCACCATTTTTATAACTCAAAATCTATAAGAGAGATTTTATTTTCATGAAAACATATATAATATTATACATACATCCCTATTTACATACCATTCATCCATATTCACCTCATAGCTTCCTATTAGACATTTTTGTTGTAGTATTTATCCTTTTAAGACAAGTTCATTTTAGGTCAAATAGGGCCACACTATGATATTGTCCACTAGCACAACCTTGTTCCCCATGATCTAATGGTTAATTTTTCAAATTGAGACATTTCATAGTGGATCTCACATTTATTTTGTAAAGTCATTTAGTGAAAATATTTTAAATATTCCCCTGTATAAGGACATCAAGTCTTCTAAAAAATTGAACAATCCATTGGAAATTCTAATCCATATTGAGAAAAATAACGCTATTTCTACCAATTTCAATTCTTCAGAATTCTAATAGTCATAGACCACAATATATAATCATTTAAATTCTAAATATATTTTAATGTAGGTTAAGGGAATCTATAATCAATCATTTCAATCAATATTCTAACTATAATCATATAGTTTAACAATAATAGATCACAAAATCACTAGAGGAAGGGGAACTAAATCAAATTGAGGTTATTTTAGGCTATGTAATAATCTCTCAAATTATATAGGGTTTTCTAAGGTTAGGTTGGTTAATCCCCTTACCTATTTCCCTTGTTTGTATTAGATCTCCTATTTAGTTTTTGTGTAGAAACAAGGGCTTATGTTTTTCAAGTATTTTGCATAGTATATCGACACATATAATTAATCAAAAAACCCTCACATATAATCACATACACCCAAATAAAAAATTAGTCTCAAAAACAACCACAAAATGACTATAGTAAGTAAACATGGCAAAAGTGTGACCTTGTCCTCCTCCTATGAACTTGTCCCAGTGTAGTTTAATTTTTTTATTTGATCATAACACCATAAATAAGTAATTTTAGTGATTTATAGTCACATTCAACTTGAACAACCCACATAATATATATTTTAGGGAGATTTGTAAATATATATGCCTATTTACTATTTTTAGTTATTTTCTAATTCTACAAAATCCTATAGCATATTGTGTTTTATTGTTAGACATGTATATTCCTAAATTTCAATTTAAATAGTTTAATTATATTAATTTGATACACCTCAATAAAAATTAGAGTAAACATTTTTTTGAACCCATTGTTTTTAGAATGATGATTACTATTTGTTTGATTTTCTTCCTAGGATTTGATTTCTTTTTTTGGTAAAGTTTTGACACTAAAAAGAAACAACCCTTCAACCTTGGATAAAATCTGACATATAAAAATTCAATCTCTTTCCACCTTGGAGTAATCTGACATTGAAGAGGTTTTATTGTTACCTTGGATAAATTTAATATATAATTTCTTTATTTTGACCTTGGGTTATTTTTTTTTTATATCTATAGAAAAAAATCTTTGTATATTCTTTATTTTATTTTATTTTATTTTACTTGTTCTTATTTTAGAAATTATGTTATGACAATTTTAAAACTACTTAGTGTATGTTATGAATGGATACATGATGCTCTATTTTATATACACTATGGCATGATGGGTTTACCCTAATACTTATATCTATTGTACAACACTGAACACATACATTAGTTTCCACATGCCTCATGGTATATCACAAATGGATAGGATCCTTTGTTTAGAATATAAGAAGCCTCTTTTAACCATTTTATTTTTGGTAAGCTTGAGAGGATTACATCACCAAGGGAGTTTACTATTAATATATCCTTATAAATTATTTTAGTGGGCTAAAATCATAGATTTATCTCTATATTTATTGTTTTGAAACATTGGGTCGACACTAATCAATGAATGAGAAAGTATATTTGAGAGGTCATAAAATCATTCAACCTACTACCTAAATCACCCTTATACCTTAATTTTTTCTTATATTGTATTCATAATCATTAGTGTTGTTTGATTCATAATGTATTGTATTCATAATGGGATGAATGAATGAACATTGATTTCACATGTTACATAAAATTATGAACTTTATTGTAAAATATTCTCTTACTTTCTAAGATTCTATTAATTTCATTTATACATGGTTAATATTAAATTATGTTAAAAAACTTACCTTAGAGAAATATCCATTATATTTTATTTCATATTTTTATAACATTGAATCCAAATTTCTTCTCGTAACTAATAAAAACTAAAGAGCATGCATGGAATATTTTAATAAGCCTCAAAATGTTCATGCTGTTAATACTTGATGAGGTAAAGTCCCTCATGTTCCTCCTCCCCCTCCATCTAGGTAAACCACTCAATCTTAGGGAATTTGACATCCTATATCAATTAAAGAATAGTAATTCCAAAATATCACTATAGAGCTCTTTAAAATAACATCAATATAGAAAAATATACTATATGAGGCATTAAGTAATACACTTTTATCTAACAATGTTTAAACTCTATATGTTGATTCTACTATTAATACCATTATATGGACATAAAAAAGTATTTACTTTGAAAAAGATGATCTTTTCCCAAAACATATTATTTATCAATATTTACCCTCATATTTTCAAGTCATTTTAAAAAATAAGGTGGTCAAAATAGTACTTGTTGATAATGGATCTAGATTGAACATTTGTAACATCTCTTTCTAAAATTTACTAGGCATTAAAAAAAAAGATATAATTCATTCAAATATGAATATTTATGGATTTTAAAACATTCCATGCCAAGTATTTCAAAAAATGACGTTAAATATTACTTTGAGTCTATGCACTCTTACTACTATTTTTCAAATTATGCCTAATGAACTTAAATAAAATATTTTATTAGACCAACCTCAGATTCATGACATGAATTCCATTCCTTCTACATTTCATGCATGCATTAATTTTATTTATCAAGGAATCATTACATTAGATTTGAAAGTATCTTTGTCTAAATTAAATGTATGTATGTATGTATATATGTATAGATACATACATATATACATAAATTTAATTTAGACAAAGATACTTTAAAATCTAATGCAATGGTTTATGCCATGGATATTTATGTTTCATATATTCCACCTTCTTCCATTGAAGTATTACCATATAGTTCACCTATATATTTAACCTCACATGTTAAACATTTAGATGACTCATAAATCAACTTCAACTAATATGGTTTTGGATATAAATACTTACAAAAATATAAGTATACTATTAAACAAGGGTTTGGAAAACATGTTAAAGGTATTGTTTAGCCTATAACTACTTCTATCAATGAAAGGAAAAATAGTCCTTGGATATAATGTTAAGTCCAATTTTTATGAACTAAATAAAGTTAACCTCCCAAGTTCATACCTTCCACACACATAAGATTTGAGAATAATAATCAAGTCAATCAGGATTCTATATTGTCATTAGTGTATATGAAATAGTTGATAACATGATCTCACTATAAATATTGACATTGGATGAATTTTAAAATGATGAGTCTCTTTTGGATTACTTAGGTAGACATGAGGATATTCCTTCCTTCCATAATAATAAAATATTTCCTCACAAAATAGAGGCACACAGAGTTTTTTTAAAGTGATGCTTCTATCCTATAAAAGTAATTATATGGTCCCCATACTATTCTAACCCCTCCATATGTGGAATATATATCAAAATTATTTAATAGGAAACCATTGTGTTTCATTTTGGAACCAAAAATGATCCACAACTGGTACTCTTGTCCACTATGATACAAAATGATGAAGGCAAATATATTTAACAAGATTTACATTATTATCCTAAATTATATGCATGGTCATATAAAGACATGCATGCCATTAACTCAATAATAGATACAAATAATATTGTGTTTTATCTATATTCTAAACCAATCAAACACAAAATGAGGAAAATACATCCAAAATTTAATTTGTTAGTGAAAAGTGAAGTTGAAAGGATTTTGGATGCTGAATTTAATTATTCTATTGATTATCCCTAATGGGTTCTAATATTTTATTAGTAATAAATCCTAATGGAGATTTTTTGTGTTGCTCAAATTACCATAATTTAAATAAATCTTTTCCTCAAGATGATTTTCCATTATTAAACATAGTTTTTATTATGGATTCCAATTTATGATATGAGATGTTATCATTCATGGATAGTTTTTAAGGATATAACCAAATAAAAATAATCCCATAGAATGGGAAAAAACATCATTCATCATACCATGGGGTCTATTTTATTCTACATTCATGCCCTTAGGAGTAAATAATGAAAGAGAAACTAATCAATGATCCATGACACATATTATTCATGATTACATGCATAAAATAACTCAAGGTTATGTTGATGATTTATTAACTAAATACAAACATAGATAATACCATGCTATCAATCTAAGAAAAATATTTAAAAAAATAATGAAATATATCATACTTTTTAATTAAAAAGAGTGTATTTTTGTAGTATCTTCAAGAAAATTATTAGGATTTATCATTTATCAATGAGTCATTTAAGTTGATCTTAAAAAATTTAAATCTATACTATATATGCCACCACCAATTAATTGAAAGAAACTTCAATGCTTACATAGTCAAATTTAAGCTATATTATGTTTTGTGGCTCAACTAATAAATAAAATTCAATCTCTTATAAGGATACTTAAGAAATTGTTTTTTATTTTTGGGGAAATTAATGTTTAATTCTTAAATAATAAAAGGGTCTAAGTAAGACAAAATTAGTAAATAATATTCCAAATTAAAGCTACTAATTTGTGAAATTTATTTGTAATTATAGCTTTTCTAGAAATGGTAGTGAGAGAGGGAAAATTAAACTTACATTATTATGTGTTGATCTAATTGAGATAGGGCCTACAAATTTATGTGTAGGCTTGAGACACTATCATAAAAAAAAAATTGGATTTCACTTTCTAATTGGATAGGAGCCCTAAAAGTGGATAGGAGTGGCACCAGTACTTTATTCCTTCCTCAATGATATTTTCCTAAGGATCTAAGCTTTTTGGGTTTTGTTTTCCTAATCAGTATGAGATTATATACCAAATTTTGGAGCCTTAATATCAACAAAACTCCCTATAGAGTGCATTTTCTATGTATGTGTCTTCTATGCAATTGAATAGAAACTTTAACAAATAGGGAAAAGGGGTTAGTGTGTGTAAGATGCACTAGATGTACTTCACACCCCATGTGTGGGCACATCACTAATGTACCAATACTTCAAGGATATATCAAGCCATATGTAGTTCTCCATTTTAAAGTGCTTGGTGAAATTGTGATATGAGAATGCAAAAAATGCTAAACTAGATGTGCTTGAGGTGGATAGGGACTGGTGCAGATATTTTGATGTGCTTAAGACTATATTGGATGGATATATGTAGAGAATGGGGAAGATTACCTAAGTGGTTTCATTTGTATTCTTGATTACTTCATAATATTTGCCAACCCTTTCCAAATGATCTTCGAATGGGCTTTTATAAGGATTTATTGGTCATGGATTGAATTTGATCATGTTATGCTGATAAGGAGAAGGATGGGGAGCTAAAATAAATTGACTATTGGGGCTAAAATGAGCTTGTACAATAATGCTAAAAGTAGACAAAAATAAAATTGACACTCCTATCCTAGTTGGGTGCTATTGTCCTGGGTAGATAGGATCAGGGGGGTGGATTGGTCATGAAGAGAGGGTCCTAGATTAGCTAGGGTCAAGTTTGGAAGGATAAAGATGACTAGGAATTAGTGAAAATAAGCCTATGAGGGTCATAAAAGTAATCAAGAAGGACTTATGGGTTGGGTTTCATTATCTATGCTCAAGTTACCATTTTTTGCATTTTATATGACTACATTTACTCCTCTTTTATTCTAGTGATGCAGTAAAGTGAATTACTATGATAAAGGAAAAATAGAAAGCATACCTGAACTTACCTACAAGGGTGAATCCCATGTATTTGTATGATGTTGGGTGTACATAGAGAGAACACAATATGAAGTGTAAATATGCAAGTAAAAATAAAACTAGATCAATTTTTACTAGATACACTATATACAACATAAGAACATTTAAAGTTGTGTAGGAGAGAGAGTAAGAGAAAGGAAAAAATACACCTCACTGAGTACATGAATCAATTCAAAACCTATTGTGTTATTGAGTGATGCTAGATTATGTTGAGTAATGATGGAAGGTGTTATACCAAGAGCAATATCATGAATGAAGCTGAGTGCTCAACTATTTAGAAGTGGCTCAAGAAAGCAAAGGTTGGACATTTGGCTCCATCATCACCTACTAAGTGAATCTAGATGATATTTCATGCATTTATCAATGTTTAGACTATATGTCTAATCCTTCTAAATAGGTGGCTCAAGAATACAAAGGATAGCTAGTCCTTTGGCTCCATTATTACCTTGTGAAGTGAAGATGTAAACTAGTATTGGTATGGAATGTGTGTCATATGAGATGGATCTTAAAGCCAGTGAATATACTATGATCTAAAAATGTTGGCACAAATAGTTGAATGTATGCTAGAAACTAGGCCACTCTTGGCCATTTTGAAAGATGGAGATTAGGCTTGTATGAAAGCCACTTCAAAACTGAGAATCTAGATTATGTGAAATCCACTTAGGAACTCAAGAACTCAAGAAGTTAGGCTTATATGAAAGCTAAACCAAAATGATGCCAACCACCTATAAGTGGAGTAAGGAATACAACTATTAAGAATGCTTGGGTAATACTAAACTTAGAAAGAAAGAAAATAAATGTGCTTGTACATGTCCGTCAATCACTAGTGTTTGAAACATGGATTTTGATTTGGAAGTTGTACTAACTACCCTATCTAAAATTGGAAGTGAGATCCATGCCACACATGATTACCCTTATATCTAGATTATATAGGCAAAACTATACTAAAATTATTAATTTTGGTCTAAACTGTAGCTGACAAAACTATAACTAAACTTACCTTTTTATCTATTTTTGGAAAATATGGTTTTTTTTAAAAATTTAGATAGGAGCAATAGAAATGGATATTAGCACCACCATCATTTTATTCCAGTATTTATGCTATTGTCTTAGGCTAAATCTGATGATTTTTCTATATTCTTGACTGTCTACCTATTCTGCTCTAACTAGTTTTATGTCTGGTTGTTGTTCTAGGTGTTCTAAAATTGGATTTTTCAATTGATAGGAGCTCTGATATCTATAATAAAAACCCTATTTGTTTCCCCCTCTTCTAAGGGTAGGAATAGGTACCCTAAAATGACTTCCCTTAGAATAAGAAGCCTTATGAGTGTATTATGCTAGAAATATACATGACATAATAATGATAATCAAGAAGACATCTAAAGATATGACATGGTTTGAGTTGAGAGATTGTTAGATCAATAGGGGTGTGCCTAGATAGATATAACAATGTAATAGCATGTGCAATGTAATTGTTAGTTTTTAGGGAGGGATGGAGCATGATGTCCATCATGGCATCCAAGAATAAAGATAATGCATGATTTGGATCATGGCATTGAAAATAATTGAAAGCAATCAAGCAACAAGTACACAAAGTAAGAAGTAAAAAAGCATACAAGGGTGGACAAGGGGTCAAGAAAATAAGGGATAGGGGTACATGTCACTCAAATTAGAAAGCAATCATACAAGGCATATTTAAATTCCACATACACATGTAGTTAAAACAAGCAAATTGGCATGAAATCCACAATCACATAGAGGAGTACGGGCAAAGGACATTGAAAAATATCTTAAGGCACACACATGAATATAAGTAAAGAACATTTGAAAATGTCTTAAGGCAAATACATGAGATAAATAAGAATTAAGAAATGCAATCACATCAAGATAATGTTAAGCAGGTAAAGAAATCATGTAAGAAACTAGAATTACAAATTCATCTAACTATCAAAGCAAGAAGTGAATGTATGCAAGACATGTTAGTACAAGACTAGGTATATGCTAATAATTACACAAGTGCTAGATACTAATGATATGTTGATAAAGTAATCTATGTAAGCTAGTAGATAATGTACATCAACATGATAACTTAGAGTGTGAAGTGTAGGAATGACATAACCTAGATGGTATAGTCATGTATAAGATGCCCCCAATAGGTATGTATATCTATGAGTGTTATAAATGTATAATTAGGATGCCCCCTCAATGGGTATATTGAAGCAATCAAGTTGCTAGATGTCACTGCACACACTCAAAGAAGATTAAGTGAAACATGCTAATGTAGATAAATTAACATATAATAGCATGAAATAGAAAATGTAAGTCTTAGCATATCATTAACAATGTAAAGCATATATTATGGATATAATTGAAATTTTTTTGATGTTTTTTACATATGTTAATGTTTTTGGATTTTTCTTTGAAGGTTTTTAAAGTTATGTACAAGTAAGCACAAGAAACTATTTACAGGTAAGGCTGAGAAGGGATGATACTAACTGATGAGTCTCATGGGAGACTCCCTATCATGGTGTCCTATATCAAACAAAGGATTCATGCATGATTTTAAAGCATAAAATAATGGCTAAGAATATGACTTTGAATATTTAGATGCATAGTTGGTATCTTAGAAATCATAATAACATGTATTATTCCACTCATCATTATCATTGTAATTTTAAACCAATAGAATGATAGTGTTTGATTTTATTGTATCTAGATATTTTCCTTTGATAAATTATTTTTATGAATCATTTTACTTAAGATGTTCAATAAATCCCAAACCCTAGTGACAAACATTATCAACTACTAGAATAAGAGTAGTGATGCCTTGAACTTACTTTCCCAACATAATACTTTATAGATAGTTTTGATGAAACCCATAATACTTTAAAATTTGAGCCTCATTTTGGAGAGGTAGATTTATATATTTTTCATGCTTTACATGTGCTTGTAGTACTATTTGTTGTTTTGAGTTATGCTTGAGTAACCACTTTTATACTATTTTTGAATTTGACCCTTTGTAAATGTGTTCCTGTGTCACTATGGATTATTTAAATGATTTACCTTGTATAAGGTCCTCATTATCAATTATCTATTGTATATGTTGTTTTAATTCCAAACATGAATTTATGTGATGTTCATGCATTCTATGATATACACAATAATATATGAATCTTCTCACTAGATGTAAAGGAGGTAGTTTGATCAACTTAGATTTAATCATTTCCCTTAGTACCTCAATTTAACTCTTATTTTATATTTGAATTATTTTGTAATCACTAGTTATAAAGTTACTTTGTTGTGATTAATTATTTTGATATGTAATATTACTTGTAATCAATTGACTAGGTGAAGGTGTATATACATGATTGGCACTAGGGTGTCTTCAAGGCTTTTGTATTATAATTTGATTTTCTAATGTTGTCATATTTTCATGTAATAGAAAATTTTGTGTTTTTAATTTTGAAATTATCTTATTAATACTAGTGATTTGATCTCTTAGAGTCTTATAAGTGCAATCCCTAGTTGTTTTCGATTGAACATGTAAGCACATATGTTGAAGAAGTTTTGAATAAGCTATAGGATGAACGTATACATTAGGAACAATAGTATAGGATATCTAACATTTTGGAGGGGTGATAACATGGACCTAGTTAAAGGGAAAGTAACTATCACCCTCTTGGGGGAGAGGAGAAGGAATTCTTTTCATGTGCATAAGATTTGACATTGAAACTTGATAGGTGGTAGTTAGCTTATGTAAAAACCAGGTAGCCAAGGAGTTAGGTATATATAGGTAGAAACCATGTATATGGGATGAAATGCATGTAAGTGGAATTAAAATTTGTATATCAATATGATTATAAATAATATTCCACATGAGAGAGAGCAAATAATGGATAGAGAACATGAAATTGTGCATTGATGCATAAATAAATTTTACATGTGTTATGATATGTCTAATATGTGTGGAAAGATAAAAATTATATTTTTTTCCATATGAGAGATATAAACAAAATGGTAGAGAGCATGAAATTTTGCATTAGTGCATAAAGATATTTGAATTGTACCATAATATTTGTAACAAGTTTAACAAAATAGGGTTGGAAATTATTTTTCATGAGAGAGAGAGAGAGAATATGCAAAATGAATATTGAAATATTATGAATTTTTAGTAATAAATGTTGTGATATCATCCTTTATTATAAAGAGTAAGCATGAAATACAAAGAATGAAGCTTTGTATTAACATATGATAAACTTCATCATTCATGTACATGATAGGAAAAATGATGGCCTCCTTATTTTGTGCAAAAAATGTAAGAAATAATTGTAAATAAGTAAAACCCATTTTTGAAATCTAATTTTAGAATTTAAGGTAATACATCACAAGCAATAGGACCTAGTGTATGCAACTAGGGTTTGAAAGATGATAATTTGACAAATGACTATGAAATTTTGGAATTAAAAGTGAATTTTTGAGTTAGATATGCAAGTAAAAAATCAAAAATTTATTGGAAAATTAGTGATTTAATGGGATATAGTAGATGCAACTATAGTTTGGAAAAAATAAATATTTTTGATAATTATTATTGAATTTTTAAAGTTGAATGGATTTTCTGATTTAAATATGTTAGTAAAAATTTAGAAAATGATTGGAAAATTACTAGGAGTTAGTTGAGGCAACTAGGGTTTGAAATAAAATTATTTTAAAATTTACTGTAAAATTTTAAAATTTGGGATGAATTTATGCTTAAAATTTTCAAGAAAAAATTCAAAAATTTATGGGAAAAATCAGCTAAGAATTTACCTTAGGGTTACTAGGGTTTTTATGCACAATTAAAAGCAAGTTGGGTTCACCAAATGCTTTAATATTTTGGAGGAAATTAGTGTTTAATTCCTAAATAATAAAAGTGTATAAGTAAGAGAAAATTAGTAAATAAAATTCCAAATTAAAGCTACTAATTTGTGAAATTTATTTGTAATTATAAATTTTCTAAAAATAGTAGTGAGAGAAAAAAAATTAAAATTATCTTATTATATGTTGATCTGACTGAGATAGGGCCTATAAATTTGTGTAAGATTGAGAAACTATCACAAAAAATATTCTATATTTCATTTTTTGATTGTATAAGAGCACTAAAAGTGGATAGGAGTGGCACCAACACTGCAATCCTTCCTTGGAGCTATTGTCACGAGCATCTAAGCTTTCTAGGTTTTGTTCACCTAGTCAGTGTCAGCCTATGTACTAAATTTCAAAGCCTCACTATTGACATAAATCACTTTAGATTTGATTTTTTATGTATGTGTCTTCTATGCACTTGCATAAAAAATTTGGCAAATAGGGAAAAGAGGTTAAGATGCACTCAACATGCTTTACACCCCTTATTTAGGCACATTACTTACATACCAATACTCTAAGGAGGGATCAATCAATATGTATTTATCCATTTGAAAGTGCTTGGTGAAATTATGCTATGAGAATGCAAAAAATTCTAAACTAGATGTGCTTGAGGTGGCTAGGGACTAGTGCATAGATTTGGATGTGTTTATGACTATACTAGATGGTTATATGTAGAGAATAGGGAAGATTTCCTAAGTGGTTTCAATTTTATTCTTATTTGCTTGATAATATTTTCAAACCCTTTCCAAATGTTCTTTGAATGGGTTTTTATAGGGATCTATTAGTCATGGATTGAATTTGATCACATTAGGGAAACAAGGAGAACGATGGGGAAATAGAAGAAATTAACTATTGGGTCCAAAAATGAGCTTGGAAAATAATGACAAAAGTAGAAAACAATGGCTCCAGTGCTCCTATCCTAGTTGGGTGCTATTATCCTAGGTAGATGGGACTTGGGGGATGGATTGGTCATGAAAAGAGGGTCCTAAATCAGCTAGGGTCAAGTCTATAAGGCTAAAAATGATTGGGAATTAGTTAAAAAAATTTTATGAAGGTCATGAGAGCAAGAAAGAGGTACCTATGCATTGGTTGTCATTAGTCATGCTCAAGTTACCAATTTTTGCATTTTATATGACTACAAAAATACACAAAATTTCAATGGGATGACTCTTGTGAATGAATTTTTGATTCAATTAAAGAATATATTTTAAATCCACTTTTTTTTATGCTTCCCATTCAAAATAGACCCCTCTTATTATATAATTCTACCAATATCATACTTTGGGTCCCGTAATTGTATAATATGATGATGATCATTGTGAAAGTGGCATTAAATACATTATTGTCACACTTATTAATTATGATAAAACTATCAAAATATATGTTTTGATCTTGTTTTTTCCATGTAAAAATTATGACATTAGTTAATTCATAATGATATTAATATCATCACTAAAGTTTATCCACTTAAATATTTTATGTCAAATTAAAATCTATCAAGGCATAAAAAAGTGGGTAATACTTCTTACTGAGTTTGATTTACATTTTATCTCAAAAAAATATATTAAAGGGCAATTCATTATTGATTAACTAAATATTACTCCATTAAATGATCCACTACCCAATACTATTGAATGTTGAGATGAATTTACTTTTAATTACATCAACATTGATATATGGACCATGCATTTTGATGGATATAAATATACTATGCGTGATGTGTTGGGATTGTGTTTGTTAAATCGTAATGTAAAATCAGGAATTTCACTTTTAATTTGGGATGTTCATGCACAAATAATATATCATAATATGAATATATAATACTTGGATTATTAAAATCACAAAAGTTGCACATAAATTATTTACGTGTCTATAGAAATTCATAGCTTATCATAAATATATTGAATTAAATAAAAAAATTAATCCCTTTTAATGACATGGTTCAACATCTAATACTACACTTATCTTCTTTTTCCATTGAGACAATCCCTCTCAAAGATGATCAACATGATGATGCCATGGATAACATGGAATTATTAATCCAAATAGACATTAATGATGATCATGAAATATTTATTATCCAAAAATTACATAATCCTTTGGTTGATACAAATATTATTAACACATTATAAGTTCTTGTAGTCACATGAAGTATAGATAATATTGAGAGGTACATCGATATATACTTACCTCTATAAATATACTTTTACAAAAAAAATATGAAATAAGATAACAAGTGATTAAAATTACAATATATTCATTATGTACTCATTAGTAGATCTCATTTTAAATGATCTTTTGATGGACACATATTATAATTAAGTTAAAATTCATAATGCTATACTTGAAGTTCATGATAGTAATTATGGAGGCCACTTTAGAGGTAAAACCATGTCTTCCAAGCTCCTACATCAACAATATTATTGTCTAGCAATGGAAAAGTAATGTCATGTTTATGGTAAGTTATGTTCCCAATGTCAAAGGCATAAAAATCTCAATCACAATCAATCATATGCGTTACAACCTATTGTCTCTCCATGTCCTTTCTCTCTTTAGGTTTTTGATTTAATTGGAAAAATCAATCCAAAATATTGAGACATGCATATATTTATTAATACAACTATTAAATATTTTTAAAAATGGGTGGAAGCAATACCCCTACAATATATAGTAGGTGATGATATTTGAATTTTTTTGATAACACATTATTGCATGGTTAATCTTACCTTATACAATAATAATATATAATGGTTCATATTTCAAGAATAAAATAATAAAAATATTTTATGACAAGTTAAAAATTCATTAGACTTTCTCCACCCTATACTACCTACAAGGCAACAATCAAGAAAAAAAAATTAAAAAAAAAATTCAATAATATTTTAAGCAAGATTGTTGAAAAGTAGGGAATATTTGGCATAATGAAATCATTTACATTCTTTAGGCATATATCACAAAAATATTCACATCAAAAAAGGATACACCCTACTCTCTTGTTTATGGAACAAAATTAGTACTTCTTCTTGAGATAAAAATACCCTATTTATGAGTTTCATTAAAAGATATTATCAAAGATAATGAGTTATAGTAAAAATGTCTACTTGAATTGAAAATGTTCGATAATAAACACATACAAGATATTGAACATTTAAAAATTTATCAACCACATATAAAATGATAATATGACAAAAAAATTATGATCATGAATTAAAAACTGGTGATTTAGTACAATGTTTAGAAGCAGAACAAAGGAAAATTCAATCCCAATTGGCTAGGTCCATTTATAATCATTGAAAGGCTGGGTACATGAGTTTACCATATAGCCACACTTGAATGAAAAAATACCAAAAATCCCATTAATATCATGCATTTAAATCATTATTATACCTAGATATATATTTTCTCCAATATTTCAAAAAATAAAAAACTAAAAAATTCAAAAAAAATCAAAATATTTTTAGAAATTCAAAATCAAGACCTAAAAACATTTGTAATTATTTCAACTAAATTATTTCCATATTCATTTATCTTATGTTAAATATGTATCATATTTTAATGTTTCAATACACATTTATTTTCATGAGGTATTTAAGTGGAATACATGACATACTTTTGCATGGTTTTGATGTGAGGCATCCATTATTACCCAATAAACTTACTAAATTAAAGACATCTATTTATTTTCAGTGAAAAATTAAATAGGTTTTATCTATCCACAACCTTTATACCATGTTGAGATACATATCATATAAATGTTTATCTACTTCCTCATATTTTACATTATGTTACATGAAAATTTTATTTTCTAACAATGACATGAATCCATATGATGGATGTGGACATTTTTCATTTGTTCTATGACTATTTATTAGTTTACTACATGATAAGATATTATTATTATTATTATTATTATTATTATTATTATTATTATTATTATTATTATTATTATTATTATGTGTATCCCTTGGCCTTTATGTGAAAATTATTTCTTATATGGCATCATTACTGTTAGAGGTACAATCACTGAGATGAGGGGGGTAAATTAGGGAGCCTAGGTATTTCAACTTCAGTTCTAAATTCAATTCTAATCTTAATAGGTCCTTAATCAATTAATATAAACATTCATGAATCATACACATCATTCATAACAATTTACATGAAAGACAATCCAAGATCAAGCACATAATACAAGACATACATGGGAAACCCTCTTGGGGAATAAAACCCATTAGAACCTATAATTAGACTACTATCCTATAAAACAAGAACCAATTTAGACCAGTAAGTTACTTATCAAATAACTATCATTCATGGTTTTAGTGAGACTACAATATGACAAGGAACTACTACACCTATCTAGCTAAGCTACCACAACAACTAGATATTTAGTAAGTTTCACCTTGCAAGGAGTTTGATACCCCCTTAGATCTTGAGTACCCACAACAACACCTAAGAACATAACCAACTTTGTACTGATGTCTTCAACACCTGATGATTGAACTCTAATTATCAATATCTCAATGTATCTAAAGCCACCTTTTTGATCACAACACTCCTTTTTGTCTAAAGCAAATTACATACTTTAATCAACACACAAAGATTAATTGGGACACATTACATATCCCAACTAACCCCACTCTTCAAATTTGCATACTCAATGCAATCTTCACAGAAATAACTCTATCATAGTCTTCAATAACATGACCAAAAGGTGATACACACTATCTACACTGATCATTCTCTTAAACCATCCATCAAGCTCTCATAGACACAAAAAATCCTTCACTCATTTTCAAGACATACAAAACATCCTTTTAGATCATTGTAGGCTCTTTGCTCATGCCTAACCTGTAAGAGCACTATTATACCATTAAAAAAATGACCTACAAGTCATACTCATAGTCCTCAATATACTCTGATCATCAATCCAACCATTGGGTACACTTATCCTCTTCTCTTTTTTCTTCAACACTCACACCTTTCTCATTCATACAAGTTTATAACCCATCATCTTTGGTTCCACTATTTATAGATCAATCTTGATCAACACCAACTTAGTCAGCCATTAAGCATGTCTTAACCCTAAAGAAATATATCAAATGAAGATAAGATTCAAAACAATCTACATAGGTTGGCCATAGCATCTATGGGTCACCCATAAGCAATTACAACTTTTAAACATGGCACTTATAGCTCTTACAGGTCTCATGGAGACCTATTCACCCATTATCACTCCCTCAAGCAAAACAATAATATAGGACCACTTTCAAATACATGGGTCCACTCCTTATTTTCCCTTTGACATCCTCAACTGATCATAGTCAACTTATCTCACCTTTTATTATGCTCAACCAACTCAAACAAATACCTTATACACACAATCACCATAAATGATCACATATTCAACTTCTTAAGCATTATTCATACTCAAGATAGATTGATCACATCTCCAAAATCTACATAAAGTATCTTCATAGAGTCAATAACATTATCCAAATATAATTCATCATGGGACATAAAAGTAACAACAATATAAGCTCAAATATCCTTCTCAAGTTACTTATAGAATAAGCACAAACACAAAATCAACTTATAGGATCAATATATTTTATTGCACTCACTTCTAGATCCTTAAATCTATATTTTTAGATGCATCTTGAAGTCCTTTACCACTTTAATTTTTACTACATGAGACAATTCATATTTTATCAAAAGATGTGGTCAAAATATAGAGCTATAGTTTTTCATGTGTTAAATTTAAATATTTGAAAAGCAATGGTCACAATTAACCTTTGAACACAATACTCGAATCTCATGGACTCTCAACTTAGGATCAATCTCTCACTATTGATCTTATCTGATTTTTAATGTATAGAACACAAAAATTAAATGTTAAACCATATTCACTTTGACCTCATCTTGTGTCCTCTTGAAATGTTGACTTAATTCACTATGTTGATCTCTGTGGATCAACAAGGTCAATAATGATCAATGTTCACCATTGATTAAACTATACAAATTCCTTCTTGTTGTTGGATCATTATCCTATACATTTACTTATATGTTAGACATTATGCACTTGTATTCATCTCACTTCTTAAATTAATCATGTATCATCAATCTTGATTGAGCTTTAACACATTCAAAAATTAATAAGTATGGGGACCTTGTCAATATGCATGAGTAGACATTTTTTCACCTCAATAACTTCTTTTATGCTTCAACACAAGATCTTAAATTTGGACCAAATTATTTCCTTCAATAAAAAAATCCAACCATATGACCCACTAATCCTAGAAATATTGAATGCAAGAGATATAATGCCATTAACATGCTTTCTCATAAACTTCTATTATAGAGCCAACCATGTCCAAATCTACTTGAGAGGCTAACTTTTATCATCCATAACTTTTACTGTGATTCAATACGTGATCTAAAATTTAGTTTAAATCATCTATGCTCAAAATTGAACAAACTCACATGATCAAATTTTCTTGACACCTTCATATGTGAAAGATATAATACCCTCAAATTCTCACTTAGGTCTTTCTACCACACTGCAAAATTGGCTAAGTATGGAAAAACATAGTCAATCTGCTTGGGAGCCTAACTTTACATAAGCATATATTTTGATGCAATACATTGCATGATCTATAAATTAGTTAAAATAAACTAGGTCCAAAAGTGAATAAACCCAAATGATCACCTTATCTTGAAATGTCCACATGTGTGAGATATTCCATCGTCAACTTGCTTACTCGACTCTTTCTGGCCATATTGCAAATTTGGCTAAGTATGGGAAAATAGTGAAATCTATCTTAGAAGCCAAATTTTCAACCTCATAACTTTGAACGTGATTAGACATAATACTTGATATATAATTCATAACAAATGGGGACTACAATTATCACAAACATATGACCAAATCCCCTGGATTCACTCCCACGTGGTAATAGTGACATCATCAAACTACCAACTCATTTTTTTTACCATTAGACCCAAAGTATCTAGATGAAAATTATGGACTACTAGATGAATTTAAATTATGCACACAATCTCTCAAAACATGGATCACATATTATAGTAACCCTTACACATGCTCAATCCTCCATACTCGTTCTTGATCCTCTCAAGCTATGTCAATACTAAAGATCAACCAACCATATATAATACACACTAGAAAAAACATATTGCACACTTTGTCATTATCACATATAATATCAAAGCACTTCATACACTCACTATATAACCTACATGACAACACTATTATATCATCATTACAAATCTCCAATAATATCTCACTTTGTCATTAATGTCAATACCCATCAATATAATAATATATAGCTCAACTTCTATCTCTTCAAGGTACTCCTACAATAGGAAATTTCTCTTCCTTTGACACAATGACAAAGTGAGAATACACTAATCCTAAGGAACTAAAAATATTATCAAAAAAGTAAAATATCATTTTATAAAGATGATACAAACTCCCCCTTACCTTAAGCCAATCTCTGTTTGTCTTAACAACCTCCTCTTGCTCTATGCCAACATTATTCAATAAAACACTACAACCAATGAAGAAATAACATAAAAAATAATTTAAATATGATGTAACTCACTATGAAACATCTAAGTAAGACTCCCCTTAAGATATTTGATCAGTTTCACCTTCTGATCATCTTCATATCTCCACACACCATGAAGAACCACCATGCAAGCTTACTATCCTTTTTTCTCAAGACACTTTCATGATCACCAAATATACATTTGCACTATAAAAAATAGGAAACATGGACTACACCAGCCTAATAACATACCTTTAGATACTTATATCTTTCTCTTTTGGAGAGACTAAGAAGAAAGCACTCTTCTTCAAACTAGGCCTATTTAACCTCTTTATAGCCCTACATGAACCTTGTAGAGCCCAAAATTTTTAGTAGACACAGATTTAGGACCTAAAAATTCACATCTAGATCACTCTCATATTCCCCCTCAAGCACACCAATTTGCATCACCAAGATCATCCTATTTAACATACTTCCTTCACAAACTTGTCAGCGAATTAGCCCTCCATATTGACAACAAGTTGAATAACTTGAGAACCAAAAACCTTAAAATCTTAGTGAAGATTTATTTTACCACCCATTTTTCCCATTCAACATATTAATAATCCTTAGACCTCAAATCATAAGGTAGACCAATTTTATAGCAAAGCCCAAGACCTTAGAAACTCAAAACAAGCAAGGTCAAAAAACCTCCTTTTGGTTAACATACACCTCTAAATTTTCTTGTAAACCTAGAGATACCCATGACACACTTATATACAAAAATTTGAGCTTCCATACCTTTAATAACCCATACATCATATAACCCATTTTAGGCTTGCTTGCCCTTAAGCCAAAAACTGAGAAAATTAAGAGCACTCAAAAATCCTCAATTGGCACATACATACCTTCAAACCCAAAAAACATTTAGATCACACCAAAATAAAATTCACATAAATTTATGACCACCAAACACTTCTTGACATTTACATCAAACTCATTAAGCCGCCTAAAACCACCCAATATGACTCTATACTATAGCTTCTTCAATAAACCTATAAAACAAGCTCATAAACTTATTGCTCCACCTTAAACAAAGACCTTCTTTTATTTGCATCATCATCTTGAGCACACAAACTTGCTTCTCCATACCTTCTTTCTCAGATTCAACTACTCAATCCTCTGATCTTAGGACCTGACCAATTACAAAGATCCCCCTAACTTCATACTTCATCAGGGAACATCATATCTTTAATAAGACTTCAAAATACTTGTTTTCATATCTTCTCGCCAGACAATATATGACAACCACCAAACTTCTTCTAACTGACAAGTGTCTTCTTGAATCCTAGATAGAGACACCCCTTTATAACACAATGCTCTACCATGGTTTGAAACTAGGAATTTCCCATAACTCCTCATACATCTTCTCTTCCTTGGTCATCTAATACATACAATTATTCTTGTTCTTCTTTGGCTAAACTATGACTACCTCTTCCTTTTCTATATCACTCTCCTTTTATTCTAAGATATAATTAATAACAGATGGAGACACCATAAATTCATGACATACCTTGTCATTTGAAGAATCCACATTATAATTTAGAATCTCATTACTAGATACTAATAACTAATTTTATTTGCATGAAACTTGATCAATAATAACAATATGTTCACTTAGATCTATACACACTTCAAAACTAGCCTCAACCATTACCTTGGTCTTCTCTTTGAGCTTGGTCTATATATTTCAACATGAGTAGACTTTTGATTTTCCTTTTCTAACTGGATAGTTGACACATTCTCTGCTTCAAACTTATCAACAAAAGCTATCAACAAAAACTCTTGACTTTCCTTTATTTTTGATTCTTTTTCTACCCTAGAAAACTATCCATCAATACTCTTGGACTCAAAAAATTTAGTCTCCTTTGTCTTCACTACCTTAGGTCTCCATACCAAAGTTTGACTCTTCTTTTCTTTTACAACCATCTTACCTACTTGATCCTTGAGCTTATTCTAATTAGCCACATAGCCTTATAAAGGAACTTTATTATCAACCTTATGACTAGAAGAATTGGTAATGAATACCTTTGGTTTCCATACCTAAGTTTGTCCTTTCTTAGACCTTCTAGGATATCTATATCTTTTGACAAAATTTTAAGACCTTTTAACAACATTTGGACAAAATATAGCAATGTGTCTACTCTTATGATAATTGAAATAAATAACATCATTCAAGATACCTATTGACTAATCTAAGTTATGATTTATGCAAGACCAATTGATTCTTCTTCCAAGGATCCATGAGGATACATTCTTGATTGAATTCCTTTTATATTTCTTATCTCTATGACCATACTTACTATATGTATAACAAATGCCATGAAATAAACTAGCATACCTTACAGCATTAGGTTGTATAATTTACCTTTTGAAATTTCTTTTCAAGTTTCCATTCACAGTCCTCAATTGATCCTCAAGAATATTGATATTCTCTTCATCCTTTTTGACCTTATTGGCCATGTCTTTCAATCTATATGCATGTACTTAAATAGACTTGATATATTCTTGATGCTTCTTTTATTCTTCATTGTCATCTTTTATTGTTATGGAAAGCTTATTTATCAAACATGATGTCATTTTCTTTTGAACATAAAATTTTCTTGGAGTCTACTAGATGAACCTTGAGATCACTAATAACATTCTCAATCTCTTTGGCATCTTTATTCAAAGTACATATCTATTCTTCAAGTACCTTGATCATAGCCTTCCACTATTAATTTTCTTTCTTAAACTACTTAGCCATATTTGTACCTACTTAGGATGACCTTCAAGATATTAGGATTCTTCCAAAGGATCCACTCTAATACCAATTTTTATAGGTATAATCACTGAGAGGGGAGGGTGAATCAGTGAGCCCAAATATTTCAACTTTAGTTACAACTTCAATTTTGATCTTTATAAGTCCTTAATAAATTACTATAAACATTCATGAAGCATACACATCATACATATCAATGTACAATAAATAAAATCTAAGATCAAGTACATAACACAAGACATATGTGTGAAACCCTCTTGGGGAATAAAACACACTAGGACCTGCAATTGGACTACTTTTACATAAAACAAGAATCAATTTATACCAACAAACTACTAATCAAGAAACTACCATTCCTAGTTTTAGTAAGACTACAATCTCAAAAGGAGATACTACACCTATCTAGTTGAGCTACCATAACAACTATATCTTTATCAAGTTTCACCTTGCAAGGAGGCTGCTACCCCTTTAGATGTTGAGAACCCACAACAACACCTAAGAACACATCCACCTTTGTATTGATGTCTTTAACACCTGATGATGGTACTATGATGATCAATCTTTTAATGTATCTAAAACCACATTTTGGATCACACAACACTCCTTATTTGCCAAATCACATTACATACTTGGACCAACACACAAAGATCAATCAGGACACATTACATATCCCAACTAACCCCACTCTTCAACTCTGCACACTCAATGTAATCTTCACAACTCTATTACATTCTTCATAAAACTTACTAGATTGTCATATACACTATCCACACTCTAATTAGTCTATCGAACAAGCCACCAAGCTCTCATAAACACTAGAAATCCTTTGCTCATTCTCAAGACATCCAAAACATCCTTTTAGATCTCTCTAGGCCTCTTCACTCATGCTAAACTTGAAAGAGCACTATTATACTCATAGTCCTCAATATACTTTACTCATTAACCCAATCATTAGGCACACTCAACCTCCTCTCTTCTTTGTTTCAACATTCACACCTTTCTCATTTATGCAAGTCTAGAACCCAACATCTTTAGTTCCACTATTTATAGATCAATCTTGATCAAAACTAACTTAGTCAACCATTAGGCATTTCATAACCCTTAATACATCTATAAAATTATGTTAAGTCTCAAAAAAATCTACATAGGTTGACCATAACATCTATGGGTCACCCTTAAGTAGATACACCTTTTGAACATGGCACTTATAGCTCTTATATGTCTCATGGAGACCTATTCACCCATTATCACTCCCTCAAGCAAAACTAGAACATAGGACCACTTTCAAATACATGGGTCCACTCCTTATGACCCCTTCAACATCTTCAAATGATCACAATCAACTTAGCTCACCTTTGTGTATGCTCAAACAACTCAAATAGAGACCTTATGCACATAGTCACCTTGAATGATCACACAATTAACTTCTTAAGCATTGTTCATACACAAGATAGATTGATCACACCTCCAAAATCTACAAAAATCATCTTCATGGAGTCTATAGTATACTAAAATATCTAATTCATTATGGGACATTAAAAAAATAATAATACAAGCTTGAATATCCTTCTCGAGTCACTTACAGAATAAACATGAACACACCATCAACTTCTAGGCTCAATATTTATGACCGCACTCACTTTTAGATCTTAAATCTATATAGATAAATGTGCCTTAAAGTCCTCTACCACTTTTCTTTTTACTACATAAGAAAATTTGTCTTATATAGAAATATATGGTTAAAATATAGAGATCTAGTTTTTCCTGTGTTAAATTAAAGTATTTGAATAACGGTCATAGTTAACCTTCAAACATAATGCTTGAATCTTGTGGAGTCTCAACTTAGGATAAATCTCACACCATCAATCTTGTTTGATATTTAATGAATAGACTACCAAAATCAAATGTTAAAACATAGTCATTTTGACCTCATCTCGTGTCCTCTTGAAATGTTGACTTAACATGATCCATTGATCTCTATGGAACAATAAGGTCAATAATAATAAATGCTCATTGTTGATCAAACTGTACAAATTCTTGCTCATTATTAGGTCATTATCCTATACCTTTGCTTATATTTTAAACATCATGCACCTATATTAATTTTTATCCTTGAAACAATCATGCACCATCAATCTTGATCGAGCTTTAATAGATTAAAAAATGACTATGGGGACCCTATCAATATGCATGAATAGCCATTTTTGCACCTCAATAACTTCTTCTATGCTTCAATGTAGGATCTCAAATTTTGACCAAATGATCTCTTTCCATAGAATAATATAAGCATATGACACATTAATTTTATAACTCTTATGTTTGTAAGATATAATGACATTAATATGCCTTCTCATAAACTTCTATCATAGAGCCAACCATGTCTAAATCTACTTGAGAGGCTAACTTTGATCATCCATAACTTTTGTTGCACTTTAGTGCATGATCTTAAATTTAGCATAGATCATCTATGCTCAAAATTGAACAAACCCATATGATCATATTTTCTTGACATGTTCACATGTGAAATATATAATACCTTCAAAATTCTCACTCGACTCTTTCTACCACACTACAAAATTGGATATGGGAAAATATAGTCAATCTACCTGGGAGCCCAACTTTGAATAAGCATATCTTTTGATGCATTGCATCACATGATCTAGAAATTAGAGAAAATAACCTAGGTCTAAAATTTAAAAAACCCATATAATCACCTTATCATAAAATATCCATGTGTATGAGTTATTTCATCATCAAATTTATTACTTAGCTCTTTCTGGTGATATTAAAAATTTGGCTAAGTATGGGAAAATAGTGAAATCTATCTTAGAAGCCAGCTTTACACCCTCATAACTTTCACTGTGCTTCAAAAAAATACTTGATATTTGGTTTATAATAAATAGGGACTAAAGTGATCACAATAATATGACCAAATCCCATTGACTCACTCCCATGTGGTAATGGTGACATCATCAAACTGCCAACTTAGATTTTCTACCACTAGACCCAAAGTGTCTAGATGAAAATGATGGACTACTAGATGAATTAAAATTATGCACACAAGCTATCAAAGCATGGATCACATGTTATAGGACCCATTTCACATTCTCAATCCTCCATACTCATCCTTGATCCTCTCTAGCTATGTCAATATTGAAGGTCAACTAACCATATATAATGCACACTAGAACAAACTTATTGCACACTTTTTTATTGTCACATAGACTATCAAGGAACTTCATCCACTCATGAAAAAACCTCCATGATACCACTATGACATCATCATGAAAACTCTCCAACACATTACACCATTTATGAGTGGCCCTTAACCTTGTGTGTTTATGGAAAATTCACATATCCCTTATAGGTGGCCTTAGGGTCTCATGTACGACATTATATGAAAATTACATGATTTTATATGACAATAATTATATGTTAATTTATTATTGATATGGTTTTATGATTCAATAATGCATTATTAATACTCTCTATTGTTACTTTGGTTCCATGATACATATCATGCACATGTTGATTATGTGATTCAGTGATATATCAATATAATACATATTGCATATACAAATTCAATGCTATATTAAAATAATATGATGAAATTTTTTATAGTGCTAATACATGGTTATATATTTCATCTATTTAAAATTATCTTTGGAGATATGCAAATTTTAGGCTACATCCCTCATCTCAAAAGGGGGGAATCAAAATAGGCTTGCCTTAATAATTCAAGTCCTCATTAAAAAAACTCATATTTATGGCATTATACAATTTCAAAAATTATAAAATGATTAAAAAACTTAGATAATTTGGTCATGTGACATGTATGTGGACTAATTTCTATAGTTACAAGTGGAAAATTTAAAATATTACATGTTTCAATAGTTAAAAAATTAAAATTACATTCATTATCATTTGAATATAGTTTATGAGGCATGATACTCATTCATGTTTAAGTTACTATATGAAAATTTAAAAGTTCTCAAGTGATAAAGTTTCAAATTTTTAAATAGAATATAGATCCATCTACAACATTATGATTCATCTTCATGTTATAAATATGCCATATTAGAGTATAGTGACACTCAACATCTATGGTTTCTATTTTTATATAAAGTGAGCCATAAGTGGTTCCACCCCTTCATTTACTTTTCATATTACTCTACACAATCAAATGAGAGTTGGTGCATACAATATTTCCAACTCAATATCATTCAAAGGTTTTAAAATTTTGACTTGATCACTCTCAATTATCCATAGGTTCAACATTTATCCAAATGCATACACAAGGAAAAAATTACTTATCCACTTTTAATTTACAAGGAAATTAGATTGTATATTCTTTTAGGTCTATAATTGTTTGAATTCCTACTCTAATGGCTTATCAAGAATGTATAGCTCTAGAATAAATAGACCCACATCATGTGTCTTTGGTTGAAATTTCCTTATATATTGATAAATTTTAGTGCTTGATGGTTTGTATATAGAATGAACTCATTTGGAAATAGATAGTGATTCAATTTCTTTAATGCCTACATAATATCATGGAATTTGTAGTTGTATATTGAGTAATTTATCTTGGCATCATTTATATTTTCAACGAAGTTATGGGTATCCATTATTTCCTTAGAATTTATCCAAGTATTATTCCACTTCTATTTAAGTTTACTTAAAATTCCTTAATGAATTCTATAAGCATTCAAACTAGCTAGTTTTCACCTTTTTATCTCCTAAAAACTACATTATGCGGCCTTTGTCCAAATAAATGCCTTATTATATCCATGTATCATATATTTGATTTTTATACATATACAACTAAAGTTCCTAATGACATTTAGGTAGAATCTTGTGAGACCATGGAAACATAGCATCTTAAATGTGTTCTTAGGTGATGGCCACTCCACTATTTCTTGCATTCTTTCTAGGTCCATTTTTAGTCCTCTTTGGGTATCATAAATCCCAAGTATATGATATCCATCTTTTTAAAAAAATCACTTATTCAAATTAATCAATAATTTATCTTTGTGTAATAATTGCATCATATTAAACATATGTGCTAGGCATCCCTTCATCTTATTTAAAACTAGGATATCTACCAAATATATAATGACATAGTTTCTAAGAAATGGATTTAGGACTTTGTGCATCCAAATCATCTATTTAATAGGTGGTTTGGTCATACCAAATATTCATAGAATCCTTCCTTCGTATTGAAGGATACTTTATAATCAACACCTTCCTTGATCCTATTTTTGTGGTAACCATTATTCTAATAAATATTTGAGAAAAAAACTCACACCACTTAGGTAATCCATCACATCATCATTATGTGGCAATGAGAAATGACACTTGATAATTATTTTATTGGTTCCCCTTGAATATATTCACATGAACCACTCTCCATCCTTTGTTTATGCTAGTATTGAAGATATTATGCATAGGCTCAAACTTTCTTAGATCATTCCCTTGTCCAACAAATCATGCACTTGTCTCTATACTTCCTCATTATCCTAAGGAATTATCATACATGTTTACTTATTTGGTAAGCTCAATATAGGTATTATATATATATATATATATATATATATATATATATATATATATATATATATATATATATCAAACATTATTCACCTAGAGAAAGATGGTCAGAAGTTTTAACTAAGACTCTTAGAGAACAAGGAGGAGGGAGAAGTGTGTAGTGTTATATATGCAAGAGTTTTGATGGTATCAATAAATTAATTATATAAGGGGATGGGAAAAGGAGAAGAAATTAGTTTTCACTCATACCTATACTAGAGTGGCAAGAGTAAGTAAAGGTACATAAATGACAAAATGGAGCATATTTATGAAAACTACAAGATTTGTTAGAAGAATTTAAAGATATGGTTTCAAGTAGTATGCTAAAAATATTGATAAAAATGTGAAGAATTTGAAACAACATACATACATGTTACCTCTTCATGTGAACCTTATTTTCTCATGCATGTTACCCTATTTCATATGTGATAAATTATCCTCAAACATTAGGGTGAAATGATAGGATTACTCTAAAATTTATATATAAATAAGAATAAACTCTTCCTACATCCTAAGTTACAACCATTTCAATTATTTATAAACATTCTCTTGGTTAACCTTTTTTTAACCTTACATGGTTGTGATGTTATAAAAATCCCTTATGTATTCCTTTAAAATATAGTCTTTTTTACATATTTTACAACTTCTTGAATACATCCATTTGGTAATCTCCAAGCAATAATTTTCCTTTCACCTTTGTAACCATCTAGTCCTACCAAGTTATATTTTTCTTGCCTCTCCTTTGTCTCTCATTATGGGATTCTATCATAATTATGAATGACCCTTCAAATTGGTATGTGTCACCTTAAAGTGTTATGTATAATTTACCTCCTCAAATTTTAAATAGTCATCCATGTTTATGACCTATTCAATGAGCTCTTACACATTCAATGACATTGAAAAACATGGCACATCCACCTTCACACCTCTACTAATTTTTGAAATAGTCTTAAATAATCTAATTTCACCTACATATAGTTGAGTCTATCTATCCTCATCCTCTCTTATTTCATGTTCTATAGTTTTTCCTGCTTATCATTACTTTGCTTATCCATTGGTGTGAATCTATGTTATATGTATTCTTCCACAACATATGAATCTTATTAATTATCAATCTAATTTCAATTCATTTTTCACACAAGAGGCTCACACATAGAAAACCACTAGAGCATCTATTTGCACATTGAGATAAAGACATCTATTTTTCCCAATACATATTCCATACAACTCTATGGTAATATATGGTAGGAATGGGTGGCACAATAACCTCCTTATTTCTTTGAAAACTCTATTGGATATACCTCTTTCTTACCTAATCTCCTTAATGTCTAATAATGTAATTATGTTTGATGTACACACTAGATACCATGTTCTAGGTTACACACTAGATTGATGCCTTACCCCATCTATAGTTGTTGAAATTCTTGAGTGGCCTGGAGCCACCTAATATTCTCAAGTGTCCTAGAGCTATTTTATATTCTATTTTTCTTGAGTTTCTATGAATTGTGAATAAGTACTTCAATATTTAATGGTTCTATAACGTGTTTGGATAAACTATCCAAAAAATCAATCAGAAAATCAAAGATAGTTGATAAGTACATGATTCTAAGAACTATACAAGTGGACACAAACATTACTTGAACATCATCTTGAAAATAATGGAATACACCAAAATGAATTTGAAACTATAAAATACAATCAATAGGTAATAGAGATGTCAAAGATACAACCAAGGAGTGAAGTGCTGAAAATAGTGAAAAGTGCACAATGATGAGAGCACACATGCATACAATTTATATTTTGAATCCAAATTGAGAAAATTTTCCAAAAATATGTGATATAAAACCCATTATAATATCCCATAACTCATTTGGTTCCCATTCATATCCTCAAAAAATATATAAGCATCTCAAAATGATAACTCGAGAGACCATTCCAAGTAGCCCTTTGAATGTCCCAAGTACTCCATTTATTCCTTAGACCTTTCATTCTTGGAGGTATATCCAAGAGAGTTGTCAAAGAAAGAAGGAGATTATTGTGCCACCCATTCCTCCCACATATTACCATAGATTATTAGACATGAAAAATTTCCTTCCTACCAAGAGAGTTATAGAAAATCCCCATATTTTAAATTCATGTATACCAAGAGATTATTACCATAGATTATTGTGACTATTTGCTCAATTTTAAATTCATGTAATGTATCATTCCACATATTTAGTAATCCCCATGTGAATTAATTCATAATTTATCACTATAAATCCATAATATCAATTAATTTTTCACACAAGAGTCTCACACATAGAAAACCACTAGAGCATCTATTTGCACATTGAGATAAAGGCATCTATTTTTCCCAATACATATTCCATACAACTCTATGGTAATATATGGTAGGAATGGGTGGTACAATAATCTCCTTTCTTTGACAACTCTTTTGGATATACCTCTTTCTTACCTAATCTCCTTCATGTCTAATAATGTAATTATGTTTGATGTACACACTAGACACCATGTTCCAAGTTACACACTAGATTGATGCCTTACCCCATATACAATGGTTGAAATTCTTGAGTGGCCTGGAACCACCTAATATTCTCAAGTGGCCCAGAGCTATTTTATATTATAGTGTTCTTGAGTGGCTACAAATTTGACATATATAGTTCTAATTATAGTTACACATCTTTAGTTACATCAAGTTAGTTTCAAATGCATCTACTATAAATGGGTAAACAATTATGGAGTTATAGTCTACCTGATTTCTTGAGACACCTACATGGGGGGTTGGACACACTATTAGTCCAATCCAAGATATTCATAGGTCATGATCCACCAAATAGAGGTGGGCAATGATGGAGTCAAAACTAGATTGAGTTATTAACCCACCCTTGATAATAGAGGAGGGCAATGATGGAGTCAAAACTAGATTGAATTATAACCTAAAAATTTGATTATAATGGCTCTATTATCAAGGATAGGTTGTTGAGGGTCATCCTTGTTATGAAACTTTGAAAACTTTAAAAGTTATTATTATATTTTTATACAATTTATATTTTGATTCCAAATTGAGAAAATTTTCCAAAAATATGTGATATAAAACCCCTTATAATATCCCATAACTCCTTTGGTTCCCATTCATATCCTCAAAAAAGATATGAGCATCTCAAAATGATAACTCGACCCTTTGAATGTCCCATGTATTCCATTTATTCCTTAGACCTTTCATTCTTGGAGGTATATCCAAGAGAGTTGTCAAAGAAAGAAGGGGATTATTGTGCCACCCACTTGAGAGAAAATAACAATAAATGATGAAAAAGAAGAAAAATATGGATTTATAGTTCATAATGGTTCAAACATCATTGTATGTACTAAGAAACTCATAAATGGTCTTAGAATTTATATAAAATATTTATAAAATATCTATTAAAACTTATGGGTTATGATGATGTTACTTAAGAACCACTTCATTATGACTTTTTATAGATTAAGATGGGTCATAACACAATTTTAACCTAGTTCCTTTTTTTATTTAGACCTATATACATAAAATGAGAGTAGTTCCATCTAATTGACAATAATATTTAAAATTTATGAATGAAGATCAATTAATTATAATTAGAATATTTTTTTATTATCCACCATAATAAAATGTTCAAGGATAGGTTTTACTTAAGGAATTTCAAAATAACAACTAAAAATTAAACTTGAAATAAGAGATTATAAGATTCAATAACATAATTTTTACTCCTCAATCTAGTTTTGACTCCATCATTGCCCACCTCTATTATAATATAAATTGTATAAAAATATTATAATAACTTTTAAAGTTTTCAAAGTTTCATAACAAGGAGGACCCTCAACAACCTATCCTTGATAATAGAGGTGGGCAATGATGGAGTCAAAACTAGATTGAGTTATAATAATGGTATCTCGAGTTATCATTTTGAGATGCTTATATCTTTTTTGAGGATATGAATGGGAACCAAAGGAGTTATGGGATATTATAAGGGGTTTTTTATCACATATTTTTGGAAAATTTTCTCAATTTGGATTCAAAATATAAATTGTATAAAAATATAATAATAACTTTTAAAGTTTTCAAAGTTTCATAACAAGGAGGACCCTCAACAACCTATCCTTAATAATAGATCCATTATAATAATTTTTAAAGTTTTCAATGTTTCATAACAAGGAGGACCCTCAACAACCTATCCTTGATAAACTTTTTAATTATAGGTTGAATGGGAACCAAAGGAGTTATGGGATATTATAAGGGGTTTTATATCACATATTTTTGGAAAATTTTCTCAATTTAGATTCAAAATATAAATTGTATAAAAATATAATAATAACTTTTAAAGTTTTCAAAGTTTCATAACAAATAGAACCCTATCATGTATTAAGTTTTAAATTTCTACAAGAAGATCCAAGGGTAACGTGTGCTAATGAAGGCCTAATTGAATTAGGTCTCCTTAAGGCCTAAAAGAGGTTTTGGTCCTATATGATATGACCAACCTATTATATTTTTTGATTAATTTTTTTTCATGTAATAAGGATTATTTTATGTAAAATATAAGTGGTCATGTGTATGTGATTATATCCTATGGTCCAAGTTTTAGAAATAAGGAGATTATTGTGCCACCCATTCCTCCCATATATTATAAGGGGTTTTATATCACATATTTTTGGAAAATTTTCTCAATTTGGATTCAAAATATAAATTGTATAAACATATGAAACATAGACATGAAACATAAATACTATACAACCATCTAGTGTAAGACTACAACAAAATAATGAAAAAACCTTAATGAGCTAAATC
The DNA here is from genome assembly GCA_037957365.1 of Torreya grandis. NCBI lineage: Eukaryota > Viridiplantae > Streptophyta > Pinopsida > Cupressales > Taxaceae > Torreya > Torreya grandis. Next base: position 724,281 of record JARHVA010004757.1, read on the forward strand.
AAACAAAGACATGAAACATAAATACTATACAACCATCTAGTGTAAGACTACAACAAGGATATACAACAAAATAATGAAAAAAATTTAATGATTGAAACTTTGTAATCAATTCTTGTGCTAAATTTAATGTAGGAAGATATGACCATATTAAGACATACCTATAATTAATAATATTATTTTGATATGAAATTTATGGGTGGTTTATAAGAAGGCTTTGTTTTTTTCCCAAGGTCTTACAATGCAACACACAAACTAAAAATCTAAGAGGTGTCATAATTGGAAGATAATAGTCAAATCTGAAGCAAATAGATAGAAATTGGGAATATAAATAAGTGGGACATGATTAACTCAAATCAATAACCATCCACGTGATATTAGAAGAGAGATGATGAAATATAAGTATGTAAGGCAACATAATGGTAACTAATTAGGTGGTAAAGGCTAAGATCTTACAAACAACCTTGTTACAAAGAAAAAAAGCCCATAAAACTTCTACAAATATTCTGTTCATCCTCTATAAAATAAAACCCCACTTAAATTTAAGTTTAAGCTAGTTTAGGCTCCCCTAATTGAAGAGTCATATTGGAAAACTGGACCACCAATTTTCTACTATTTATCTCTTTCTTTACTTTGATCCACCCATCTTTATCTTCCATAATTTCCAAGTCAATTCGTCTATGCCATGGAAGGAAATTTTTTCTTGTGCCATACAAGTGTGATTCAATGTTCCATATTGATTGGTGGATTGATCATGATATTGATTCCATTGAAGATACCATTGTTTCTATTGCATTATATTAATTTGAGTGGGTAACAATTCTCTTTATATAGATGATACATTTGGATAAAAACTTATATATAGTTTAATATTAGTAATAAAACCTTGTCATTGAGAAATTATTTGAAAGTGTGGCCTATTATATTGACAGGGTTGATGATCTTGATATTTATCTTGGTAAGGCCTATGAAATTAATTTTGTTTCCTTTCCATTTCCATTAGATGAAAATAATTAAATAACATAATAATTCATAGAAAGAAACTACCCTTAGATGAAAATCTAAACAAAAATTAATCAATGTTTAGCATAATATCAATATAAACTCTAAAAAAGTTCATCGATATTAATGAAGATGATTAACCCTAGTTTTTGGTTAATCAGGCTTGTACTAGCATGAGAGGCTATAAAAAGGGTTAATTTGAAATATAAGGGACACCAATCACTTGCAAGGCCTTAATGATGTATATCCAACATCACTACACCTTCTATAATATTTCTTTAGCTTTGAACAATCATAACAATGCTCCTATATGCAAAGTTGTAGAATTTTGGGACCGTCAACAAGTCTGTAGACTTGATAATGGGGTTTAGAGTGAAAACTTGTTTTCCTAAATATATTATTATACAATTTATATTTTGAATCCAAATTGAGAAAATTTTCCAAAAATATGTGATATAAAATCCCTTATAATATCCCATAACTCCTTTGGTTCCCATTCATATCCTCAAAAAAGATATGAGCATCTCAAAATGATAACTCGAGCTTGTTTTTGGTCTCCTTACAATATATATTTTGAATCCTCTATTCACAATCATATGTAGGTTATATTATCACACCACTGTCTTATACACACCCTTATGTCTTCATGAAAAAAAAAACACTTAATAAGATGCCTCTCATTTAGTTCTCTAATACCTCCCTCACATTATCTGAAACTTGATTTCTAGTGGGATTCAACTTGCTTTGATACCAGATGATATAGTGAGGTAACATAGTCCTAGGGAGTCTAATGAAGAACTTGCTAGACCAAAATACAAGATTACATGAAATAGATATTATAACATAGTGAAAGAAATTATATATAAAAATAAATAAGTGGTGGATTGGAATTTAATATAAAAACATAGTTACAATAGTGGAGTCATTTTAGATCTCCAAGCACACAAAGGATATAGGCTCAAACTACTCTTAGTTCAATATTAACTCTCTAATAGTTTTAACATAGTTTCTAGAATTTAACGTATTATAATTTTAGGTAGATTCTCATATTGGAAGTACTTCCCTTTTATTTTTCATCTTATTCTATCCTATCTAATAGGAGTTGGACTTTTATTCTTATTATGGTAATGATTTCTTTTAAACAATTCCTTCAATTTTGTGTTATATTATTCTAGCTTATGTCATTAATGTTGGACATTCCTATTCCATCCTATATTAAAATTTGAATTCTATTACTTGGAATTAGTATCCAAATTATTTATTAATTACTTGTTAGACATATTAGATAATTCTAAGCTCTAATTTGTTTCTATTTCCCCTGTGTTAGTTGAATTTAGAGGTAGATTGATGTATGAGAAGATGTCCTTCAACCAAATTCCTCCAACCACTTGTGTATGTTTTTTCCTTTCACTCATGTTATATATTCATCTTATGTGGTCCAAGTGAAAGTTACACCATGATACATTATTATATTACACTTTACTATGCATGTTTACTGTTACACAAATGTGTGCCTTCATTAAACACATATTTCCATGCACAACCATGTGAATAACAATTCCTAATATTTTACCTTCATCATGTTGTGTCACTTATAATTCTTACAAAAATTTGTATGTATGTATTCATATCATTCCATATAAGTTTGGATTTTATTACATCAACATGTATATGAATGATGTTATGTAGGTTTGAAATAAACAATGAGGCTCCTATAGAAGTGTAACAACAAAACATAATGTTCAAACTCAAAAAGAAACATCTAGGTGTGAGAGAATGGTAGATGATGACCATATTTGTGCACACAAGTCATACGCGGTAAATGTTTTTAAAGATTTTTATTTTCAAGTAATTAATACTATATTTAGTATCTAAAATAGCTCCTCTTTTATTCTAGTAATGGAATTGCTAGAGTAAAATGAAAAGATATACCTAAAAGTTTACAACACACTTTGTATTTGATAAGAAGCTCCAATTGTATATGAAACTCAATAGTAAAACCTAAAAATAACATTTATTAATCAATTTATATAGATTGATATTTAAAATTTGAACTTTGAAAATTTAAAATTAAAGAGCAAGGAAGTAGTATAACTATGTGTTGATGAAAACCATGTTTTAATTGCAACTTGTTGGGAATGATGCCTCCTTTTTGAATAATTATAAAAATGTGATTTCTACTAGAACAATTGGATATTTTTTCCTCTTTTTTAACCATGGATAAATTAAGATTGACAAAATACAAATCTTGTGTAACTATGGAAGTCATTGGGTTGGGAAGACAACATACCCCAACCCTCATAGATGTGGGAAGAAGTATGTGATGTACTTACCAAAATAATTACTTAGATTTGATAAATAATGGGAGACACATGATGGGATCACTATAAATAATGACATTGTCATTGATCATCACTAAACTTCAACATACATTATCCTTTAAAAACATGAATCAAATGTTGTAGATGGATTTTAGGTTCAAGGTTTCTCAATACTATGTGTGGACTGAAAACATTTTTGTAAATAAAATAATTTGATAGTGCTTACTATAAAATATTTAAATGTGCATGAATTATTATCAAGCCGTTTTGGGACTATGCCAATTGTAAATTATCATAGAATGTATCTACATGAACTAGTAACATGCTTCATGAATATGAAGGTGTGTAGATGTGCATGAAACTATATCATGCCCCTTAAATTTATGCCAACTAATATAAAATTATATGAATATATATGTTAAATATAAAAAAATTTATCCCAAATTTATGTATATATATAAACCTATAATTCATGTTCTTGTAACTATGTACATATGCCCATGCATATGAACACAAGTGGGTATGAATCTACACTCAAGTATATATAAAGTGAGTGCATATTCCCTCTAATATATACTAATGTGACAATATATATAATATAACTGAATTCATTTGATATATAAACCATTTTGAATCTTTAAATTTTGATTTTGTGTTCAATGAGGCTTTTGTATCTAAGACTTTCTCACTATAATTCCCCCATTTTGAGACGAGGGAATTATCTTGTAATTTACTAATATAAAAATAAGAGTAAACTATATAATGTCATGTATAATAATATAAATATGTGTTAATTATGTCATCATACTAATGTCTATGTTAATCAAGGCATGCATGTAACATAAATAATATAGGGCATATACATGTTGTGTCTACATATATGTATTAATCAAGAAGTAGTAGTAAACATAAATGAAAATATAATTGAATAATACTATGAAGTAACATTGTATGACATGGATCATGGAACAAGTCAATCTAAAAAATATTAACAAGATCAAGAATTTATGTCACACAAGAAAAAGGTCCACACTATAGGGATATAAAGACGTCAAAAATAAGGGAAATAAGTATGTCACATAAAAAAATACAAAGGACCACATGTAAGGGACATAAAGATGTTAAAAACAAGGGATGTAAAAATGTAATATATAACAAATCTAAGGGGCAGACATATATAAAATTAATGATTAGCCTATCATACAATAGTAACAACATAAATAAGTCATATAACAAGGATATTCTACACCATGCATATGTATCAATTACACAAAATAGTATAATAAAATCTCCATCTGGCATTATGTAATATATGAGTAACTGATAAGGCATATGCATGAAATATAGATAACTCAAAATAGTAAAGATCTCATAAAAATCTATAACCCATGATAATGAAACTTGTAGAATAAGATGCCCTAGTATTGGAATGGCCAATGGGTAGAGGAAATTTCAACATCTATATGTCCAAGTGTAACATATATGTCCTAGATAACACTTAGATACCATTAAATCTATGTGTGTATGAAAATAATATGACATATAACAAACATGTGATAAAAAATATGTAAATAATATTAAGATGAAGCTAGAAGGGAGAAGTGTTTGATGGACCATACGTTGTATTTATCAGGTCCCAAAACTAGTCAACTCAACAAGATGATAAGGGAAAAATAGGGGAAGAATCTTGACCAATTGCACAATAATATTTATGTTAGTCTAAATCTTAGGTATCCTTTCTCGTTAATCCTTATTTCACCCTTGTAATTATCTAATTACTATTTTGCCCTTACCTAGCATAATTAGTCTATTAATTATTTTTTCACTTAAGTAATTTACTTTAAATAATTACCTACCATAAAATCTAGCTAACTCAACCCAAATCATAATAAAGGTAAGTCATTTTAACCCCATAACAATTCCCTCATTATCCCAAATTCATTTAATAATTTGAGTCTTATTTTAACCTCATGGTTGAAATAATTAAAAATATTTGGTAAATTTAGGCTTGAATCATTGCTGATCCCCATGATCAACATCAATTCTATTGAATTGACATCAATTTAACCATAGGTCCCCCTTAACCAAAGGATCATAATTTTTCACCCATGAATTGCACTATAATGTTGAAGGATTTTCTCTAGAATGTCTGTTAGTCAATTGCTCATCTACTAGAAGCCATACTCCTATGTCAACCCATCAACACTCATTCAAAGTTAAAAAATTCCATTACCAACTTTGTAGTTCACTACATATTAGAAGCACTATAAAAGTAAGTACATTGCTTATTTTATGTAATTTTGTATATTTTACATTATATTTTATAGTTTAGTTTACCTCCTTAACCAGTGTTAGACTATATTAAACCCTCCTAATCCATCTCAAATCTAATAAAACCAATATTTAAGTCTTATCCTCAAAAATTTATCCGTATTATCATAATCGACATTGATTCTTAGAATTGACATTGATCTCTACTAAAATATTTTTCTGTCTGCAACATAAACCCTTTTCAGTTAAGCATCCTAAATTAATCTTTATAAATTATTTCTTAAATTAGGAGTTTCATTTGTAGATGAATTTGCTTAGATTTATTCATGATGTGATTACTATTTGAGATTTTCCCATAGTCCAACATCACCTCTTTGCTGACCAAAGTGACAATTCCTTCAAAATAGAAATTTTTGTAATTGTATTCACCCCCATCTTAGAGTCCATTGCTGATCATCTAGAAGTGATACAATCTGAATAAGACACAATTGAAGATTATTGGAATGTTTATTTTGATAATCTCCATGAAATGAATGTATATTAATCTAATTTTTTTCAATTTATTAGCTATATTGTTACATGCTTTATTATAATTTCATTTTCTATCTTTATCTACTTAAGTGCTTATAAAGTGGGATGACATCTTTATTAGGAAGTGTACCACTTCCTGGGAGTGGCCTATTACCAGGAAGGTCAATTACATATCCTCCTAATCAATATTTTTTTTATTTTTCTTTTGTGTGTAGGTAGTCCTTCCTAGACAAAAATAAACTCCCATATTGCTAGATAAAAATGCATAATCTTTGTAGTCACTAGTAATCCTAAAAAACCTTTTATCTTACTTTATGTTTTTAGTAGTTTATTTTATATAATAACAAATAAAAAAATACTTTAAACATTCTAGCACACCTGGTGGGACCCCTTTTTTGGCCTCATTATTTTTATACTTTATTCTTGTTTGGTTTGTTTTATTTGATTTAGTAAAAAAATTTCTTTATTTTTCATTAAAAGCATTGAAAATTTATATATATATATATATAAATTACTTTTATTTTAAAATAAATTGTCTATTTTAGTTTGCCTATTTTAGAAGCACATCTAGTGTAAGTATGAGGATGAATTTATTGTTCTAGTCACACTTTTTACACACACTAATGAATCACAATAATCATAAAATTTATAATTAAAAAATTCCCACCCAAGTAGACCCACTTGGATTTTATCACCAAGGGGAAAGCTAAATCAGTATTTTAGACAAGTATACAAAATTAGTTAGAGATATATACGCTAAGTGCCCAGCACCCTTATTAATATAGGGTCTTGAAGTGAGGGGGTAAGCCCCAATACCAAGCCATTTATTACCACCAATATATAATTAGGCCTTACTATACATTTGCGTATATCTAGGTTCCCAGCTTTAAACAACCCTAAAACCAAACTTAGCTTTCCATTTCTTAGGATCTTTATTAACCCAACACCCCATCACATTTTAAAGTTTATTTATTAAGAAAATTAAATATTTAAGTACATTCAAATAGAGTGTGTGTTTTTCCTCACTAAAAATGAGATAATCAAAAGAGTTGTGTTTTACATTTATTCTTTATTTTCATTATTTTATACTACATGGTTCTAATGTGATAATAATCACTACACTCATCTTCAATGAAACAATCACCAAGTCCCCTTTCCTCTCTTGATTCCATTGGAGATGGTCTCCCTAAAATATAACCTCAGGGTGATCTTGATTTTACAAATATACTAGATTATAATTTGATCACTTTAAACTATTACCTTACCATATGATCCATATAGATCCCTATTTACCCTTATGGCCAAACTTACCAATATTTATATGGCATGATGTTAATTTTTTTTAAGGATACACTATGGCCATGGTGTTCTCATCCATCAACCCACCACCACCCATAGGTCCAAATACCGACACATTAAAACCTCTGGATACCTAACTACCCTTAGTATTTAGTATCCCCATTACAACCATTATTCCAATGAAAAATGTTATCACAATGAAACCTACAACCAACCAACCACCTTCTCCCACACTTTAAAACTTATCAATCTCCATCCTAATGACTCTCCCTCCTATCAAAACCTATATAACCTCAAATCCCTAACAACTACCCAACCTCCACCATCCACACATTAAAATCCATACATGTCAAACCCTCTAACAATAAATCCATTTAATTACCCAATATCAAATTCCATCAGAACCCCTTATGAGTAATTACCTTAAACCATCTCAATAATAAATCTTACCTCTACTATTCCTATAGTATATGGCTATATCTCAATTGATTATCACCATGTCTATCGGCTATCCCCTTTCAAAACTACTCCCATATTTGTATCCTCAACATCAACATTTGAAACAAAATATTTTAGGTGGCATTCCTCAATATAATTCCCATCCAAACCTCATGCACATCCTCATGGATAGCACGAAAAATGTAGAAACCTCTACCTCTAGGTAGAGGAACATGCTTACATACAAACAAATTTGAAATGAACCAATTAACCCTACCATCCTAATCAAGTCATATCCAACACGGTCATAACTTCCTAAATTCACAAATTTTCAAAATAAGGGATATACTAAACAATATAT